>LPNX010515623.1:960228-1056942 GCA_001517045.1 Pseudotsuga menziesii
TCAATGGAATTCAAATTCTAATATTCCTTCTGAGCTCGTATAAGGCCTTCTTTAATTTTCACACATGAGTCTGACTATCATGTGTCTCGACTTCCAGTGGCTGCAAATATCTCTTTGTAGTCTATGCCTTCTTTCTGTGAGAAGCCTTGTGCTACGAATCTTTCCTTGTATCCCGCAATGTTGTTGTCTACTACATGATGGATCTTGTAGATCAATATGGAAGATACTACAGACTTCCCTTCAGGTCATCGTCATCGCATTCTAGTCATCATTCTTCATTTTGGATTATTAGAGTGAATCTTGAACTGTCGTCACTTGTTCTTTGGAATAAGTCTCATCCTTCTTTTCTTGTAGGAGATTGTACAAGATCTTTCCTACAAGTCAAATGCACCAGTTGTATGGTTAGAAACATTTCATAATGCATATTTATAATGGCAAATTCTTATGCATAAATATATAATCATGCAACTATTTTAGCCAATACAACATTCATCCATATCTCACGGAAAATTTCTAGATTCCTTCCATCTCTACCATGACATCATTGAGATTGTGCACTAATCCAATATGTCAGCAAAGAGGCTTCATTCTAGATAAGTAGCAATGGAGATTTGTATAGAACCATGAGCTACTTACCCATCACATGCATATTAGTAGTATAATGTCATCAATGCAAACATTCTACAACTAAACAATGTCATATAAACAACTAGATATATAGGAAAAGACAATTCAAATACTTGTCTTTATTTGTTTCATGGGTAGACTCCTTCTTGAGCCTTCAGCTTCATCATCTTCTTCATTCATAACATCATCATTTCTTATCCAAATGCTAAGATGGATAATAGGTTCTTCAAGAATTGAGTCCTTCATATTCCTCATTTCTTGAGGGATCTTCTTTGAATCGTGAGAGCTTGATATTTAGTTGCTCCCATCTTCTCTTCTCTTATTATGAGTCGAGATTATTCTTGTGTGCACTCTTCCCAGAGGCTATTGAAGGTAATCACTTCCTTATGGCACACATTCCTTGAAAGAATGAATCCCATGATCCTGGGAGGCCATTTAAGGTGGTTATAAAAATATCTTATTCTTCTTTGATTGCTTCGTCATAGCATCGAACACTTCCTTTTGGTGTATTCAAGGATGACACATGAGGAATGAGATGATCTTTAATAGAATCTGCAATGATTCTCTTGGCTCTATCCTTAGCCTCATCTCCCTCTGGCTCTTATAACTTCTTTACTGAAATATTGATCTAAGTCAATTTGTTCAAGGATCACGGAGTTCCTATACTTCTTCTGATTTATATTCTTCCCTTCAAATAGCTTGGTTAAGGAATAAAACATCTCTTTAGGTGTCTTTAGGGAAGACACTTGTGGTATAAGGTGATCCTTAATAGAATCAACAATAATCCTCTTGGCCTTGACCAAGTTCTTCTTTTGTAAGGCTTTTAGCCTCATCTCCCTCTGGGACTAGAACCTCTCCACTTATGTAGTTGTCCAATTCATTTTCTTCAAGAACCAATGAGATCCTATACTTCCATGCTTGGAAGTTGTCATGTTCACCAAGATTGTCATTAAGCTGGTGTGATTAGTCATTTTGAAATGAGAACCTCAAATGTAAATAGCAAAAGATTAGAGCTTACTGATTTGAGGTGTTTGTCCTAGTTCCGGACCTCAATGGTCTAGGGTTTTTCAAAGAAACCATAATTTTTAAAACTTGGAATATTTCAGATCTAATTGGATAGAAAGATGAGCCTCCTCAAGGAGATTTGAGCAACATACTCCTTTTTCCAAAACTGTGATCAGAACTACAAAATATCCAATGCCCTAGTTTTCTTCAGTTTCTTCTCCAGAATTGCATGCTATTGTTTCTATAATATATCTTGAATTGCTGCTCCTATGTGTCTGAAAATTTGGATTAAGGTATCATCATATGTCCCTTTCCAACACCGCAGGTTTGGGCAGAATGGGTTTCACCAATTGGGACTTGTGAGAGTTTTCCCAAGGTGACTTATTTTAGGACTGTTCAACATAGCGAACTTGTACAGACTTCCACGTGGCACTGTTTCACCTTCAGGGTATGAAACTTTTACCACAGAAAATACAGTCCCCTATATGGAACATCTTGCGAAATTTAACTTGGACCTTTGTATCCTGAGATATAGCAATTTTCCCTAGGTGTCCGTTTTAGGGATGAATCCAGGGAGAGGATGGAACCCTGATTTGGAGGAATCATATCTCCCATAATATAGTGAACATGAGGCTGAAACTCTTAAAAAAGGTACATCAAGAATTTATCTTCGGCATGTAAAATTTTCGGCGCTTGATCCTTCTCCAATATCGAGATATAGAGAATTCACCAAAATGACTAGTTTTAGTCTTTTAGGGTTTTCTGGTCTGGGGTCAAATTAGGGTTTGACTTTCCCGGAGTTTTACCCAACCAAAAATTTAGATCTTGGTCTCTAAATTTTGATTTTGAGGAGGATAGAAATCCTATGCTGGGCTCACTCAAAAATTACTCTTCTGTGAAAAGCCCTAATTTCCCACAGTACTAGTGACAGGTCAAAAATTGAAAATGCCCGAAATCAAATTATGCTTCGACAGAAAGGTGTGCCCTTCAATGGAGAGTTATCCTAGCCTCCTGTTGCTGTCGATCTATGGAGAGAGACCCAAAAAGTAAGAATCCATAGCTTCTACAGCTGCATAGTGTCTTCTTCTCAGGTTAGCTCTGATACGATGTTAGATTTTTATCATTTAATCAATATGATCTAGGATCTTATTTGAGAGAATAACACGCACAACAATAATCACAAGAGACAAGAGACACAAAGAGTTTTCCTCAAGGAAACCATAAAGGATAAAACCCCACGAATTCCTCAGAGATAGAATGAGCACCAATGGAAAAAGTAAAACCCAAAAACACAAAGATGATCTTCGACAACTTCTCTCTCTCTCACTTGTGAGAAATACTCTTCTCTCACTCATGCACTATAGTTGAGTGAGTGTGTGTTTCAAATACAGAGTCTCACTCTCTATTTATATTGGTTTTCCACTTGACAATTTCTTACCAGGGCCGACCTCACTAGGAGAGTCTAATATGCCTAGTACCCCTCAACTGTGGGGACTATTTCCCCGACTTACAACAAAGGGTTAACCTCTATGACTTTACATGAATTTATTATATTAATGATTCTACCGATAGGAACATCGGGGTACAATTAAATACGACATCATATATACAAGTGAATACATTCCGAAGTTACAAATACATCAACAGATGGGGGCACATAACTGACCAGTGAAGAGAGAAGGAAATTACTCGAGGTCCCCATACAATCACTTTGGGGAAAGTGTTTGAATCACCAAACACATTACAAAATATCTTCATGGGGTTTCCTCCCATGTCATCCCTGGGTACAATGGAAATAAACTTCAACCATCACCAATGTAGAGTCCTAGATGTTCAGATACTAAGGCTACCAAAATCACAAAGAAGGTTCGACAAAACAGTCGCTAGTCGAGTCGATGCACATGGGAATGGTAGCTAAGCTCGAAACTCAAATAATATGAGGAACAACATAGGGGCAGAAGGAGGTACTAAGTGAATTCCCAGGTGCATAGTATCCCTGGTGTATGCTCAACTAAGTACTGGAGGGGTAGCTCCGCAAATCAGTCTCTCACAATATCGTGCTTGACTCCAATGTGCGAGGAGCTTTCCATTTCACCTCTTTGTGAAATTGGATTTCCTAAAAAAAATTCCACTATGTTTGAGTTTAAAATTTTTTGGTATTTTAAAGATACCCCTAACCCAAAACACTAGCCTAGACTAGTGAGTGTCGTCCCTAGAAATAAAAATTTACTAATATGTTTTAAATTATTAGCATTATTTTTAGGGGATGTTGATTAATAAAAGGTAGTGGTGATGAAACTAATGATGTTTTGACTTGAAAGAAGAAACAACATGACTAAATAAGAAAAAGGTTCAAAATGAAAAAACTTTTACTTCTCTTTTCTTTTCAAAACTGAAAAATGGAGGGCACAAAAGAAATATATCTTTTTGAACATAGATATGCAATGCACCTAAGCCTAAACCCTAGCCTAAATGCATATGAAGCAAAGACTTGTTCTTTTTACTTTTCTGTTTTTGAATGACAACAAAAAACACCTACAAACAAGTGCATACAGATGATGTAAAACAAAGCAAAAGGATTTATGCTCTATGTCCACAAAATAGACCCTAAGCTATCCTAAAGTATGACTAGACCTCTTCTAGAGGAATACATGCATAAGAGAACAATCCAACCAACTTGGTATAACGGGATTGACCAACAAGACCGAGGGAGACAGGGATTCGATGGCTCTTACGTTCAGACTCTACCTACTAACAGAGGCTGATCAAAACCATACACCACAAAGGTCGTGCCAAGCAAGGAGGTGATGTATGAAGCTATGGACAATCCAAAAGGATTCAAAAAAGGTTTTAAACTCAAGCTAAGATCACTCTCAAGAGGAGACACCACTTCTTAGTGGTATGACACAGACAAGGGAAGAAAGAGGACCATATAGACTGCCACCAAACCCCCCCCAAACAGGATCAAAAAATGAAAAATCACTAAAAAGGGTAATACGCAGGTGCAGTATAGGGAAAGTAGCATATGGGACATATGTAGGACTACTATGCACCTATGTATACCTCATAAATATGCTACTATGCAGTGTAGAACTCGTGTATGGGTGGTGGAAGGACCAAAAAAGGTGAAAACACCCCCAAAACAGTTAGGAAGATGTCTAGAAAGGCTTAAGGATTGTTCTTAACTTTAAAGAAAGACTTAGACCTTCAATTATACTGGAAAAACTAGACAAGGAGACCCAAAAGTAGACAAGACATACCCAACAGATTCAACATTTATGTTGTTAGGGAATTGCTCCTATGGATGGGGTTGAGGCCACCAACACACTAGGGGTTTACAGATTGATATATAAATCTCCGCAAGTATAAAATGAAACAATATTTCAAGGGTTAGAATGGATCATACCTTACAAATTTTAGGTTGACCCAAGCTTTCTCTTTAGCCCTTCTCTTGCTCTCCAATCGGGAAACCTGCAAAACAAATTCAATCCTTCCTCAAACCAATTTGACCACAAACAAGATATTGTTATTCAAGATAGCATGAAACCCTAATATCATCAACATCAACATATGCTCATAAAATGAGATATACACGGTGAATTGGAAAGGGAAGAACATCAAATCTTTATTAATCAATGAAAGAAGTACAAGATATACCTTCTCCTCATTCAAGGCACCTCGTGAAACCTTCGATCTAGATCTCCTGCTTCTCTCCTCCAAGATTCTAAACCTCCAAGCTCTGTAGCAAGGGTAGATGATAGCTAGGGCATAGGTGAGGGGGATGGGAGTCCAAATTCTTCCAGCATAACAATACCAAAGGCTAATCCCCCTTCATGGTCCCTTCTCCCTCTCTTATATAGAAAACTGAAGAGTTAGGGTCAAGGATAAGGTAGTTAAAACTGAGGAGGCAGTTCCAAAACCACCCAAACCACCCAAAATTCAAATTTTTAATATTTTTTTATCATTTTTGAGGGTATACGCAGGTGCAACACTGACGACCCGTGTATCCAAAGTGAAAAACACAGGTACAACTCTAACAACCTATGTATTTGTCAAAAAAATGCATTTTAGGGTATTTCCAAGGGTTTTCGGGAGTTGGTTTGGTATGGAAAGTTGTTCCTTAGTCTCCTACCTATTCAATGGTCCAAAAAAGAGGTAAAAAGGAACTATAGAAGTCCTAATATGACCCTTCCATCCACAAGTGTCTTTGGGTGACTAACAATAGCTTTCATGAATTTCCGTCGTGCGACCAAACATGTAAATGTCCTCACAGATGGAAAAGTGCCATTTGTGGCTATAACACTATGGATCTTGTGAGAGTTTGTTCTTATTTTAGCAATGTTAGTTTTCTTCTTTAAATGCTAGTTAATTTATATTTTAATATTTTATCTTCTAGATGGGGTTGACCACCTCCTTATATATCTTAATTTTCTCTTATCTGCTAATTCTTTATTTAACCACAACTTCTCCTTAAATTTAGATGTAATGGTAATTTTAATATTATCACTATTTCGGAGAGTTACCTCTTCCTTGACTCCTTAATGATTTAGCCAAGACTTGGCGTCTTTATTCCAACCTCGCTTAAGTTACATGTTGTTTTGACTAATAGAATGAGAATAATTAAAGGAACAAATATTGAGAATGATCGATCACCCACTAGAAGTTCTGTTTATGGTTGAAAAAGTTATTCACCAAGATCTTTGGCATTTAATTTAATTGTTGGGAAAGTAAAAGTTTCAGCCTAAGTGGAATGTGCATGTGATGGTGTCATGGGAGGTCCAATAACTTTTAAGGTCAAGCACTTCCATTTTATATGAAATCCAATAAATCAAAATAAGAGCAAGGTTCTTTTTAAATTTGGTTTATAACCTCATAAAGTTCTTATTGTGACTTCAGTTTGCTGGACCATGTTTGCTTTTCTTGTTTTGATGACATATCTATGATGTAATGTAATTTTAGTTTACATATATTTTAGAAAAATATTATTTTTAATTTATTATATAATTTTGAAAAAATAATATATATATATATATATATATAGAAAATGTAACATAATTCTAGGCACTCATATAATTCGAAAAAGTAAAAGATATAAAAATATATAATTTTTATATGAGAAATGTGATGTGCTTTTAGTCTATTATGTAATTTAATAAAATAAAAGATATAAAATTTTAGGAAAAATAATTATATTTAAGTAAAAAATAAAAAAATATATATGAAAAATAATTATATTGGAGTAGGTGAAGAAAGAATTATGTTATGAAAAAACTTTTTCCTTTTTTTCAAAATAACGCCCCATCTATATTTTTTGGTCGCGTGGCGTTTCTATGCTATTTCTCCATGTAAAAGTAAGCATACGAGGCTTTTAAGGAGTCCGCGGTCAAGATCTCAATCTTCGAGAGATTTCCATGCCAGATTACCAAGCACCAAGTCATCCAAACATTCATTTTCCTCTTCGTGAGTGAGAAATACCGGCTATAGGAATGGCACGGTGTTTTTATAAATTTTGCAAGGGAAGGTTATCCCACAGGCATCAAGTGAAAAACTCCTAGTTGTTTATATGCTCCAACAGTTTCAACTTGTATCAACACATAGTGCATTATAGTGTTACACCTTGTAAACTTTGATGCTTGGACAACGAAATTTGGTTTGTTTACTAACTTGACTTGTGTGTTGATGTGGCAGGTGCGTGAAATGGTTCTTGGTGTTTATCTTAGACTTAAATATTGGCCTTCTGCCAATATTTAAGTCCAAAACTCGTGTGTTGATGTGGCAGGTGCGTGAAATGGTTCTTGGCGTTTATCTTGGACTTAAACATTGGCCTTGTGCCAATGATTTTTATAAAATAAAATAAACTTTGCAGGTGCGTGAAATGGTTCTTGGTGCTAATCTTGGACTTAAATATTGGCCTTATGCCAATAATTTTTATAAAATAAACTTTAAACCTTGAGGTGAGGCCAATACATATTTTTTCATAACATAAACTTTTTGGCCTAAAATTTTAATAAAATAACCTTTGGCCCAAGTTTGTAGGTTGGGAACACAATTTAAAATATGGTAGCTAAGATTGACTTGAAAATCATTGTTTAAGCTCCAATAATGAAAAAATTTCCTTCTTTTACCCCAAGCACCATTAAAACTCCTTTTCCTTCCAAATTTGGAAAACATTTTATGATTTATCAAATGAGCAAACCCTCAAAGCTACCAAGTCACCAATGTCAAATGGAAATTCATACGATGATAACACTAACTCCCACAAAAAGAAAATAGTTCTAACAGCGGGAATACCCAAATTGAAGCCAGACAAGTTGAGAGTAGCTACGACTAGCTTATTCACAATGGCAAAAGGTTGAAAGAGGAAGGAAATCATGTGTATAGGGAATGAACCCCAATAATCCCCAAGGTCTACAATTGAGGTTGCGACTAAGGTTGTGAGGAGGTCGAAACGCTACCATATGTGGTAATGCACAAATCCGAGGAGGTGGTAAGGACAAAAAGGTGTTCATCAAAGGAGTGTTGGAAAATAATCCCGGGCCAAATGCAGAAAGGGAATGTATGGAAACGCTATCGATGGTAGTGTCGATAGTGGGGAGGACGTGTTCCGGTGTGGCAGGTCCCTTTGGATCATAATACGTCAGTTCGTCGATGGTCACGATCTTCCCATCATGGTAGAACATCAGGATTCAAAAGATGGTAGAGGCAACGACTCGCATTGCATACATATAACTATGCCCTAGGAGGAGGTTGTAATTGAGTTGGGTGTTTACAACCTCAATGTCAATCAACATTGTTTTATCAACTAACTCAACAAGGACATTCGTGAGGACTCCCTAGTGTTGAGCAACACGACCATCATAGGCACGAAGGGCACTGGAAGAAGGTTGAAGGGTTGGTGATCCGTGTTTCTGCCAAACAAAGGTTGACATGACACAGGTGGATGCCCCCTCATCGATAATGCATTGATGAATGACCAAATTCTGAATTGTGACCGAAACTTGGAAGGCAATAGATGATGGCATCTAGGGTTCTCCTTGATCCAAGTCGAAGGTGATCAACCTAGAGTCAGAGGGATCGATGACACCTAACGCAGATAACAATGCTTTGCATTGCGAAGTAAAAGTTGGAGAACTTCCAAAGCATACATGGCCGAGGGAGGCTAGGCCAAGTTGTCGACTAACTGTAGTTGAGCGCAGCTCTAGCAGTGGAGTTCTTCGCGACGTAACGCAAAGGGAACCGCAGGACTTTGGCAATCTTGTTTGTGAGGGGTCTTAGCAAATGCAAAGACATATCAAGAGCGGTGGAGGTAGATGTCGTGGAGAGATTAACGATTTCCGTGGTGGAGCCATACTGGTTTCGTCGAGTCTGTAGGTTGACATTAGATGATAACGTCATAAGGTGATGGACACTGGGATCAATGGGTTGACCCGCATAGGTGGTTGGGGTGTTTTGTGGTACCAAGGGCTAGGTTGTAACCATTCCTTGATTTTGTAGGGGGGTTTTTAGAACCATAGGTGGAGGACCCGGTGGTGATAGGTTTGGTTGAGCCGAAGTAGCCCCGTTGGGGCCACGTTGATTATCGATTTGGATTAAATGGTGGACGTGATTCATATGAGAACACAGATGTGCATAATGGACGTAACTGTTATAAATGGCGCACGAATGGTTAGTCTGCACTATGTTTTATTCCCAGGTCTAAGGGGACGTTGAGGATTCTGTGCATGGGGGTTAGCTCCATTATTGTTTGGAGGGTTGGGTTTTTGGCCACCTCTTGGAGGTTGGTTGTTTCCCTGATTCCCACCTCTCTTGCATCTTCCATGCCCTTGTTGGTTATTGGGGGTGGGTTGATCAGGGAGGTTCTGTTGTGCTTAGACATGTCCTTGAGGAGTATGAGGAGTCGGGGACAAAATAGGAGTAGGTTGCACAGGTGATGGGTAATAGGAAGGAGCAGCTGCGGGGGGGTTCAAATTCAATCGTCTAGCCATTACACAAAGGTGCCAAGCAATTCGGTCCATGAACATGAGGAACTAGTGCGGGAGACACATAGGAAGGTGTGGCTCCAAACAGATCCGTTACGAGTGAATCATCAGGGGCATAAACTAGTTGGGAAACACTGGCGATGTTACTAGAATGGGGTGACATCAAAGGGGAGGTCGTGTAAAGGTGGGGATGCTTATTAATAGATCTGATGACTCCATCAACAACATGGGATGAACCCAATGTATCTTGACGTGAGGAGCCAGCATAAGGAGCATCAGGTATAATGGTATACATATATTGCAATTGGGCATATATGAGATCAAACTGTTGTTCCTTGAGGATGGCTTCCTCCTCGATTTGTGGGTGCTTATATGAAACTCCTTTGGATATGGGGGGAGTAAGGTTTTAAGAAACCAATTTAGGAAAACCCTATCATCTAACTGGATCTTACATAAGCTACAATGACAACACCACTCATGGATATGATCTGTGATATGGGTAGCTGTGTTTTGTCTACACGATAATAGGATTTATATGCCCTCATCATAACGAACAGGTAGTTGGAATTACTAGAGAAACATCGAGGATAACAAGGAAAAGTCCGTGTAGGTGGCATGAGGTAGTTCGATATACCATTTGGCCGCAACACTTGTGAGTGTATGCTGGAATAAATGCAATCCGATAGAATCATCCACTATGTCGTTAGATGAACACCATATGTGGAATGCCATAATATGGTTTTGGGGGTCTTCCCACCTTTCCCTCAAACTTAGGGATGTCTGAAAGGAGCTTGGTAGGCATAGGAGGCCATAACGGGTTGTGATGAATGGGGTCACTTGTCAACCATGCCAAATCAGTTAGGTTGAGACTATCCATGAATGGTAGGATAGAACCGAGAGTGGATCGAGAAGGGCCAGCAATGGTGTCAGTACCAGCATGAATGTAGTTCCCATGTGTAGATTGGGGTGGGTAAGGTTGACTTCTAACAACAGGAGTAGTCACTGGGATGGTAGGAATATCTAGAATGGAAGTGGAAGGTCCACTTCCCCCATACATGAGTGGTGGTATGGTAGGAACCATGGTGGCTAGAGTGGGGACACCACTAGTGGGTAGAGGACCAACAACAATGTGTGTGGTGGAAAAGGGCCCACCAAGACTGGGACTTGTAGGTCCAGCGGAAGGGATACCCAAAATGATGGGTGTAACGGACACAATCCCACTATCAATTGTCCCACCCTGAAAGGGGTTAGGAGGTGGACCATCCATGGGGCTAGATAGGGAGGTGAACAAGGTAGGTTCGGATTGATAGGAATCAGAATCAGAATCAGAGGCGGTATATAGCTCTAAAGGTTGTGAATGACATCAAATATGGATCCGACAATGATGGTTCAAAGAACCAAACCGAGGGTGTGCCCCATAATCCTATGTCGGTAGTGTAGTGGAGCTATGATGACGTGATGGTGTGATGTGTGATGAATGTAGGCGTAAGAGTGTCAAACACAAGCTCCAAATTCCAACTACAACCGAGTGTCCAAAAGGAGAGCAAACAAATGGTGGCTCATAAGACAAAAAGCAAGCTCAAAAATCAAAATACAACATCGTGTTACAGCAGGAGAGTCTACAACAAAGTGGCAAGAAAGACAACAAGCAACACTACCAAGAAATAAAATGATGCACTAACCTATGGGGTATGAGTGCAAGCAAACCCCTAGCTACAAGCTGGAATCCCCTCACAAATTGTATCCTCTGTGGGGTGAGGAAATTCAGTCAAAAAATACGAAATGGAAGAACAATAGGCTAAGAGAATCCCACTACCAAGAGGGACCTTGGGTACAAGAGCCATATATAGAATGACAACTAGGATACCTCATTCATGACACATCTGGAGTGGTTTATTGGCACTTCAACCCTTTGTCCCTCGACACCTGGTATACTCCGGCATGCATGAGGATGACTATGAAGGGTCAGCCTTCAGTACAGAATGGAGTGTGGTATCCCACCATGACTTCTGGAACCCCTTCATTGTGGGTTAGTCCCACAGAGTGGGGGGGCCTCCAAGAGACTGGTCGTGACCATGTCAACAAGTACAAAAGGATTTTGGAACCCTAATGGAAAAAAACTATGTCTCAAATTTGAGTGACAAAGGGGTGTTATTTTGATGCCTATCCCCAGTTTCCAAACTTAAAAACAAGATTGCTTTGGTCCTCAAATGAGACTACAATGTTGGTTGAGTTAAGTTAATTTTTAGGCTAGCTTGGGGTCATGAACCAAGCGTTTTACGTTAGGGTGTGATATGTGTGCACAAGTAATGCATATAAACCCCAACGATCTCACGGATGAGACACAAAATAAAGATAAATAACAGTAAATGACAGTAAATATCACGCAAAAATAACTAATTCTACTAGAAAATAAAATGTACACAATTAAATGAGTGCATAAGGAACTAATCAGGTTGTAGGAAACACATAGGTGGTATCGACTATGAAGCTTAACTAAAGGGGATCACATATAAGGAAAATAGGACTAAAAAGAAAACCAGGGGGTTGTAATGGATCATATATGGACAGAAATAGGCCGAGAAGGGGTAGAACATAGACACGAAAGGACTGAAAAACTTCAAGTCTCACCTGTCGATGGAATAGGTGTGATCGGGGCCACACATAACTTTGAAACAATTGAGATCGGGACAGGAAAACAGTCAAAAGACTCACATCACACAAAACATGGGCTTAAGAGCGACAGGTCGCACAAAACTAGTCCACAATAGCAACTGGGGTAGCTTTAGGAGCCTGAACAAGTGCGATCTGGAGTTTTGGTCCAGGTCGCACTTATCGGGGGGAAAGGCATGACCTAGGTCGCGCTTATTAGGAAAAAGGTGCAACCCAGTCCCATCTTTCTGCTGAATAATTGTGATCCGGCCGGAACCAAGAATTTTTTCAGAAAAGGTTATCGCCTTTGGCTAGCGGAGCAGGAACTGAGGCAATACCAGTTTAGATATGCTATGAGGGGGTAGTAGAAACACCTGCAAAAACAAATATTCGAAGTGATCGACCGAGTGGAGCCACCAAAACTGTAGTGAGAATTTGTCCCCCGCTACATGCAAAAGAACCTACCCTAAATCAACCGGATCATAGGATAGATTTCATGGTGCAAAGTGTCTTTCAACCTCGACTTACAATAACAATAGACAATGAAGAAGAACATAAATATTTTTATGATTTTTATATTTTTTAATCTAACTAACAAAAAGTAACAACAACATGCATAACTTTGTTTGAAGTGGGCCACTACACTCACCTGAGGAAATGGTCCATCGGCTCCACGGTCTGGTTCTCCAGTTATGTCCACTAGTGGTTTCCAAATAGGGGAAATGGATCCAAATGGGTATGGAGCAAGCTCAACATACACCGTTGGAATGATATGGAAAAATGTGAAGATAATGGTGAAAGGTTTAAAAATATCTCGAATGTGACTAAAAGTGTTTTTGGGGAGACCTTCACAATGTATTTATAGGATGGCCCAGGGTTTTTTGACCCATGGTATTTTATTGTGCATGGTATTTATCTATGGTTTTTTACCCTTCTCATTTTTAGGGTTTTTTTTCCTTTCTGGAGAGGGTGGGTATAAATCACAATAAATGCTCAACTTCACTTCATTTATGGGGGAAGGAATAATAATGTTTTGGACCATATTTGGTGTAATTTTAGTTGTGAAGGTCAAAATGCAGAAAATAATGGTGGGAATATGATGTATAATTATGGTTTGGACCATAGAGATCTAGGTGAACATTTTTTAGTGTTAACACCTATAGAGGCTGGGTGGATAGGTCCAATATGACTTATAGAGCCTAGGTGGATAGGTGCAACATGACTTAAAGAGGCTAGGTGGATAGGTCCAACATGATTTGTAGAGGTTGGGTGAATGTCCCCAGCTTGACCTCTGGAGGCCGGGTGATTTCCCCCTTGCTTTCATGTCTTCTTGTTATTCTTCCTCCTTTTATTCCTTTTAAACTAGAGGTTACTAGTATCAGAAATTTCATGACATGAGGTAGAAGGAGGAGGAGATGAGATTACTGGTGAAGGGGAGACATTGTTTTGATTCTCTTTATTTAAGGTGCTTGTTTGGGAAGCATCAAGAGAATTCAAGAAAATAGGAGTGGAAAATGACCAAACTGGTAGACCAAGGGTGAATCCAAGCAGATTCAAAGTGGCCATCAAGGGAACACCAACATTCCCAGTAAAAGGAAAAGCACAAGAATCCCCTTGCATGTGGGTCTCTTGGTTGGTGTCCATAGGGGTACTAGCCATAGTTTCCAACTCAACAAGAAAGAAAAGTGCGAGGTCGAATGGAAACCAACAACACAGAGAGCACACCACTAGAACAAAAATCCTAAGTATCCAGACCAGGCACACAAAGATACCTTCCAAAGGAAAGTATGGGATGATGAGGGAATATAACTAACCAGTGAAGGGAGACGGAAAATTACTCAAGTTCCACCATACAATAACTTTGGGGCAAGCGTTTGAATCATCAAACACATTTCAAAATAGCTTCATAGGGTTTCCTCCCACGCCTGCCCTAGGTACAATGGAACTAACCTTCAACCGTCACCAGTGTAGAGTCCTAGATGTCCAGATACTAAGGCTACCAAAATCACAAACAAGGTATGGCGAAACAGTCGTCAGTCCAGTCGATGCGCATGGGCATGGTAGCTAAGCCCAAAACTCAAACAATAAGAGGCACAACATAGGTCCAGAAGAAGGTATTGAGTGAATTCCCAGGTGCGCAGCAGCTCTGGTGTATCCTCAACCAAGTATTGGAGGGGTATCTCCGTAACTCAGTCTTGCACAACCTCATGCTTGACTCCTGTTTGCGAGGAGCTTTCTGTTTCTCCTCTTTGTGAAATTGGATTTCCTAAACAAAAGTCCACTATGTTTGAGTTTAAATTTTTTTGGTAGTTTAAAGATAACCCTAACCCAAAACACTAGCCTAGACTAGTGAGTGTCGTCCCTAGAAATAAAAATTTGCTAATGTGTTTTACATTATTACTGTTCTTTTTAGGGGATGTTGATTAATAAAAGGTAACAGTGATGAAACTAATGATGTTTTGACTAAATACAAAAAAGGTTCAAAATGCAAAAACTTTTACTTCTCTTTTCTTTTCAAAACTTAAAATGGAGGCCACAAAAGAAATATATATTTTTGTATTTAAAAAAACCAGAGATATGCAATACACCTAAGCCTAAACCCTAGCCTAAATGCATATGAAGCAAATACTTGTTCTTTTTACTTTTCTCTTTTTGAATGACAACGAAAAAAACCTACAAACAAGTGCATGCAAATGATGTAAAACAAAGAAAAAGGATTTCTCCTCTATGTCCACAAAACAAACTCTAAGTTGGCCTAAAGTATGACTAGACCTCTCTTGGGAGGAATACATGCATAAGAGAACAAGACAACCAACTTGGCATAAGGGACTTGACCAACAAGACCGAGGGATACATGGATCAAATGGCTCTTAAGTTTAGACTCTACCTACTAACAAAGGCTGATCAAAACCATATACCACAAAGGTCATGCCAAGAAAGTAGGTGATGTACAAAGCTAGGGACAATCCAAAAGGATTCAAAAAAGGTTTTAAACTCAGTTAAGATCACTTTCAAGAGGAGACACCACTTCCGAGTGGTATTACACAAACAAGGAACAAAGAGGACCCTACAGTATGCCACCAGACCCCCCCAAACAGGCTCAAAAAATGAAAAAGCACTGAAAAGGGGAATACGTAGGTGCAATATAGGGAAAGTAGCGTATGGTACACATGTAGGACTACTATGCACCTACGTATACCTCAAAAATATGCTACTATGCAGTGTAGAACTCGCATATGGGTGGTGGAAGGCCTAAAAAAGGTGAAAACACCCCCCAAACAACATGGAAGATGTTTATAAAGGATTAAGGATTGTTCTTAACTTGAAAGAAATATTGATACCTTCGATTATATTGGAAAAACTAGAGAAGGAGACCCCAAATCAAACAAGACATCCCTAATAGAGTCACCATTTCTGTTGTTAGGGAATTGATCCTATGGATGGGGTTAAGGCCACCAACACACTAGGGATTTACAGACTAATATATAAATCTCTGCAAGTATACAATGAAATAAGATTTCAAGGGTTATGAGGGATCATACCTTACAAATTGTAGGTTGACCCAATATTTCTCTTTATCCCTTCTCTTTCTCTCCAACCACGAAACCTGCAAAACAACTTCAATCCTTCCTCAAACCAATTTGATCACAAACAAGGTATTGATATTCAAGATTGCATGAAACCCTAATCTCATCAACATCAACATATGATCATAAAATGAGATATACACGGCGAATTGGAAAGGGAAGAACATCAAATATTTATTAATCAATGAAAGAAGTACAAGATATACCTTCTCCTCATTCAAGGCACCTCGTGAAACCTTCGATCTAGATCTCTTGCTTCTCTCCTCCAAGATTCTCAACCTCCAAGCTCTGTAGCAAGGGTAGATGACAGCTAGGGCATAGGTGAGGGGGATGGGATTCCAAATTATTCCAGCATAACAATACCAAAGGCTAGGTCCCCGTCATGGTCCCTTCTCCCTCTCTTATATAACAAACTGAAGAGTTAGGGTCAAATATATAATAGTTACAACTGAGGAGGCAGTTCCAAAACCACCCAAAATTTGAATTTTTAATATTTTTTTATCATTTATGAGGGTATATGCATGTACAACATTGAAAACCCGCGTATGCAAAGTGAAAAACACAAGTAGAACTCTGACAACCTACGGATTTGTCAAAAAATGCATTTTTAGGGTATTCCAAGGGTTTTTAAGAGTTGGTTTGATCTGGAAAGTTGTTCCTTAGCCTCCTTATCCAATGGGACAAAAAAGAGGTAAAACAGAATTACATAAGTACTGATATGGCCCTTCCATCCACAAGTGTCCTTTGGGTGAATAGTAGTAGCTTTCATGAATTGTCGTCATGCGACCAAACATGTAAATGTTGTCACAGATGGTGAAGTGTCATTTGTGGCTATAACACTATGGGGCTCGTGAGAGTTTGTTCTTATTTTAGCAATGTTAGTTTTCTTATTTAAATGCTAGTTAATACAAAATACATATTTTATCTTCTAGATGGGGTTGATCACCTCCTTATATATCTTAATTTTCTCTTATCTGGTAATTCTTTATTTAACCACAACTTCTCCTTAAATTTAGATGTAATGATACTTTTAATATTATCATTATTTCGTAGAGTTACCTCTTCCTTGAATCCTTAATGATTTAGCCAAGACTAGGCGTCCTTATGCCAACCTCGCTTAAGTTGCATGTTGTTTTGACTAGATCAATAATGCAATATTTGGTTCTTATACATTAGGTTCCTAGTAATAGCCATATAATTCTCAATGGAGTAGAGACTTTCTTATGTGAGGAGGATATTCAATATGATGTATTACCTTTAATTTTGAGAATATATGTTATAAAGTGCTTTTGTATTTGCTCTATCCTTCTTCATGGTTCATTGGAGAGGCTGCAATCCCTAACCTCACATTCATATAATATCAAAGGAGTGATGAAAGTCTCAAAGAGAAGTTTTTTCTTATCCCAAAATCAAATGTCTGTTAACTTACAAATATTTTCAAGTCCATAATAAGATTTCCATGCTCCATTAATAACTTTCTTTATTGTATAGTCCAGATAAACTTGTGATGAAAATAGATTTGGAGATATTTATATGAAGTCACTTCCTCCAAATTACTATAATCTAATATAAGTAATCTTTTCACATTTAATTATCTTAACCTTTCTCTTATTAATATTATTAACCTATGCATACGAAAACAAAAATTCTTAAATACTCTAAATCTTAATAAAGCTAAAGTTCAAACTAAGATGCCTTCATCATATTCAACTAAAGTTTTGAGAACATTAACTATGTAGAAATAAAGAAAAAAACCGACTGCTTCTGATTGAAGTGACCGACATTATCTGTACATGGGAAATTTTATCGGTGCCGATGTTCCTCTTGTATTTCCCTTTTTCTTTCAATAAATAAATGAGGAAAGATTCCAACTCATATAATACAACACTCCAGTCACGTCGAAGATTGTCAAAGCTCAGATAAATAGAATGAGAACCAATTATCAAATTTGAAGGGTGGGTCTTAATTTCAATTGGAAGGGAATTTATTCTCTCATCCCTTAAGAGATGAAGGGAAATATAAATAATTGTACTTTAATTGACAAGTATAAATTAACCAAACCCTTTCACACACAAAAAAATGCAAAAAACAAATATTGTTCTTTTAGTGCTTGTTGTGAAAGCATGCATGTATGTGATGGAGGGGCCTAAGTCAATTGAATCCTTGCAACTCATTGCATGTCTGAGTCTAACAATCCACCTTTTAAATTGAACCAGAATACCAAAATAAGTCTATTAATGGCTAGATTTCATAAAGTTATAGGTGTGAGTAGTTAAGTGTTTGTGGCTCTAAAATTTGTTGTGTTTTGTACCAGCCCACGATTCATTGAATCCATAGTCACAGGTAGGAATTTAAATTATTTAATGAAAACAATTAATGTGTATAACCTCTATGTCAAGACAATTTTCCATGCTGATAATTGCCACTACCCTCTTTATTGTCTTACCAAAAGGCATGATAATGAGGAAGAAGACCTAAAATTATGGACTTCACCTTCAATGAATGCCTTGCAATCACATTGGTAAGGAGTGATAAGAAGATCAAAACAATCAAAATTTTCAAATCTCAGTTGATAGTGTTAATTAAAGACTTATAAGGTAAATTTAATATAAGACTTTTAGTTCTCTCTTACTCTTTGCATATTGATAATTTAATATTGTATGGTTGTCTTTGGGCCTTGACCCAACTCGTATTATAAGGTGAGGATGTGCAGACATAATAATCTTTAGTTATGACTATGAGATGAGGATTTAAAGAGAAGAGGATGTAAAGACAAGTAATTTTTATATGTATTTTGGTAGCGCCGAGGACAAATGTCGTGAGAAACCACAAATGTTTGGAAGGACGGAGGGAGATAACATCACAATCATGCCACTCATCAAACTGAAGACTATTCTTGAGCCAACAATTGTTTTTTTTAAATTATTAATAACCATTGTTTCTCCATATCATGTGCCCAATGACACCTCTCTATAGCAATGCATAAATCAATTTCTACACAGTTTGTGATCCTAGCTACATGCCATTATTTCTATTTGCATGATATCGAGTGTTCTTTATAGTTGTCGTGAGTCCATGATGTTCATGCAAGAAATGAATTCTTGTAGAGGAGGACTTTTTAAACTGACCTTTTGAATTTCATTTTGACGAAAAAAAAATGGACATTGGTAGCAAGGTTCACATAGGTAGTAGGCACAAATTTTTGAGCTCGTTTTAGGCCTAGTAGTAGACTAGTAGTTGCTGACACATTGTCACACTTTAGATTACAGCCCCAAGTGACTTGAGAGTTAGAGTCACATCTCGATGGCTAGTGCCTCATAGTCATTAATGATTATTGTCCATCTTCAACAACTAAGCACCGAGTGCATGACATGAGTGAGTAAGTGATTCTAATCTATCATATTTACAATATTTTGAATGATGAGTTGAACTTTATAGCATAGGAATTTCAACATCTTGAGAAATTTATATGAATGGGTAGTTTCAAATGTTGCTCTTCTTTTGAAATCTTGATATAAATTATACCCTTCTTTATTGGAAGGGTAAAATTCAAATTTTAAATTTTTTTTGAAGGGCAATTTTAACTTTACACTTCTGGGAAGGGCTAGAACCCTTTGGAAGGGCTGTGAAGGGTTCAATTTTGAATGTTGTTGTCAATGTCAAAGTTACACTTCTGGCTTCATTTTGACACGTTACAATATCTCCCTATCAACATCACAAATGGTTCCCTATCTTGTCACACTAAATTTCCTACCTATCACATCATAGTTTCTATCATGTCAATGTCACAAATGATTCCTTTTGTTTCACATAAAAGTTCAAGTCATGTTAAACTTCCTTGTGCTCCCTGTCACCTCAAGATGACATGATAAGGAGGATAGTATAACTTCATAGGAACCCCTTGGTTATCCCATCAAGATCCTTGTCAAATTATGCTTAGCTCCCTATCATGTCATCTTGTAACATTACATTACCTTCCTAATGATGTTTAAGACATATAAATAACAGCATAGAGGTAGATGGTTTCACATCGTACAAAGTTTCTCATAAAAATGAACTAGCATACGAGGTCCTAAGACCCCATTTCAAAAATATGGTGTCATTTTTTTGAGAAGGAGCATATACTTTATTTGGAAAAGGTAACCTACAAACTAACAACCTTACAACCAAAAGGATAGGACATTATGCATGATGTAAAACACTGACAAATCTACTTTGGTATTATAAGAGGAATGTTCATCATTCCATAATGGCAATAATTGCATATGATTAGAAAACAACTATTGTGTATACATGACAAGCTAAAAATTACAATTAAAGTGACATTAACTTTTGAAGTAAAGTTAAAGAACATGGAAAGACAAAGCCCCATGCAAAACTACTATCAATGCACTAATGTTTTTTGAGAGTGTATCTCTTTGTTCTCACTACACTTGAAGAGTCTATTCTTCTTAATTTTGAAACATTGCTATTATGGATGAAAAATACCTCATTATTTAGCATGGAATCACTATATTTCATCATGCTTGATTAGCCCCCCCACCGCACACACACACACACACACACACACACACACACACACACACACATATATATAACATTATTGGTGAAGTTATAAAAATAAATACCATCATAAAATGGAGATTCATTATGAAGGAAACAACATATAGGTTATATTTATTATATCTAGCCACAATTATCTGAATGTAAAATGTTTCAAAGGAAAATGGTTGTCAAAATGGTTTCCTTCAACTGAGAAAATGTACTAAAAAGATGATACTCAATAGTAAATATGCAATACATTAATCACAATCCATGATAACAAGTTACAACTATAAGAAAAAGAAATGATCATTATTGTTTTCTCATGGGATCGACGACCGTTATTGTTTTCTCATGGATTGAATGATTGACCGGAGTCAACCCCATTGTGATGCAAAAATGTTTTAAAATCCATTTGTTTTATAATGAAGTGGACTATTGAGTAGATTCATCATTCCCATTCTGTATAATAATTAATTCAAAAAGGGATCTCTTTCACTTTGGATTGTGTAATTTCCAAGGCCCTTGCCCATTGTTCGTGAATTCGGATTTAGAGAAAAATGGATGTGGTATTCAGTCTCCAGAATAGTACAACAATTATCTGAGGACCGACACCTAAACAATGAAACCTATTTCGACCTGCTAAATTGGTATTTACTCATTTCTGTCATTTTATTTCTTTTACCCTTGTTTATTTATAGAAGTGAAATGTAGAGTCCAATCGAGTCTCTCATTTTTTTTAAACCTGTGGTTTTATGTATGTCCATTGATTCAAGAGAACAACTAATAACTTATTAGGAAGGAAATGTTTTCAATCCTATTCTTATTCTCAATCACTATAATGTTCTTGAGTTTATTAACATATTTGAAAAAGAATAGGAAGGAAATGTTTTCAATCCTATTCGCAATCACTATAATGTTCTTGAGTTTATTAACATATTTGAAAAAGAATCAGCTGGAAATCATTTTTTGTTAGGGTTCACATGTGGAAACTTGTTAGTTTGCAGTTCTATAAGTATATCATTTCCTAGAATTGGAAGCATGGTGTGGACAAAATTAATCATCCAAAACTAGAACCACTATGTCTCACGAACATACCAATGTTCTGTGCAAAATCACCCCTAAGTCAATTCTAAGAATGCTTAATTTGTCTAAGTCGCATTGTTCTAAAACCCACCTCTTTGATGAGCAAGTCCTAAAAGCTAAATATTATTCTCTATGTGAGGAAGAACAAATCAAGATTTTTAAGATCATAACGAATCCAGATAGCCCTGAACTTCCATTGACCAACCCTTATCTTTCTCATATCTTTACTGAAGAAATTCAACAGATTATTTCCATGTTGAGTCAAATCTTGGGTTTGGATAGTGACAAAGAGGTCAATGATAGGGTCTTGAAATTTTTATTCTACTTAGTTCAATAGCCATAACTCTCAATACCTAATTTCATAGATGTTCAATACATAACTGATAACATTCACTCTCAATTGCAAAATTCCAATACTCTGAAATGTTTCAAATGTCAAGCATACTTGGTGCACTTGTTTATCTTCAATCATACAAAAGAGTTTCAAGGTATCACTTTGAATCGATAAGATAATACAGGTTCAAAAATATCAGTTATATATTGTAAATCAATTCTAATTAGTAGGAAGAAACACGCTGGTACATTTGTTCAATATGAAAATTTGGTGTTGCAAAGGATTTATTTATTATCCATGGTTTCATCTCTCCTAAGATTCATCTAGAGATGTGAGAGCTCTTGCAGATGAATCCATAATCTAAATTTGGTGATTGGTTCCTATTTAAATATCATACAGTGTTAATAATTTATGGAGCAGAAGATAGGCCATGTCAAGTTTCAACATTTTTAACTCCCAGAATTTATGCCCTGGAGTTCATAAGGAACAAATTTGATTCCTTGAATAGGCATATCAGTGGAAAAAGATGTAAAATAGATCCTAAGCTTCCCAATATAGTTGGACCTTTCATAGTAAAAGGAAGGACAATGAAAGTTATTGTAGATGCACAACTAGAATATTATAATTTGAAACAAGACAAGGAATTGAAGTATGACCCTCATCATATTATTTCAAATAGAAGAAAATAGAATAAATAATGTATATGAGCATCAAAGCAATCCTGAGTGGGATAAGTTGGATAATTTGGATACAAGGGAACCCAAGCAGCAAGATGCTCAAGAAGATGAAATTTCAATCACTCCACAATAGGTGTATTTGTAGCAAATAATAAAAACTCTTGCAAAACAAGATGTTGGAGTTAAAAGGTCACCCAAGATATAGCATCAGATGCAGAAGAATATCAACAATATGCTATTAAGAAATTTAAAACTATAAATGAGGAGGTATGTTGGTTGTGGAGCATGATCTTCCAGATTTAGAGATGTTATTGTTTAGCTGTGTTTGTACCCCAGTTTTATTGTACACTCATCCTAGCCAGGGGGTGTGGGGCAACATATTCCTCTCGTGGGGGTTCAGGGGAGAAGCCCTCGAAAGAAATTTTTGGGATGTTTGTTGGCCAACATTTTGTGGACCCATGGTATCGGGTGACCCGTAGTATTTTCCCATGGTAATTCCCCTATAAAAGGAAAGCATTGTAATAGACTAGGCATTATATTGTAGCATTGTAACATAATCTCTATGATTGTGTGAGAGAGACTATGAGAGAGTGAAGTGCAACGAGGTTATTGAAGGTTGTATCCATTCTTTTTTGTTGGATGGTATAATAATAAAGGACTAACAATTTCTCTGTGGACGTAGCCCATCTTGGGGAACCACGTTGTATCTGTGTCTCTCTTGTAATGTGATTAATATTTGGATCATGTTTAATTGTTTTGATTTGTGATCCTATTTTTCTAACAAAGGTAGTGGTGATTCATGAAGATCAATAGCCTGCGAAGTAAGATACCATACTTTCTATTGAACATTTCTCATCAACAAGGATTTAGGGAGGTTTAGAATAAACAGATGAAGGACAGAGCAATTTAGTCAATATTTTTTCTAAGATAAAAAATCAATCCCTCAAATACAAATAAGATGTGTAGGCTTGTCTCTGAGGTAAGGACAGGAAAAAACCTATAGTTATCTCTATTGTTGATCATAAAGAAATTATTTTCATGTGGGAATTATTTAAGTCTAAGGATGGAGCTAACAAGTCTGCAAAGGATTTCAAAGTGTCTCAAGTCAATTTAAAATTTAATCAAATCAACGCCAGGGACAAGATTGATTTGAGCAAGAAAACTAATGAAATTGTATATACTTATCTATTACAAACTACTATTGGGAGTAATATATTGCAGATGGCATTAAAGAAATTCGAGGGTAAGTTGAAGCAGGAAAAAGTAAGAATAGAGCATGGAAACTTAGAGTGAAAGAGTTAATTAATTTTTTTGTTAATTTAGGAGCTTATCCAAATGACCCTAGACCTATTCGGTCCTTGTTAGAGGAAAAATATCTTGAAATTCAAGAATTAGAATAGAGATTGAATTTTCTTGCAGCATAACATGAGCAAACTTTTGAATCATTAACCTTGGAAGAAGAAAAAGATGCAATCTATAATGAATTAGTAGATTATAAAGATCAGGAATATCAATATAAGGAAATGTTGACAACTCTGGAAAGAGAGAAAGAAGAATTATTAGCAACTAGAACTTCTTCCTCTTCTGAAAAAGTAGTGAGTAGTGATTCTTGTAAGTTAGCTAAAGTATTGGATAATTTGAGTAATAAAAATATTGGGGTGACTTCATTGAAAGAAACATCTACTCAAAAGGAACAACAAATTGAAATTATGAATGGTAAGGTAGCAAGAAGGGAGACTCTTCTTGGGAAGGCATAAGCAGAAAGGGATAAAGCTTAAGAGGGATTGGCGGCACATAAGGAAAGACTTACAAGAAAATCTCCTATGAAAGGAGCTATACCATGGGGGATTCACTAGCAAGGCATTATCATATCACTTTCATTCATATTGTGGGTTTCAATACTCCTAAAAAATTCAAAAATATATTGCTTCGTATTAAGGGGTCAAGGGGGGGGTTTTAATTTGACATTGTAATATAAATATTGGGGGTTATTTTATTTGGGTGGGATGAGGAATAACCTCCAAATCATGGGATGGATTCATACCTCCAAATCATGGTCTCAATTCATACCTTCAAATTGTGGGTTGGATTCATATTAGTCACAGGTTTTGCTAAGGAATAACATCCAAAACACATGCTACATTCATACATCCAAACCATGGGATGGATTCATATCAATCCTAAATGTTGCTAAGAAATAACCTCCAATTGTAGGCTATATTTATACCTCCAAATCATAGGACTTATAAATCCTTCTATTTTTTTAGGTTGGGGTTTAGATGGTATTGAGGATCAATCAAACCTTGCTCCACGACAATCAACAAAATTGAGACCGATATTTCTTGGCTCACTAGAACCAAGAAAAGTTAAAGCCATATTTCGTGACTAATTATTTCTTTCAACCAGTTTTATTCTTCTATTGAGTTATATTTGGAACATTTACAATTGTAATTTCAAATCTTATAGGAAATTCATTCGTCTTAATATTATATTGGAACTGACATGAACATAGTTCAAAATCTAAATCCTTATTTACATACCCTATGTGTTATCGTTACCATGAAATGGTATCACATAAGTTTCAACATCTTTGTATCTTTATAACTATTGCATGCTTAAAACTTAACAATGGATATTTTCCCTTCTCCCATAGAGATTGAAAAAACTACATATAACCCAAGAAAAGGTAACTAAATGTTGTTAATTCCCTTGACTGCACGAATAAATGTAGAGGAAGTGGAGGAAACTCATTGCATCTTGTGAATAACCTAAATCCAAACTATGCACATAATCATATGGTTTTATTGGAAAGTAAGAGGAATTGTCTATGCTCATTTGGGTTCAAACATAAATGATGTTTGTTTTAATTGGAAGGTAGGGAATTCCATCCATGAAAGGGTTTGAATTTGGCATTTTTATGGAGTTTAATTTATTGAGCTTATAGAAAAAATGAGCTCTCTATGGCTATACTTTTATTTACATGATATAAAATTTGTAGATTGGTAGGTTGTGGTGTGAAACATATGCAATTCTCATATTTTTTAAGCATTACACTTATGATTGGACTATCAGTATTTTACATTCTTTAATACATTGATCTCTTTACTAGGTTTTCTTTTACGCATTTTTCCTTCCCCGTTACTAATTCATTAGGTCTTCCACTATCCAATGCTTCAAATTGATCAGTCAATCATCGATCCCAATGAGATTATTATTAGCATTATACTATTATTTTATTTAACATCATGTTTTCTTATACTAATATGCATTAGGGATCATGTTTGTTACAACATGATAATATGATATATAGGGGGTATTAAAAATGGGTTGATAAAAATGGATATTTACAATATATGGGAAAACTAGGGGTTTTCTTAATTGAAAAGGTATATTGGGAGCAGATTCAACAATACAATTTTAAAATGGATTTTCCAATATTTATTGAAATTAGGGATATTCTTTAATATCATATGAATGATCGTGTTATGTAACAAGTTCACTGAGTGAACCCCCCGTGAGCTAGACACATATCGTGGGATAAGATAGTAGCAAAGACTACTAAATTTAGAGATTATCTAGTCATGATTCAAAATGAATATGATTTAGCAATGACTAGTAAACAAATGGCAGAAGCAATTATTACTGAGCTTGGAAATAAACCCAATTTGGCGCAAAATGTGATCAATTATTTAAACAACAGAAATAAAACAAAATTATAGACATTGGGAATTTCAGACAGGACAACAATGATTGTATCAACTAAAAATGTTTCTCTCAAATCAAATTATGCTATTGTCAATGAAAAAACACAAGAAATGCTAAAGAGAGTATAAAGATTTAAAGACTATTTCTAAGAGGTGTTTCAAAAGGGACTTCCTTTTTCTGGAATAAGAAAGGGGCCCTACTTTCAAAAGATGAATATTTTACTTTCCAGATGAAAGGAGAAACGATGAACCAATCTCATGGATATTAATGCTCCTTTGAAGGGCCAAATTTTACTCGATCAATTGTCTGATTACTTTGTTATTTTAATAAGATTGTAGTTCATAATTGCAAGCATGCCCCCACCTTCATATATCTTGTATACCAAACTTGACGCACTTTTCAGGGAAATGGTCAACTATCATTATCCAACAAGGACTCATTCGAATGAGATCAAGAAATATCCAAGTCAAAATCCGATTGCCTAAAGATTGAAAGGAAGATTATTTGCAACATAAATTGGAAATGGATCTCAATTTATTTTGGAATGTGGTTGAGAGGCTGATATTTGCTAATAAGAGTTCAATATTATATTAAATACAACATTTTGTAATCATATAGGAGGTTCTAGAGTTAGACTTGGGAGAAATATTTTTCTTAGGAAAGGTTTTTTTTTTTAATTATTATCTGTATGTTTGAGTATTAAAGATTCTTGTGACTTGTGGAATCAAGATGTGTAAACTTGTATTTTTACATTATTTCTACATATTTGAATGAAATCAAAGTTAATGTAATGATGCCCTTGTTCATTAATTGTTCAGGAATTGAAGAATTCTCATGCAATAAATATTTATTGTATCTTCTTTTTGTTTATGAGTTTCATTTATGATTTAAATATTCCCCATATATTTTCATGTCATTGGATAACCTAAACATAATACATGGTTAATAAACACCTATGATGAGATGTTATGGGGATATGAGATCATTTTCTACACTTGGAATAAATTTCTAGTCATTGTGTATCAAGTGAGATGTCTTTGTGGAGAAGCTTACTAGACCCGTATGCTACTAAAATTCAAGGAAAAATGTAATTCAAGGATGAGATCAAGTTTTTATTTTTTATTTTTTCCAATTTAAGACAAAAAGTCATTAAAGGAGGCGAAGAGTTATATTTACTAAAGAGGATGGGGTTATATAGTCTTACCATAAAGTGTAGAAATGTAGAGAGCTACCCATTTAGATTGAGAACATCTTTAAAGAGTGTAACTATAAAATGTGTACAATTATAACTTTTGATATCTAAATGGAAGAATTCTAAGAAAAATGTAAAACATAAAAGGAATACAAAGATTTGACCTAGAACCATAGAGTATTTATAATGTAATAAAAAGGCTATGATAATGCTGTAGAAATTCTACATAATGCAATATAGTTCAATCTATTGGACACTAATTTTCAGACCATTCTTGGTGAATAATTCTTTGGACAGTAAACATAATTTCCAGTGGGAGGTCATTCTCAATTTTGGTTTCTATGTTCGTTCTCATTCTTTTTATCTGAGCTTTGTCAATTTTCGACGAGAGTGTTGTATAATATGAGTTGGAATCTTTCCTCATTTATTTATCGATAGCAAAAGGCTAGAAGTTTCCATGTTGAGATAACGTTGGTCAATTCAACAAGAAGCAGTGGGCACTCGGTTGACGTGAAGATGTAAAGGAAATGGGAGATTCGTTATTGTAGGCACAAAACGATGAGACATAAAATTACTATGTCACCTCAATCTCTTTTTCTTTATTTTTATGCAGTCAATGTTCTCAAAACTTTGGCTGAATATGATAATGGCATCATGCTTTATTAGGATGAAGAGTATTTAAGATAAATTTTTAAGATTTTTTTGGTTTCAGTATGATATGATTATTAATATTAATAAAATATAAGATTAAGATAATTAATATTATTTACTTTGATTTATATATATGTTAATTATAATTTGGAGGAAGTAACTTTATATATATTTGTAAATAGACATTTATCACAAGCATTGAGAAAGTTATTAATGGAGGGCGGAAATTTTATTATGGACTCGAAAACAAAATCAAGACCTTTGACTTTGGGATAAAAAACTTCCCTTTGAGACTTTCATCACTCTTCTTATCTTATATGGATGTGAAGTTTGGGATTATAATTAAATGTGAAGAAGGATAGAGCAAATCCAAAA
The DNA here is from genome assembly GCA_001517045.1 of Pseudotsuga menziesii. Lineage (NCBI taxonomy): Eukaryota > Viridiplantae > Streptophyta > Pinopsida > Pinales > Pinaceae > Pseudotsuga > Pseudotsuga menziesii. Next base: position 988,641 of record LPNX010515623.1, read on the forward strand.
ACACTTTATAACATATAATCTCAAAATCAAAGGTAATACACCATATCATATCTTCCTCATAGAAGTGAGTCTCTACCCCATTGAGAATATGGCTATTACTAGGTACCTAATGTACAAGAAGAAGATAAACAAGGTGGGAAGCAAGAGGCTCCGTAAGATTGTGTCATACTCTAGTCAAAACAACATGCAACTTAAACAAGGTCTGCATAAAGACACCTTGTTTTGGCTAAATCATTATGAATTCGAGGAAGAGGCAACTCTACAAAATAGTGATAATATTAAAAGTATTATTACAACTAAATTTGAGAAGAAGTTCTGATGCTATAAAGAATTAGCAGATAAGAGAAAATTAAGATATTATAAGGAGGTGATCAACCCCAATTTAGAAGATAAAAAATATATCTTTGTATTAACTAGCATTTAAATAAGAAAACTAATATTTATTAAATAAGAACAAACTCTCAGGAATCCCATAGTGAAATAGGGCATTGAACGATTCTTAAAGCCTCGTGGGATGAAAGAGTTTGTCATATTTGTGATACTAAGTACTAATATGGTTGAAGATGAAAAACACTTTCTCATAGAATGTCCTACACACACTCACATTAAAGCATAATTTCAAAATATTTGCTACAATCCTAATCTTCCTAACCTTTTAAAGAGCATCATAATTATGGTGATTTAGGACTACTTCTTTTAAAGTTTTTTTAGTATGGAAATAAAATTAAAAAACAAAAAGAAGTGAAATTTACCATTTTAAGATCCAATATGCCTAGGTTGGTCTTACCGGACATTAATAACCACCACCGCCATCATCATATTAAAATATGTGGCATTTAAACCTTAACCAAATATGAACAGTTAAAATGAAAAATGTTATAATCTTGTAACTTTTTAATGTTGATCGTGGAACTTCTAAAACCTTTTGGGACATAGTATAACCATGTGGGAGACTTAAAAAACAATTAAAGATTATTGAAATTATGTGCAAAACTATGATCCAAGAGAGGAACCTAAACTATATGTTGGAGGATCAAGTCGGTAAGCCGACCTAAACGATAGTCGACTTAGTCAATCAGCTGACGAAGTCGGTCAACCGACTGATTAGAGGTTAGGTCGGCCACATAAGGTCGTGTCGGTTCACTGAACCGACAGGTAGTTATTTGTAACTATTTGTAATTCATATATATTAGGCTGTTGAGCCGAATGAGAACTCGGTTCAGTTCTCTGTATTATATGGACCCTTTCATTATAATATAATCTGTTATTCTGCTTACTTGTTCTTGTCTCTTGTCTCTGTTATGTATGTCTGTTATTAATGTGTATTATTGGTAACCCTATGTGATCTGTGAAATTACAACATTGGTTCCGTTGTCGGTAGTACATGTCTGAGATGTATACAAGCAGATGATATTAGAACAAGAGATTAAGGACTAGTGGGAGCATAAAATAGCAAACTACTTGCAAAATTACGCACGAAGAAACAGATTAATGACTGCTCAAGCGAAAGAAAGGTTATTTACCGAGACTCATGAGAAGTTTGTAGAATCAGTGCCCCAACTTTTGAAGAAAATCCTGGATGAAAAATCCGGAAGCGATTAAAGACCAACAGCTGCTAGACAAACTGATTCAAGGGGGGAGAACAAATCTATCGGAGTGGTTTGAAAATATCACCAACGAATTCTACGAGGAACAAGCTATAGAAGAAATAACTTCGAGGGAAACTATCTAGAAGAAATTCTACACAGACCTCACCAAACAATTCTTGTGTTCCTTACCGACCTTGTTGTTCAAGTTCCTGATAGAGAAAGGAGTGGGTCATATCATTGAACCTCGTCCATTACTACACGAACCTCCATAAAATACTAACTGGGCGGAGAAACAAAAGAAGTGGGAGAAATTCATTGCCAAAACGGAGTGGGAACTTCCTAAGCAAGTGAATAGAACTATCTGGGCTTTCTAAAGTGCCAGGTAGGCAATGGGGGGGTAGTTGGTCGTATGTAGGGGTAAAGTGGAGAGGATTCTAGTCGACTAAAGAGATACCATTCATCAGCAATGAAAAGTCGACCTAAAATGGAAATCGAAAGGACAGTGTCACATAAAGGTACGACGGACTTTCAGAAAATAGAGAGGGAGAAGAGGCTGCAAAGAAGGGAAGAGAGAAGAGAAAAAGCTATAGCATTGCAAAGAGGAATGAGCACTAGGGTGACAGACCAAGAGAGAAATTCACCAGAATAGGGTCATGACCGACATGAAGAAGGCGTGGAAGAAGAAGCGTTCCCTATGGAAGAAGATTTGTGGATAGAGTAGCGAGAAGCTCTCCAATTAGAAGTTCCCCAGGAGGTAAGACCTCTATCTCCGATGAGTCCGAGTACCAAGATACAAACCATTGTTGAAGAGGACCTCTGACTAAGAGCTAGTGACTTTGGTATTTGGAGCTGACTAGACGACGAGAGAAATGATGATAATCATCTACTTATCCGTCGACTAGAAGAAGGAAATTGGGTCACGCTTCAAGCGTTACCCTCCAACCGAAGTATCCACTTACTTTACCCGACACACAAAGGAGCACCCCCCCTGCCAAATACAGCTTTGGAAGATACAGAAAATTTGGAGCTGCAGACAAATAATTGCAGTTGGACATCGACAGGAGAAGTCGATCCTAACCAATTGCTTGCCGGAGAAGAAACGACAACTAAGAAGACCGACGAAAACGAGAGTTCTGTCGAGAATAATTCTACACAGAAGAATAAACAAAAGACCCCACTATCCCCACCACCACCCCCACCACCACAACCTCCTAAAGAAGATAGTGATAGTGACTCTGACATGGGTCACGAGTCAGTGCACATCCCTCTATATGAGGGCGACGAGGACCCCAGATGACATTGGTTCATCTGTGAGTTGACTTGGGAGGCAAACCAAGTTACAGATGAAGACAGATAGATGGCGCAGTTCGCTGGTGCCTTGAGGAAAAGGGCATTAACATGGTATATGACATTTTCTGAGAGAACTCCCCAAGCAACTAAAGCCGAAGTCAAAGCACAATTTCTATCGTTCTTTAAAACTCTAGATGAAAAACATCTGGCAGCAAAGAAATTAAAGACAACATCACAAAAGCTGGGAGAAACTATCCGCGACTACGACAAACACTGGAAAGACCTTCTCAGCCAGTTGGATTATGTCATTGATGAGCAACTATTAATCCAGTGGTTTCTTGCAAGTCTGTCACAGAAAATTCGTCAACACATTAGTCTGGAGACATTCAAAACTTATGAAGATGTGCTTATGAAATCTCTACATGTATAAATGGATGAATACATTCCAGCATATCCCACGGATCACAGACTGGAGGAACAGCTTGAGATCATGCAGAAATCTCTAAAATAGCTAAAGCTTAAGAGTCGGGATATTTGATGTACAAAATGCTCGACGACCGGACATTCACAGGACAACTATAGACAAGATATTAGCCGACAAGATGTTCGATTTGTGCAAAAAAAATGTTTCTGCGACATTTTCCAGGATCATGGAGAGCACACCAAAAAATATTGCCCATTCAACATGAAGAATGGCAAAGCATCATGGTTCGCAATCTATGAAACTAAAAATCATAACACCTTCGACTGCCACCTGAATCTAAAAAATCGACAAAATTTTCAGGCAGTATATCAGACTAACGCAGTTACATAGAACAATGAGCAACGAAACAATGCACAAAATGACCAAAATAATCAAAGGTACGAAGGTCATCGGTACGAATGCCGGTTTGACAACCGACGTGGAGGCTATGGAAGTCGAGGTCGATTCTCTGGGAATCAAGACAACCGACCACGTCGACCCATCCAATGTTTCACATGTTATAAGGAAGGACATCGATATGCATACTGTCCATACAAGGACAGGACTAACCTAAAATTCTATACTAGTTGTGGAGTAGGGGATCACTCATTAGAGGATTTCCCTACTATGCTTGAAAAGATAAATAAAAAGAAAAATGTTAATGTCTTGTCGTGTGTGCAAAAACATGATATCATCAATACAAATAATTTACATATCGTAACCCGACAAGGGACGAAAACTGGGAATGATAACCCCCAAATAAGCAAGATAAAAGAAAAGAATGTTTATCCTGACCCAGTTAAAGAAAAACAAATATATAAAGATGCAACAAATATATTAATGTTTATCCTGACCTAGTTAAAGAAAAACAAATATATAAAGATGCAACAAATATATTTAGAGAATTTGCTCGACAGGAAGAAGAACATGATAATCGACAAGACACAGTAAAAGAGCTAATACATTTGGTACAAAAAGATAAAACAATATTGCAATTCATCGACTTACTGTATAAAATAAAACACAACAAAAACACTGAAAAACAAACAAAGAATATCTATAGCTTAAACCAAAAAGATAAAAGTGATGTCGACCCACTTGTCATCCTGGAAATTGAAGGATACCACATCCGGCAAGTTGTACTCGATTTCAGATGACAGGTAAATATTATGACTCGAGACACATGGGAACAGTTAGCCAGACCTCGATTATACGAATCAGGCATGTACCTGAAACTAGCTGACCAAGGCCTAATTGAACCTATTGGAGTCTGGAAAAATGTTGACACAATGATAAAAGGAATATCGACCAAAGTCAACTTTGAAATCATTAACCCTAAGGAAGGATCTAGTTCCTTCCCAGCGTTAGTAGGTCGACCTTGGGGGAGAAAAATGAAAGCCTTGATATCCTTGGACAAAGAAAGAATAAAATTAAAGGGGAATGGACAAAAAGTCATAGTACCTATTCATCCATCCCAAGGAGAACCTTGGACAGAACCAATTGATGAAGAAGTTGACATCCGACAACTATATCAGATACAGAATAATGAAGATTACACAGAACCTAATACATATGGTGAACTTTACTTAGGAAACCAAGACTCGGGAGGATACAATTCAAATGCAGAACTATATGATTGGGAGGTTGAAAACTATGAAACAAGAGTAAGAGGATGTTGGACCATTCAAAAGTATAGAAGAATCCAGTCGGACAATGATTTGTGGTGTCCATCATCCCAAAAATATTTGAGAAGAAAATTAAGGAATATCCTACCTTGCAACCAACAAATATAAATACCACAAAAATACCAAGGTATAAAGAAAGAGAATCACCAGTTATGCATGTAGAGCAAGTATCTAGGAACATTGGTGAACATGGCCGACTACAAAGTTTAGTAGAAACTTTTACAGGACAAGTTTCTAGATGTTGGGATACCCATCAGTCAAGACTGCAGACATGGACAACAACTTCGACTTATTTTGTAGAAAGATTTGGAGGAAAGAAGTTAACCAACCAGTATCAGATACCTATATTTACCCAAGGACAGGATCCAGAAAACCATATAAAGACATGTGAAAAAGAATGGAGAAGACTTGGATATAAAGATGAACGTACATGGCCACACTTATTTCCATCAACACTTGCCGACTTACCAATTAAATGGTACAAAATGGAAGAAGCTCGAGGTGAAACATTCCTATGGCATGAACTCAAAGAGAATTTTATCGAAGATTTCAACTTTGAACCCCAAAATGAGAATTTGGTCGAAACTGCAAAACAGATCAAAGCATTTGTACAACCAATAGAAAACAAAACCCTAAGGGACAACCGACCAACAATAAACTGTAACAATATACAAATCGGGACAATACCACAGTCAACAAGACTACAGATGGAAAATGAAAATTCGGAAAGGAAAAGCTTTAGATGGAAATCAAACCATGTCGAAATGACCAAACCTATTCACATAGTACTTAAAGCTGAAACTACCAACAAGGAGGATACCGACCGAATGACTGCAGCAGACTTCCCTGGCACATTCTCACAGTTTAAGGAAGGAAGTCGACCAATCAAGGAAGCTAAAGCACCGGAATGGCTAGATGCTAAAGTCAAAACTTGAGAATTCGACATATCAAATGATGATCGACCAAAAATAGCAAAAATTGGAGACTACTAGTCTGAAGCACAAACCCCAGAGATCACAAACCTACTGAAAGAATTTCAGGATGTATTTGCTAGAGACTATAAGGATATTAAAGGTATAGTACATGAAATGGGCGAAATGAAGATCGACATTAAACCTGATGTTCGACCTGTCAAGAAAGTACCATATAAACTAGCTCATAAATACAAAGAGATAGTCACTAAAGAGATTGATAGCATGCTTGCAGCGGGAATCATCTACCCTATTGACCAATCAGAATGGGAAATTCCAATGGTGGTTCAACCAAAGAAACATGATCCAACCAAGCTAAGGATCTGTGTTGACTTCAGAGAACTCAATAAAGTTACATTAACAGACCCATTTCCAACTCTTTATGCAGATGAAATATTAAATGAGGTAGCAGGACATGAATGCTATTCGTTTATAGATGGATTCTCAAGTTATATCAAGCACCAATAGCCAAAGAAAATAAAAAAAAAGACAACATTCGTATGTGAATTTGGCTCATTTGCTTACAGGGTTTTGCCTTTTGGACTTACAAATGCACCTGCAGTCTTTTCAAGGATTGTGGTTAAAACATTTCAAGAGTACATCTACAAAACAATGGTAGTATATTTCGACGATTAGACAATATGCTCTACACTAAAAGACCATTGTAAATGGCTAAGGCTTATGCTGGAACGATGTCAATAGATCCAACTATCACTAAACATCAAGAAATGCATATTTATAACTCCTATAGGAATACTATTAGGACGCATTGTCTGTAAAGAAGGTTTTAAAGTCGACTTCACAAAAATAAAAATCATCCTCAACTTAAAACCTCCGATGAATCCAAAACAAGTCAGGGTACTACTTGGTCATACAGGATACTATAGAAAATTCATAAGACATTATTTAGACATGACATACCCATTGGAAGAATTGCTAAGAGATGATCAAGAATTTAACTGGACAAAGGAGTGCAACATATCATTCGAAAAACTAAAAAGAAAGCTAGTCGAAGCACCCATCCTAAGGTTTCCAAATTGGTCGATCAAATTCCATGTTCACATCGATGCATCAGGCCTAGAAATAGGAGCAATCCTAACTCAGCCAGGAGATGATGGAATGGACTACCCTATAGTCTACAGTAGCAGCAAACTAAACAAAGCGGAAAGAAACTATTCGACAACAAAAAGAGAAGCCTTAGGAATGGTCTTTGCACTACAAAAATACCGACACTACCTACTAGCTAATCCATTTATCTTTTACACTGACCACCAAGCACTAAAATACCTCGTAAATAAGCCTCTACACCATGGAATAATTTGTCGATGGCTACTTCTATTCCAAGAATTTGAATTCGAAGTCGTTGTCAGACCAGGTAAGCTAAATGTCGGTCCTGACCACTTATCCTGAATCGACACATGGGAGGAACCGATGGGAGTCAAAGACGACTTACCGGATGCACATTTATTTCAAATAGAAGCAGTCCCGACAGAGTTAGAGGAAATAGCTCATTTTTTAGGAAATGGACAAGCACTAGAAGGTATGAGTACGAAGAAGAAACATATCTTAGCCATGAAAGATGCACCTTATAGCCTCATAAATGGATTCCTATATAAAATAGGTTTAGACGACATCCTCAGAAGCTGTGTACTGGAACATGAAAGAAATAATATTATGTATGAAGCACATTACGGACCTACAGGAGGACATTTCCAAGAAGATACAACTGCAAAAAAAATCCAACAATCAGGGTTGTGGTGGCCGACACTTCACAAAGGTTGCAAAAATTTTGTAAGCCAATGTGACAGATGTCAACGGCTAGTTTGAACCCTTCTTAGTACAGAAATTCCCCTGATATCAGTAAACCCAAGTTTGACATTTGAAATTTGGGCCATCGACTTCATAGGAACATTTCCTATACCAGCAAAAAGATCAGGTGCAAGGTACATAATAACTGCAATCGAATATGTAACCAAATGGGCAGAGGAAGAACCAGTCGACACATGTTCCAGTGATATAGCTGCTAAGTTTATCTATGAGAATATCATTACCAGATTTGGATGTCCATTAACCCTAGTCAGTGACCAGGGAACACACTTCATCAATAAAACTATTAAAACACTAACAGACCAGTTCCAAATCGACCATCGACGGAGTACAGCTTACCATCCTTAGTTGAATGGAGCAATTGAAGCATTTAACAAAACATTAACAAAAGGATTAACAAAAATATGTAACACCAAAAAAGACGACTGGGATGAAAAGATACCTGCAGTACTATGGGCATACAGAATGACATATAAGCGTTCAACCGACCAAACACCGTTTCTACTAGTTTATGGACAGGAAGCAGTAGTTCCTATACACTTTCGACAACAGAAACCTATTATCACAGAAATTTTGCATGTTGATGTCAAACAAAGAATAAAGGACCGACTATTGCAACTAAGTAAACTTGAAGAACACCGAATGATCACGTTACAACATTAGGGAATCCAGAAACAACAACAGAAGGCATGGCACAACCGAAACATCAAAAACAAAAACCTATCGGTAGGAGACCTTGCCTTACTATACAATAGTCAAGTAAAAGGAAAACCAAAAAAGCTACATACAGAATGGATGGGACCCTATGTTGTCGAAGAGATACATGCCAATGGATCAGTCCGACTAAGGACATTACAAGGCATAGTATTTCGGAAACTTGTTAATGGTGACCGACTAAAGCGGTACAAAAACTAAACCAGTTCGAAAGAAAAAAAAACATATAACGACCATAACAGTTAAACAAAAGCTATAAAAACCTGAAAATCCAAAAACTAAAATAAGATCGAAAAACATAAAACAATATGACGGGAAATCACCACCACGACAACCAACATCACGCCCATCGACATAACACCATCGACCGCTCACATAATCGACATCGACCAACGACCTCGGAAGTCCCATCCCGTCTTCATGACTACGGATGACAAAATCAAATCACCATTAACACAAAATCAAGTGTTCATGCTGGACCCTCACGTCCTCCATTAATACACCCATCGACAAAAACGTCAAACACATCAACTATAAATACTGAACCGCCAAAGGATCATTTACAGCATTCTGAACAAATAGAGCAACTTATAAACCAGACGACTGAAAACCAAGAATACCGAAGTAAAATTGACCAGCAGACCGACAAGATGGCACCTAAACAAACCGGAGTTGTAGCCAAGGCTAAAGAACTACAGACTGTGGAGACACCATTGATGAGGAGACTCAAATTCATTAAGAACGCTAAGGTTTAGAAGGGCTCATGGGTGAAACTATGGGCCGAGATTAAAGAATGGGCTTATGTCGAAAAAAGGCCTACACAAGCTAAAGAAAAAATCAACCACAGTACCATTGTAAACTACATCAATGCACCGATCATGGCCAGTTTTGGAGGCATGAAGGAAACATCGATGAATTTTATCATAAGCCGGTATCATAACGGTAGATTTTACTTCGACCGATCAGTTGAAATATCTGGGGAAGTAATTTCCAAATTGACTGAAATATCTGGGGAAGTAATTTCCAAATTGACTGAAATCTCTGGGGAAGTAATTTCCAAATTGACTCGGTTATCTAACCAAGGTGAACCAGTGCCAGTCGGAATCAAGGAAGGGTTGATAGAGGAGCTAACAGGATCAACATCAGGAAAAAAATCCAAAGGGCTAATGATTAGCCAAATACAAGCTCGAATGCCGCAAATAGTGGCCAAAATCATAGCCACTGCACTTACACCAACAGGTCGAGGAAGCAACCTTAAACTGGATATGTTGGAGGCAGTGGATACCATTGCCGACACAGGAAAAATATACAGATGGGCTGAGTATGTCGCCGACATGCTCAAAGGAATCTATGAAAAATGCCAGGAGTTGGGAGGGATCATAAGGTTTCCATCCCTTATGATATGGATAGTCATGTACTCTTTGGGTCCTGTCGGAGACAAACAGTTTCAAGAACCGACAAAATTCCATATGTGGAGATTCAAACCGTTCTCTCAAAATGGAGCATTGAAGGAACTAGCAAAACGCAAAGTGTTGCTAGAAAACTGGTTCCAACAACTGAAAGTCCACATGACCAGATGGAGGGTGCCTCAAAACATCCGATGAAGTCTTCCCAAAACTGCTCACATCCAGTTAGAGCTCAACCATGCCATGGTGTGGTACATGCAGGATGCTAAGGCAAAGGCAAAAACTCTCGACTATTACCCGACAGTTGAATAAATTTTCTGAGATTTGGCTTGACAGTCGGGTACAAAATTGTTGATACCAGCAAGGGCAAAAGAAATAGGCATGTCGATAGAAGAGCCACTGACCAACCAAGAGAAAGAAGAGGATTATGATCTCGGGTTATATATCGGCACATTTGTGTCGGAGGAGACACCTGCAGAAGACACTGGTCGACTGCAAATTATAATCATACCACCAACACTACAAAGGGAAGAGACACAAGCACAACAACTGGTAACTAATCCAGCTGAGGAAAGCCTCATCTCGACTGAATACCAAGGGGGAGAAATAGACACTGAAAACCTCGAGTATGCTGTCACCAAAGAATATATATGCAAATTGTCGAAGGAGATAGCAGCCTCAAGAAAAAGAAAAAGAACCTAGGAACAGGAGCAAGGGAAGGGTAAGGGAAAGCTTATCATTGCAAAGTCCTCAGAAGATAAGGAAGAACTAGCAGCTATAGCCTGCGACATTATATAAGATGCCGCAACAAACAAAATTCCCGTCGAGACCCAATTCCAGAGATTTGTTGAAGCAAGGGCACAACAAGGTCGGCCAAAGAAGGCGAAAAGCACAAACACTTCAACAGCTAAAAATGTTGTGGATCTTGTGACTACACCTCCACCCCCGTCTCTGACCAAAATAATGCAAGAGCTAATTCCAGAACCTCCTTCCATAAGCCCAATCGACATATGCAAGAATGCTATGTCGGAGACCCTGAAGGAGAAGTTCAACCGCGATAGAGACCTCCAACGATACATTGAAAAATTTCCTGAGTTACTCACATCGGTTCAAAAGCTCACCACCAAAGCCCCTTTGTTTGAAGCTGGTGGATCCAGACTGACCGCTCCCCAACCTGGCCAAGTACTCCAGAGGCTGAGGAATTTTGCGATTGTGAGTTCAACATTTGAGAGAAAACCCGACAAAGAAGCTAAAGTTGTCGCAAGTCGGACCACATCTATCATTCCGACTGACCCCGAACCCAACCCACTAGCCAATGAACCGGCCGAAGATGAGGAAGGAGAGGACATGGATGAAATAAATCGAGAAATCGAGGAACTGTTCTCCGACCTCCAGGAAAAATCACCTCCACAAATCCATGACCCCTCACCCGACCATATCTCCACTAATCTAATCACACCATACCATTCACCAACACCATCACCACCACTTCACCACCTAGAGTCTCTAATCCAACCAGATACACCTGAACCACCTCCACCACAACCATTAGCACCAACCACACCCACATCTAGACCCTTTGTATCCAACCAACCAGATGCACAACCAGCTGCAGCAGTTATCCAACCAGCCCAACCAGAAATACCATCGACCACTGTTAGCCAATAACCAGACAATCCAATTTTGACTCTTGCAGGTACACAAGTGCCAAAGCAAGTAGAGCAACAAAAGCACAAAAGAAAGAAAGACAAAAAGAAGAAGGACCATCAAATCCAGACGACAATGGTCCACATCAATCAACTTGGGTCAACCACTGCAGTCGATCCAACTAAACTGGGGGATGGAGAATTAGGGAAACTCTTGGAATCATTGGCAATCGAAGCAAAAACAAGGAGCCAGAACAGACGTAGGGAGATTGATGAGAATGAAAAAGAACAAGTCAAGTTCCTTAACAAATGCAGAAACTTGGTGCAATCTGTGATACCAGGTCTGACAGAGGTTGACACAGACAAGCCATTAGAAAAGGCTTATCAGCTATTTGAGAGCGTGTTATCAGTGCTACATGCACAAAGGAAAGATACAAAAGAAGAGCAGAAAGAAGAAACAGTTTGACTGCTGACACAGCAGCACACAACTTTTGTATAAGCATACAAGGTACTACGAGATCACATGGAGTAGTCGGTCATTATAGAAGAAGTACTCAAAGATTGGCTTGCATATTATGGGCAAGTCTATCAACAAGTTTGACAAACTCGACAAGAAATCCAAGCGCTCAAAAAGATAAAAAGCATAGAGGTAGAACTCAGGAGCACAATTGAAAATCAAATAGTGCTCGAAACAGCCAAATGCAGAAGCACGAGCGACAAGCACACCAGTGGGTGCAACAAGCAATTTCAAATCTAGAAAAATTAGACATCATCTGCTCGCAGATGAGATGACTTTTTGAGACAGCAGAGGAAAAGGACCAGTTTATGGGTCCCAACATGGAGAAGATAGCAGAATTTTTCATTTAAGAAAAGATGTCGATATTATCAAGTCTGACTACATTAAGAATCAACATCCAAAAAATACTGCAAAGTTGGACAGCATTTCAACATCAGCTGGAAGTGACAGCTGAAGCAATTGTCGAAATCTGTGTGCAGAAAAGACCAACAATCAGACTTCATAGCCCATGAAGACCAAGCACAGAAATAACCACCTAAGGACAGGCAAAGAAATTTTTTTGTACCTCCCTGTTTCCATGGGGGCGCCACCTAGGGACCAATATGATATCACGTCCGTTCATATTGGGGGGGGGTTAAAATTAAAAAATTAAAAGTCAATATATTGGTGGTATATTAAGGGTAAAAAGGGTTTTTTTTTTACTATATAAATATCCAATATGTTGAGGGATATTTTATTCCATAATCCTGCCCGCGTCATCCAAGCCTGCCTGCACCCTGCGTATGTTGCATAGGTTTTCCTGTGGTTTTCTGCCCGCGCCCTTCACCAGAGCTCCAAGCCTGCGTGCACCCTACTGCTGCATAGGGTTTTCCTATGGTTTTCTGCCCACGCCCTTCACCAGTGCTCCAAGCCTGCGTGTTTACTTAGAGAATATCGGTGTTATTAAATTGCTTGTATTTTGGCGGCCCGATGGAGGAGGATGTGCTTTATTGTACTTGTAATGGCCTCCTTCCTGTTATGCTTTCTGCCTGTTATACTTTCTGTGAGATGCCTTTTATTTTCTCTCAGTGAACCAAAAGCAACAAGCATAGTCAATACCTGAAATAAATACATCCGCGCATAGAAAAGTTTCACTTGAAACCGTTCAACAACCAGAGATTCACTGAGTTATCTCTGCTCCAGACCAGTGATCAGGGCTTATTCCGGTGTTTTTCCTTACAAGAAAAGCATCTATAATATTCATTTTCCTTATTCTCCTCAGTCGGTAGGAGAGTTGTTCGTTTCACTCACAACCCTTTCCATTCTCGCCAAGATCACAAGTCTCGATAACAAGAGCCATTAAAGCAACACTAATGTTGTTTCTGCCTGTGAGTCTGTCGAACTAGATTGATGTCACCGGCATCAAGTCCAACAGCTTCAATTGTTTGAGCAGCCCACCGAGGTAGACAAGTTGTTGGTGTTTTAACTTCAGCACCTGCGTATGCTGCATAGAGTTTTCCTGGTTTTCTCCATCATTTTTCTGGGTTTTCTCCATCCTGTTTTCTGGATAACGAGGGGGTTTTTTCAAATTGTAGCAGTGTTTGTCCTTGGGTTTTTTGTGGGTTCTCCATCGTGTTTTTGGATGGCTTATCCGACTTCTTCTATGGTTTTTCGGGCTTTTGTCCAGCTTGTTGGGCTCCTCATATAGACTTTATTGCTTTCCTTCTCCTTTTGAGAAAACAGATTCGGTGCTTTCCTCTTTTGGTTGCAGGTTTGGTGCTTTCCTTCTAGTGAGATATACCATTGTATTTGGCTACCATTGCATACTCTATATATTTCCATTCATTTGATCGGCAGTGAGAAATTGGCATATTCAGCGGCAGTGGAAGCTATTTCATATGCATTATCCAAGGGCGTTTTTTCAAATCGTAGTGGTGTTAGTATATCGTTCTCACAGAAGGCACATTTTGCCAAGGGAGGATGAAGTTGAAAGCAGACAATATTGGCAGCATTTTGATCCTGCATGGACTAGAACTAAGCTAGATGAAGCTTGAAGTCGTAAAGGGAATCCTGCTGCTGGACCAATTCTTGGATATTCACCAGTTCAGCTACATCCTACACCACATGGGACTCCTGTGGGCCAACCTCTTCATGTTTGGGGATATCCCACTATAGATCAATCGCGTAGTCACATGTCGCAGCAACTTCCTATGGATACTCCTACTACATGGCAAGCACAGGATGGCTCTTTCTGGAAACATCCAGGGGTATAGTTGCAAATTTGAACCAGATTGCTTTTTATTCTTTTCTTCTGTTTCATGTTTGAATATGGTATATTTTGTCATATTATTTATGTGTTGATACAAAATAGCATCTGATACAACTTCTTACAGGTATGCCTTGATGCTTGGGGTTTCCCCACACTTGGGATGCCATTCTACCCCCAACCCATGATGGTAGGTACTTGTACTTGGTGTGTAATTGTGAAAATTTAGAACTATTTGCATGCATAGTTGATAGTAATGGTTGTTTGTATGGAACAGACGCTACCTGCAAATCATGGTCACAGATCAACCCCAAATCCAAATTCAACAATACAGGATGTTTCAGTTCAACATACTCCAATCTCTGATCCACTTAATAATAATGGATCTCCTTTATGGGAAAAGTCCTTTAATGGTCACCCGGTAATGCTATTATCAACCTAATCTTTGACAATATAGCAATGTTATACGCATCATTGCATTACATCTTGTCTCTTGAATTTTTTTCAGATTGGTTAATGATTCAGTCTGTTTTGTTCTAGAAAAAAATGAAATGGCAATATACTAATTTCACTAATTGATGGAATTATCTCTGTGCAGCCAAAATAGGTAATCGATGAATCTTTTAAAGAGGCTTTAAATAACCCTTGGACAGCTCTTCCTCTAGGCCTCAAACCTCCATCAATGGAGAGTGTTATGGCAGAGCTCCAGAGACAAGGAATTAGTAAAATTCCACCCCCTGCTTCATAAGCAGCCATTAGAATGCAGTTGGAAAGTCAAAAAGTTTAGAATGCAATGGGAATTTGACCAGCAACAAGTATCCCTTGTCAGATCAGAATGATTCCTTTCCAGTGCTTGTACTACTCTTTACCCCCTGCAAAAAGGGCTCATTTTTCCTCATAGATATTATCTACACCTCACATGGTCCATCTTTTTCTCAAGGGAGTCATTGAAGAATGCATCAAGTTGAAGAAAACACAAGCCCTGCAAATGAAACATCTGGAAGAGCTCGGCCTAAGCACTCACTGCAAAATCATGTTATGCTATTGAAGCTTCGAAAGCCAGTTGGTTTGATCATTTCTTTGAGGTATAGAATTGTATTCAAGTGTTCCAAGCTTCACTTGAATAGTTCGTAATGGGCACATGTACACAGCCCATTATTTCAATGATGTGCAATGTATGAGCAAAATATTGCTATTCAATATTTGGGGGTTATTCCACCTATTTATTGTAATCTCCTAAGGAGTTTCCTAAAGGCCTCACGGTTATGGTGTTAGATGAGGACACTAAGGCAGCTGCTGAAACCAAGTCCAGACTGGAAGGTTTTGAATATGTTGGTAAGTTTGATTAAAATCCTTAATTGCACATAAATATTGGTAGAGACACCATGGAGTAAGCTTCAATGTACAGGACTTATTGATCATGGGGATCTCGTTTGAAAAATCTCAAATCTGGAACTGGACTCAGAGGTTTCAAGTTTTCATTATTGCTCTACTGATCAGATAATTTTGATGAGATCTCAAGAATTTTTTCAACATGGTGTTGCATTTGAGTTCTTGTATATATGGAATAACTTTATAAAAACTTAAGTATGGAATGCTCTTCAGCAATGGCAGAGAATTTGGGGAGTAACAAACTGGATAGTGCTATGTTGGATAGCATAGAGGAGTAACATAGTTGATAATGCGATAATGCTAAGTTGGACCAACAAGCTATTATGAAACAGTTGATCCATGGCAATTAGTGATCTCAAAGTCTCATGGACCCGTTTCTTTTCCAAGTATAGAACAGGTCCTACGAAAGGATCTGAGGCTTATTGTCAGACTGTCTTAATTTTTATTACTAGTTGGGGTGACTGGGTGTGAAGTTGGGGAGTTGATTCTGCCAGTACAATTTGTTGGGTTGATCTATCATATGTTGCATAGGGTGTATTGGATATGAACATTGGCATAGATTCATCAAATTTTAGGTTTGATATACCCTTTGAAATTTAAAAAGTTTCAAAGATGTATATCTACAATTAACACAAATAACCTACATATCAAATATGAAAAGTCTAAATATGCAACCCTGAGCTTCCCAGATGGATGGGTTTGTGCTAATGGCACATAGGCACATTCTACAACCCAAATATGATTCACGCGTCACGGGCCCATATAGCCTAGTAACCCATGGATAAACATAGCTATAATAATAATTTTTCTTACAAGTATTTGCATCCAATTCCATAGTTGTCATTTTTTTTTTTGCATAATCTTCCTTCATAAGCCAAGATCTATCAGATTTAGAATATAGGAGGAGGTTTGTTGTTCTGCACTAGCTGTTCTTGCTGGGATTTTTTCTTTTGAAATAGTGTCAGATCTGTGTAATTAATATGCCTTGTACCTGGTTCCCTCTTTCCTTCACTGGAGTTCTCTTTTTGTTTTTTTCCATTTTCTGTTTATACCTGTGGAGGTGTTGTTGATCAAGTTTTAGTGATGGTCTGTGGAAATTTCCACCTTCTCCAACGAAGAAAGGGCTTGGATTTCTATTTTTATTTTATAGAAAAAGTGAGCTAGAACATAATATGTATGTTTGAACTTATAGAAAGCATGATTGTTCTTCATGCAAATCGATAGAGGTAGTATTATTCCACTGGTTATAAGTGTCATTCTTCTTTAATTTGGTATTATTATTCTAAAATGTTGACGGTGATTCAATAGTGTATTAAGTTCTAAACAATTGAGTTAAAGTTGCTTATGCTTGTTGGACGACAGTTTATGTTTAACATGCTAAATTTACCTGATCATATATGGTACCACGACCAATCTATTTCTTGTAAAATACTTTATTTTCCTTAACTTTAGTTTCATCAGAGTCCAAGAACATTCTTCATTATTTACCTTGATACTGAAATTTAAAACTTCAGAAAGCATTAGACGCCCTTTTTTTTCTTTTGTTCAAGTTGACAATAGTTGGCAATACCTTTGTACATATCTTGTCAGCATAACCTTCCCCAACAATTTTGGTATCTGTTTCCTCACTGTTGATTTTTCGTGGCATTGCCCTGTGTTTATTCTATAGATTCAGCAGTTACATATTTAGCATTATGAGTAATCACAAGCTTTTTATTGGCAATTCAAGGAACTCAAAGAGGCTGAGGCTCTGATAGGACTCAATCTAAGGACTGGCACTCCATGTTTTCTCAGGAGACAAATGGCCATCTAGCAATAGATTTGGAGAATGTTATTGGTCCTGGCTAATCTGATAATCTATAGGCATTGGCATGATGGGCTTCAACATTCAAGCATCATTATCTAGAAAAAATATTAGGACTGTTAAAAGAGCACATATTCTCATGTTTTAATGTATTTCAAGTTTCAACATATCTATAACTTCAATGTATTGTTGACTAGATTGAGTGATCAAAAGAAGAAAGAAGCATTGATATGTTACCGATTATAATTGTGTTATCGCTGGCAGCTTTAATGTTCTTATATTCATGACTGGGACCTCACTGCTTTGAATTGAGCTCAAAACCTTTCCCTTTTAAAGAAGGGCTGGCCAGGAGCAACCCTTTTAACTCAGGGTTGTCCTTTCTCAACCTGGTAAGGTCTTTCAGAATCAATCCAAGGTCAGTGCAGGACCTTACCTTAAAAGGGTTGACTTCAAACTGTGTTTTAAGATGAAAAAACAAAGGTCCACCTAATAATGGTATTAATGAAGCCGATGCATTAGTATTACTTTAATCTATCATTGGAAGGAAGGGGCAAAGCTTGGAACCTAACAACACGGCTCTGTTTCAGGTTATCAAAAACATCTGTATGCTTTTTTTACTGTGGAAGGATTTTCATGAACCAGTTATGACCTCTGCAATATATGTTTGCTAGGTTTCCAGAATATGCATGAAAAAATATTTCTTCTGTACTCCCTCTAGAGAATGGTTAAGTAAATGCATAATTTCTTGTCCAGATTGTTACCAATAGATAGTATTTTCCTCGTTTACAAAATAACTTATTATTGGCCAATTTAGTAACTGTTTTGATAAAAATGAGAAACATATCTGAATATGTGCACAGGGGTGGAGGTTTCACCACTTTGCTCTTATGTGGGAGAAAATTTGGAAGACATTTGCCATGGACGGAATTTCCATGCTCCATGCGAGCTCACCGCTTAGGTGGAATTCTAATTAAAGTTTTTTTTCTACAAATTCAGCAACTGAAATGAATTGTGACAGAGCAGAAGCGATTGGTTCCAATGGTAGAAGTATCCATTTATTATTGGCAATGTAAGCTTTTTACTGTTCAGTTGATTTTCCTCAACAGTACTGTTTATAGAACTTTGCAATCTTGTCTGTTAACTTAGGATTACATTTCTTGTAAATAGATTTGCACACGCTTTGCCTGAGATTAATTGATTGATAGTGATGGACAGCTCCAGTATTCTGTGTTTTTATCCTACAAGTGCTTCATAGTAATCCTACAAGGATTAGTATGTTGTTTTTACCAGTTGATGTTTGTAGTCAATTTTTTTTATCTGAGATGGTCAATAGTACAGATCGATCTTTCAATCTATCGTCTAAAATTTTTCACACCTTAATATCATTCTATTTTCTTGTTTTTTTCCTGTTTAGGTGTTAAAGTTGCATCAGCTATGAAGGTGTTGAATTTCCAGTTCAATGCATGCTAAATTTGTAAGATGGGAGAGTGGCATCGTCAGGCACTGATGTTCAATTTTGTTGTAGAAATATGGCAATTTTAGGTTGGCATTTGAGTGCACAATAGGAATTAGACATTTGAGCCTAGCATCTATTAGGCCTTTGGTCTTTTGATGTTTTCACATGCTTTTATGAATGTTGATGTTTAGCTTAATGTTGCATTCTTCATTAAAATAGCAGTTGTTCGTATTAATTGGTATTGGGCAGGCTGCTCATGAATTTATTGCTAAATGGGCTAATATCTAATTAGTCGTCTAAACTTTTGTTGAAGATGCCATGTGAACATGTCATTTTCTTCAAGAGCTTTGTCAATGTGCTGCATAATTCTTATTTATTCGAGGTATTTCCAAAAGGCTGATGTCACATGCAATCTTTTACGTTTGAAGTTCATAAAATGACTGTCATAATATTTAAGAAGCTGAATTAGTGATTTCGTGGATTTTGATAAATAAAACGCGTGGATGGTACTCCACAAGGAGAGAACACATAAATGTTTGCAGTTTAATTCCCTCCAGGATATTTTAGGAATTAGGAAAATTTATAATATAGATGTTTAAGCCTATAGAACTAACTCTTAAAAGAGGCCATTTTTAATTCTTTGATTAAATTCATTACTTTAATATTGATCAAGTTCCTTAACTACTTTTTTGGGGGGGTTAAATTCGGGGATAAACCAACTTCATCCTACAAACCAAGTAGCTCTCGGACTGAAAAGTGTCAAGATAGCATAGTGGAAACTAAGAAGTGACAAGCAAATGAACAAGTGGTTAAAAGCAAAGTGCATGATTTGAAATGGAAGGAGGTGGCTCCTTTAATAGTGGAAAATGCAATTGCTTTTAAGTTGAATATTATGGCCTAGGATCAAGTATAATCTTGAAAGTGGGAAGCATGTTGTAATTGGAAAGTTAGCTTAATCCGTTACATGTTTTTTAATCAATGTAATTAGTCATTGATTTAGTATAGAAATCTGTTTTATTCAAAAGGGCAGTGAAGTCTTTTGGAGTGGACAGGTGCTAATGCTGAGAAAATATAAGAATTGTGTACGACATTTCTGGTTGTCTCCAATCCACGGTCATCCCATTATCCTATTTACATTTATTAATGAAAGTGTAAACTAGTAAGAGATTTTCGACATGAACGACAATAAAAACAAAAACATATTTTGCTATTTCTCATAAGATCTGAAGGCATGTGATCAATGGCTTACCATTTTGAGAATGATGTGTAAATGTAAGGTTCTTGTGTGATAATGTTTATAGCTCTAATAAATATATGGAATTTGTCTAAGATTAGTAGGTTCTTATGCGATAATGTTTATAGCTATAATAAATATATGAAATCTGTCTAAGACTATTAGTATATGTATTTCCTATAGCATGTTGGTTAGAGTGAAGCACCACACCTCCACATAGTAGTCCCAACTTTCACCAAAAGAGAGGATGGAGGAATGAAGCCATTACCCGATTGTTGAGGGGAACTAAGTGTTGGAAAAAGGTGAAAGAAAGAGGGTAAAAAGCCACTTGATTATTTATTAGATCTGATTTTAATATGCTTAGGTAGGGTTGGTTGATTTTCCAATGCACTTTGATCAAGCCTCCAAGGGAAATTAGATTTTCCCTCTAAAGAATCATGTGTTCTAGCTACGAAACAAAATGAAACGAAGCCAAAGAAAAAGAGGAGGGAAGGAAAGATGCTTCCTAGGCTAAAGGAGGCTTGAAACCCTTGTGAAAGAACCAATAAGAGTTGAACCTCCCCAACATTCCTAATTGCTAAGATCGATTTTGCAAGATACATTGAAAACCCCTTCTTATATAAAGTAATGTATGTAAGAAGTACAAGATTGATCAAGTAATAATGATAAATATAATACCCAATATGATAGATCTAGCGTGCCCTTGGTTGTGAGGTGCTCTCATTGTAGCCAGTGCGTCGGTATCCCACCTTGGGGTGACCAATGAAAACACTACCAAGATCCAATCCAAACAATGCAACTATGGAAGAAACCAAACAAATATAGTAAACCTTTAAGGAGAAGCCTTTATTTTGAGAGGGATATGAAAGACCATCAATCTAAGCAACATGAGCATGAGAAGTTATAGATATTTTGGTCATAAATTTGATAGAGTATGGATGATTTAGAGAGTGAGATTTGGAGTCTACAAAAGAACAAAATAACATTAGTTATGACAAGGAAATGACCTAGGGGCATCAAGGTGATGAAAATCATTGTTGGGAAAAAATCCACACTTCGGGCATTCTCGTTTGCTTGTTTGATCAACAAACCACTTGTTTTCCAAGCTAATTATCAGGCATACTGATTTGTGGGTTTGATCGTCAAACTACTTGTTTGCCAAGACAATGACAAGGTTTTTATCCAAAATGTGGTTTCTAGGCCATAAGTTATGTATATACTTGAGTGACATTGGTGGATTGATCATACAATTGGTGGATTGCATGCTATTAATGAAGCATAAAATTGGGAGACCATATTTGAGTCAATCAACCTTTTTGTGCACCTTGAAATGGATTTAAGAACATTGGAAACCTCCCAAATGCATCTCTAACCAATTGGCAAGTGATCAAATCAAATATGCCTTGTACCTGGTTCCCTCTTTCCTTCACTGGAGTTCTCTTTTTGTTTTTTCTATTTTCTGTATATACCTGTGGAGGTGTTGTTGATCAAGTTTTAGTGATGGTCTGTGGCAGTTTCCACCTTCTCCAGCGAAATGGAGGCACTGGCTATGTTTGCAAATGAGACTAATTCTTTCCACGTTGCTCTGGTTGAGGTAAGTTTATTCGCCTTCTTGTTGCTTTTCTACTGGTGATCTCTCTGTCCATAAATTAGCAACTACTAAGTTTCTTAACAATACCCTGTATTCTCTATTGTATGTGGCTTGGTTTTAATCTCGTCCTCTTGGTTGTATGTGAGCACAGGGAACAGCTGTGGCGGTTTTAGGTTCCTCCAAACCACGAGGTCTTGGTTTGGAGGAACCAATCATTATAAACATAAAAAATTATTGCACCCTGGATTTGTTGGTAAACAACAAAACCATACAATTGCCTTAAATAACATTAACAACAAAGGGAACCTCACGCTTTCTAAAAATCTACTTATTGAGTAGACAGTTGTCAATTATAAGTGCACATTCTGTGAGGATGTTGTTGAGCAATGATTCATTGATCTATTATGACCAGGGGTATTATATGCAGAAATATCATTCTCACAGAAGGCACATTTTGCCAAGGGAGGATGAAGTTGCAAGCAGATGATATTGGTAGCATTTTGATCCTGCATGGACTAGAACTAAGCAAGATGAAGCTTGTATTCGTAAAGGGAATCCTGCTGCTGGACCAATTCTTGGATATTCACCAGTTCAGCTACATCCTACACCACATGGGACTACTGTGGGCCAGCCTCTTCATGTTTGGGGACATCCCACTATAGACATGTACACAACCCACTATTTCAATGATGTGCAATGTATGAGCAAAATATTGCTATTCAATATTTGGGGGTTATTCCACCTATTTATTGTAATCTCCTGAGGATTTTCCTAAAGGCCTCACGGTTATGGTGTTAGATGAGGACACTGAGGCAGCTGCTGAAACCAAGTCCAGACTGGACGGTTTTGAATATGTTGGTAAGTTTGATTAAAATCCTTAATTGCACGTAAATATTGGCAGAGACACCATGGAGTAAGCTTCAATGTACAGGACTTATTGATCATGGGGATCTTGTTCGAAAAATCTCAAATCTGGAACTGGACTCAGAGGTTTCAAGTTTTCATTATTGCTCTACTGATCAGATAATTTTGATGAGATCTCAAGAATTTTGTCAACATGGTGTTTCATTTGAGGTCTTGTATCTCTGGACTAACTTTATAAAAACTTACGTATGGAATGCTCTTCTGCAATGGCAGAGAATTGGGGGAGTAACAAACTGGATAGTGTTATGCTGGATAGTATAGAGAAGTAACATAGTTGATAATGCGATAATGCTAAGTTGGACCAACAAGCTATTATGAAATAGTTGATCCATGGCAATTAATGATCTCAAAGTCTCATGGACCCATTTCATTTCCAAGTATAGAACAGGTCCTACAAAAGGATCTGAGGCTTATTGTCAGACTATCTTACTTTTTATTACTAGCTGGGGTGACTGGGTGTGAAATTGGGGAGTTGATTCTGCCAGTACAATTTGTTGGGTTGATATATCATATGTTGCATAGGGTGTATTGGATATGAACATTGGCACAGATACCGCTTAGCCCTGATGCCACTTTTTATATTGTCATGCAGTGATGTCAAGCAGGAGCTGCCTGAGCACGACGATGAAGTGCATAGCAGTAAGTTTCTTCCGCTTATTTAGGTGCTACCTACTCGGCCATCGGTGCACTTTTCACCTCTGCTAAGTTTTATCTATGTGCTAAATGAACTTAATACTTTTATTCATGAAACAACTCGGAGCATCGGAGTTCTTACAGAAACCAATATCTGAGGACAAGCTCAAAAATATTTGGCAACATGTGGTTCACAAGGTTTGTGCTTTTTTATTTGATTAGTTTGACAAGACAGTATGTTTAAGTTAATGGGACAAGCCAGAAGAGAGTAGTTGGTTGTGTAGGGATTATGCTTGCTCAACCTTCCCCCTCTCCTCCTTTGTAAGATATTGAATTGTTTTATTCTTTTGATATAAAAATTGAACTGTATCCTTTTGTGCTATAGATGGATAAATCCATAGTTCATAAATCGCGGTATATGTGCAGGCATTCAGTGAATGTGGTACTGTGCTTTTAGAATCTCTTAAACCAATTAAAGCAACTATTTTATCCATGCTTCATCTGGGGCCTGAGCTCACTAATGTTAAAAGCGCTCAAAATGAAGATTCATCTGATGGAAGCAAAACTGAGGCCAGTAATCTACATGAGGTACAGTCTTGCACTCCCATTCCCACAGATTCTGTAAAGCAAGACACAAGCATTGAACCCTGTAATAGTGAAAATTTTCCAACTCCATCAACTCCTCAACTAGAACAGGGAGGTAGATCCCCTTCTAAGGAGGATAAAACTCTTAGATTAGACGATACCACAAACTTCAAAGCTGGAACAACACATGCTGACAATAATTGTGAGTATGAAACTATAAGAGAGTTGAGATTAGATGCTGAAGCAACATCAGCCTGGTCATTTCAAGTTGATAGCCCAGCATCTGTAAAGAAAGAAACTCAGGACATGTATAGAATATCACTGAAAACAAGAAATAGTACCCAATGTGGGCTGAAATCTGTCGACATAACAAGCAACCAGTTGGGGAATGAAATTACTTCTAGGGTTACCAGTTTACACTCAATATTTGAGACTGTAGATGTGCAAGTAGTTAATGCTCCTGGTATTGCAGAAGAGGAAGTGGGTTCTGCTGAAGGTTCAAAGAGATGATGAGAACATTGAAAAAGAAGCTATATTGTCTTCTTACACTTGTAATGAAGAGAATGTATATTCCAGTACAGAAGATATCAAGGGAAAGAAGAATAATACAGAACATGATTGCAAAAAGTCCAATATTGCTTCTAGCAAGAAAAAGTTGAAGGTAAGACTTAGCAAGAAAAAGTTTAGGGTAAGACCTCTATGTGAAGTGTATGGGCCAATTATTAAAGGACATTTCTAGCATGTGTGGACTAAAGGTATTTCTACATGTAGGTATAATGGACAATGGACATGCATCGGCGTTTTGTGCAAGCAGTGGAGCAACTCGGATTTTATCAAGGAATCCCTTCAAGAATTTTGGAACTTATGAAAGTAGATGGCTTAACTTGGCATAATGTTGCTAGCCACCTACAGGTTAGTCATTCTGGGAATCTTCTTCCAAAATGGACCTTTTTATGATCAGATTCCTTGAATTGATTTTTTACCAGAATATGTCATAATGTTTAGATGTGCAATATGTTGTATGAGATATTTCTCAATATGCAAGGCAGATGATGTTCTGTGGCCTGGGGAAATTGTATTATAAACATAAAAAAATTATTGCACCCTGGATTTGTTGGTAAACAACAAAACCATACAACTACCTTAAATAACATTAACAACAAAGGGAACCTCATGCTTTCTAAAAATCTACTTATTGAGTAGACAGTTGTCAATTATAAGTGCACATTCTGTGAGGATGCTGTTGAGCAATGATTCATTGATATATTATGACCGGGGGTATTATATGCAGAAATATCGTTCTCACAGAAGGCACATTTTCCCAAGGGAGGATGAAGTTGCAAGCAGACGATATTGGCAACATTTTATACTGCATGGACTAGAACTAAGCAAGATGAAACTTGGAGTCGTAAAGGGAATCCTGCTGCTGGACCAATTCTTGGATATTCACCAGTTCAGCTACATCCTACACCACATGGGACTCCTATGGGCCAACCTCTTCATGTTTGGAGACATGCCACTATAGATCAATCGCATAGTCACATGTGGCAGCAACTTCCTATGGGGACTCCTACTACATGGCAAGCACAGGATGGCTCTTTCTGGAAACATCGGGGGGTATAGTTTCAAATTTGAACCATATTGCTTTTTATTCTTTTCTTCTATTTCATGTTTGAATATGGTATATTTTGTCATATTATTTATGTGTTGATACAAAATAGCATCTGACACAACTTCTTACAGGTATTCCTTGATTCTTGGGGTTGCCCCACACTTGGGATGCCATTCTACCCCCAACCTATGATGGTAGGTACTTGTACTTGGTGTGTAATTGTGAAAATTTAGAACTATTTGCATGCATAGTTGATAGTAATGGTTGCTTGTATGGAACAGAAGCTACCTGCAAATCATGGTCACAGATCAACCCCAAATCCAAATTCAACAATATAGGGAGTTTCAGTTCAACATACTCCAATCTCTGATCCACTCAATAATAATGGATCTCCTTTATGAAAATTCCTTTAATGGTCACCCAGTATTTCTATTATCAACCTAATCTTTGATGATATAGCAATGTTATATGCATCATTGCATTACATCTTGTCTCTTGAATTTTTTTTCCAGATCGGTTAATGATTCAGTCTGTTTTGTTCTAGAAATAAATGAAATGGCAATATATTGATTTCACTAATTGATGGAATTATCTCTGTGCATCCAAAGGAGGTAATCGATGAATCTTTTAAAGAGGCTTTAAATAACCCTTGGACATCTCTTCCTCTGGGCCTCAAACCTCCATCAATGGAGAGTGTTATGGTAGAGCTCTAGAGACAAGGAATTAGTAAAATTCCACCCCCTGCTTCATAAACAACCATTAGAATGCAATTGGAAAGTCAAAAATTTTAGAATGCAATGGGAATTTGACCAATAACAAGTATCCCTTGTTAGATTAGAATGAGTCCTTTCTAGTGCTTGTACTACTCTTTACCCCCTGTAAAAAGAGCTCATTTTTCCTCACAGAGATTATCTGCACCTCACATGGTCCATCTTTTTCTCAAGGGAGTCATTGAAGAATGCATCAAGTTGAAGAAAACACAAGCCCTGCAAATGAAACATCTGTAAGAGCTCAACCTAAGCACTCACTGCAAAATCATGTTAGGCTATTGAAGCTTCAAAAGCCAGTTGGTTTGATCATTTCTTCGAGGTATAGAATTGTATTCAAGTGTTCCAAGCTTCACTTGAATAATTCGTAATGGTCACATGTACACAGCCCATTATTTCAATGATGTGCAATGTATGAGAAAAATATTGCTATTCAATATTTGGGGGTTATTACACCTATTTATTGTAATATCCTTGTTTGTTTGTTTATTGTAATCTCCTTGTTGGAGGAGTGCATATCTTTGTGTGGGGCGGGGGTCATAAAGTTCATTTTATTGAACAAAGAGGAGAAAGACCATAGAGGGAGTAGCCTTAGTTCATTGTTAAGGAACCCTACACACTTATGAATAATTATTTTGCAAGGTGAGGGAAAAGAATGAATGTCGAGTATCATGTCAATATACTAGGTAGAAATCTAAAGGGGTATAAAAAATGTAAATGAAAAAATTGATACATGCAATATACAGTGAAAATAGGGGTTTTTTTAAATTGGGAAGGCATATTGGGAGGGGGTTAAAAAAAAAGATTTTGGGAGGTATTTTCCAATATTTTTTTTAAAATAGGGGTATTGTTTCATATGCCACGAACGAACGTGCTATGGCATGGTTTCACTAAGTGAAGACGCCGTGCCTGTTTCTTCAGGACGAAGAAACGTTTTGTTTGTGGGGGAGATGTTGGAGGAGCATATCGGTAAGCCGACTTGAACAATAGCTGACTCAGTCAATCAACTGACTAAGTCGGTCAGCCAACTAATTAGAGGTTAGGTCGGCCACATAAGGTCGTGTCGGTTCACCGAACCGATAGGTAGTTATTTGTAACTATTTGTAATTCATATATATTAGGCTGTTGAGCTGGATGAGAACTCGGTTCAGTTCTCTGTATTGTATGGACCCTTTCATTATAATATAATTTGTTATTATGCTTACTTGTTCTTGTCTCTTGTCTATGTTATGTATGTCTGTTATTAATGTGTATTATTGGTAACCCTATGTGATCTGTGAGATTACAACACTATACTATAGAACTTAGTTTTCCAAAAATATAGCTTAATTGATCTAAATAAAACTATGATTTAAAATTAAATAATTAAATAATTTCAGTGGAATCATGATTTCCAAAAATTTAGAATATTTAGTATAAGTTTTATACTAATAATAATAATCTAATTTTAATGTCCCTACCAAGTTCAACATGGAATTGGTGTATAAGACCCGGGCCCTTGTTTGTGGGATAAGGAAACTTTGTGGGATAAGGGACCCCTCCCACAATGATTTAACTATTAAATTTTAGCGTGACCTTCTAGGAGGATCTACCAAGGAAACACATGTTCTTAACCATTAGACACACTCAAACTGTATAAAACTCTGCTCTCCTAATAGCCAATCTTAATATCGTGGTTTTGCACTTAATTCCACTAGGTTTTAATAGGTTTTAGTAGTATTAATTTTACAATATTAATTTTTATGAAGGAATCTTAATCCCAATGAATGTTGAGTAGTAGCTACAACATTCCTTGTTAAGAAGGAGATTATACTCGGCATGTAATTTGTTGGAATTTGACAAACCAAGAATATTGCAATTTGAATGATCCAAGTTGATTTAAATTCCCTTTTTAAGTTGTAATTTGAATTTATATTTGTTTCTAAATGGCAATTTGAAGATAGAGAAATTCATTTAAATTGAATCTGCACAATTAAAAGAAAAACCTATAAAAAAATACATTAGAATGACGAGCAATTAAGTGCCCTTCCTGCTATCTCATAGTTGTTACAATGGGTTTTGTAGATCTAACCATCATCGTTTTAATATCAATCTACTATGATTTGTCAAGTCTGATTTTTCCCTACAAATCCCAAAATAACAGTGTTATGATTAGTCCCATACGATAAAAATACATGGAAACTACCTCAGTCAAAGATCTATGTTCGTAGATTGCATCCTTGTTGGTAGTGATTATTTTGTATGAAATATCTCTCACGGAATAACTATGGATGAGATCAATATGAACTGGCATAGATCCATCTTAAATCGTATCTATCAAGCATCAAGAAGGATCCAATTTCTTGAGGTCTATTTTTTTAACTTAAATTTTTTACACATCCAAAAAAATTACACTTCCAAAAAATTGATCCCTCAAGGTGCTTGATATTTTCATATTTAAGATGGACCTATGCTAGTTTTATTTTATTTTATGTTATGAGCACATGGGGATTTTTTTTAATTACTTTTTATTTGGTTTTAATTTTTTATTTTATGAGTCGACGTTAAATTTTTTATATACTTTTTATTTTTTATAACATAACACTACGCTGCATGACAACATCTCCCCCATTCTGGGTTGTAAATCATCGTGCTCCTCTCGTTGCAAATATCTCTCATAGAAATACCATGACTAAGATCAATATGAATAATGAGAGTACTGTGGCTTCAATTGAAAGCCAGATATAAGGATTGTAATGGTATAAGGTTGCAAGTTGTGATAAATAGAAGAGTACATGGTATATATGATTATGACTACAATTTAAGTACCATACATTTATATGAATCTAGGATTTTGCTTCGTTCCTCTCTTTTTCTTGTATGTTTATCTCCCTATTTTATCTCCCTCTCCCTTATTTGTTAAAGTACATGGGCCTTTGAGGAATTGAGGGGACCCATCTAAACTAGCTTATCCTGTTATTGAGTAAGTATGAAGGAACAATCATTCCAATGTGGCATCTTCCATGCCTTTCCCATAGTTATTTTTGTAATTTGGAAGGAATATACAAACATTAAGTATTGTGGATCCAATTTTGAGAGAATAGAGAATATAGGATTCTCATTTTTCTTCTAAATCTCACACAACTTGAGTTGCAATAACAAGACTTTAAAATTAATGAAAAAATCTTGAATGTCGAATTTATACCTAGGCTCATAGCAATGGGCTCGTTATCCAATTGGTATCCCACATCGTATCATGCTTGCAGAAAATAAATTCAAAGATGATCCATACTTTATTCAGTGTTGAAGCAGATTTGATACAAAACTAAAGATATGGAGAAATTGATAGGAACAACAATGCAAAGGCCTCATCCATCTCATTAACCCACCTTGGTTTCTCCATTGTATGATTGGGTTCAAGTTCTATTCGCATATAATCTTATGAACACCCTAATTCGTCAAGAGAATAATGGACTTAAACTTCCACTCATAGTAATTGAATGGAGTAATGATAACATGTTGGGGCTAATCCATCTTATTTTTTGTGGTTTCTATTGATGTGTCTTCTTCCTACAAAATAAAGGTATGCTCCTCCGAGATTCTAGTTATTTGTGATGCCATGCAAAATCTTGTGATCACTTATAGGAGATCACAACTAGGTCTAAAATCTAATGAACAACAATAATTTAAGAAATTTTATAAAGGAAAAAAGAGAAAAGAGAGTCAAGAGAAAAATCTTGGTGCAAAAGATTGAACTCTTATTCAATAATTCACAAAATGGATAATCTTGTCATATAGGAAATTTAAAATGTATGCAGATGCATGGAGACCTAGATTAGAGCTCAAATTCCCTAGTTAGCCATGCAATCTCTCAAGGATGAGTTAACTAGATCATAATTGACCCAAATGACAAGTGTAGAGGCTTAATTTCCTAAAATGATGTAGCTAGAAATATTGAGCTGCGAACCCTTCCTTAATTCATAGAATTAGGTTCCATGATCTTAAACATGCAAGTTTGGATCCTAAAATCACCTAAATGATCTTAAAACCAAGAATGCTTCTTACTAGCTAAAAATAGCATATTATCCCCTTAAGTCAAGGGATGAAAAGTTCTCATGGCTCACTTGATCAAGTTTAATAAAAAATGGACCATAAGGATCATGGGACCAAGATCTAAAGTTCCTTAGTGAGATATTAATGCTAAGAAGAAAATAAATGTGCTCTAACAATCATAACCCATTCGTCCAAGCCCTCGATGAAAAATGCATGGATGGCATTAAGATCAACTTATTAAGCATTTATGAGAACCAATACCATATTAATAAAGCTTATTGATAAACATGTATGCATTTCCTAACTTTATCCCCACTATTTATATACTCAACTTCATTCACTAAGTAATAGGGTATTACTTTTGTCTCAATAATTTATGAGACCCACAACCATATTGGTATCACACATAGACCACCCTAGATACCTTTTCCTACTCTATCTCCATTATTTTTATGTGTTGAACTTCAATCCCTTAGGATTGAAGAATAAGTTATGTCTCATATTTTTCCATTTCTTCCAATTCTTAGTAAACTCACCACGTTGCCAAGTTATTGTAAATCAACATAGAAAACACTATATGTAAGTCCATAACCATCTATGAAACAACTTTCAAAATTAAAATTAAGAATAAAAGACTTAGATTTCATGACATACCATCAGCATAAAAAGCATTGGAAATATATTTATCCTAACATAATTTGAACATTGTAAATAGTTTCCAATGGACCATTAGTCACCCAACAAAGATGATAAAAGTTTAAGGTAAAAATGTAGGCTCTCTCTCTCTCAAATTAATAATAGCTTTATGTAAAATCTCATATTTGATTGTACACTAAATCAAGTGAGTCAAAGTAACTCGACTAACAACTTTTTCAACCTACTTGCTTAGCATGGTGAAAACCATAACAACTTTATGAACCTACTTTCTTAGCACGGTGAAAACCATTGCAACTTTAAACCTTAGCAAACACATATTATGTGGTACTTAGTTGAAATGCCTTACTATCTATTGGCCCCCAACAAATTCCCTTCTATTTTTCGCAAAATAAAGGGACCCTATTAAAATTTGTGTAAATACTTGGCTTTTGATTATCTTACTACTTTTGCATTGTCTCTTCCTTGATTTGGTTTTCTTGGAAATTGAGTTGGTGGTCATTTGTTTTCTCTTTGAATTCTTCATGCGACAATGACTTTATGACATCATTTAGTGAAAATTTTATTATCATTTTATTACATCATTAGATTATTGTTTAACCGACAATCGATTATTTTGTCATTTGAGTTTTCTTATTATTTGATGGTTGTCAACTAACATTTGCATGCTCTTATTTGACCTTAGTTGGGTTGATTCTATACTTTGGTTTGGAAAAATTGAATCATTTTGATTTTCGACAACTCCACCAATTTTCGATCTTCAATATTATTTGGGCATTTTTGGTGGATCTAAATGTTCTTATTCAACACTCAATTCTAGGATTTCCATTCAACTTTTGATCATTCCCTACTAAAGTGTGATGCTTATAGCTTTCTGGTAAAAAAACATTTTAGTTCGAAGTTTCTCATTAACATGACAAAGAATTCAGCTGAAATATATGGTCATTTTCATGTGGATAAGATGTTCATCTAAATAATGCCAATTCCTTAAGAAATGTCTTAGTGAGGATATAATTTTTTATCATTTATTTTAATTATATACTTACTTTATGGAGTAATTGATTATAAATTGATCCTCACTAAGAAGTTTGCATAATAATTTTTATTTGACATATTTACATTTTAAAGGAGAGATCAATTTATTCAAATATTTAAGTTATTTTTAAAACTTTTAATTTTGTTTTAAAAAATGATAAAATATTGGTTTACATAAATAATTTAAAATTTAATTTTATATAATTATTTAAACCAATATACCTCTAATAAAGGTGACTTTAAATTTAGGAAAGGAATTATTTCCTTAAAAAATATACATTTAAAAAAGTAAAATAAACTTGTAAATATGTAGATCATATCAATAACTAAATACAAGAAAATAAACAAAAAGTGTATATATAAAACTATGAAAATAAGACATCTAACTCATTTTAAATTAAAAGAGCAAAATAAACTTGTAAATATGTAGATCATACCAATAACTAAATACAAAAAAATAAACAAAGAGTGTATATATAAAACTATGAAAATAAGACATCTAACTCATTTTAAATTAAAATTAAATACAAAATGTGTACATAATATTTTGTAGATAATATATATTTTAATATATTTATATTGTAATTTTAAAATTTAATGTAATAAAGTTAGTCTTATATGAAAATATTTCATATTATAATTTTATTTATAAACAAGGGTTGCAGGGAAACTTAGTCCTTGCCTAAATGTTAAACTAAATTATTTTAAATTGTTAAACTAAAATGTTCAGCTCGTGGGTGAGCCTCTCCTTAAACCTGGACTATTTCCTTTATATGATGTGGTCGTACCCACTTAATCCGTCAGGATTTGAGGCTCCGAGGCTCCTCGATAGGCTTTGGTTCCCACTCAATGTGGTACATGGATAATAGGTAAAAGCATGTGAATTGATGTCCTTTATGGACAGAAGTAAGCGGTCATATGTCAAGCAAAAGAACTAGGTAGATAGAAAAAAGAAGCTTACCATATAAAACATTGACTTGTAGATCTTGGATTGCTCATCTACACTACAATTGATAATAATAACCTGCAATCACTTCTTTTGTTAAAATAGGGCAGAAATGTTCCTTGAAAAAAATTGTGTGAAATATTTATTGTTAATATAAACCGTCTATACATATTTCCAAAACCAAATGCATGAATCCTTTACATATGTGACACATATACTACATATAACATATCTGTAACAGGTAACCGTGTAGTCCAAAAATGGTTGACATTTGATTACGTTGTCCTTTCTTAAACATAAGGTTCATCATTAAGAAGTTTGATTAAAGATAGCCACGCGTTGATTAAGGATGGTCACCATCATCTCAAACCTTATTTTTCTAGGTTCCACCATGTTTCAAACATAACTTTTGCATGTTAACCCGTGGCCACGTATTATCTACTTTGATGGACAATCTTTGCATGTTAACCTGGTGCCCAGGTATCATTTCGAATTACAACATGGCTAGCAGATTTATTTGTTTGAGTGTCCAAGGAGAAGGATGTGTGAGGATAAGCTTTATCATGCAGATTGAAAATGATAGGGAAAAATGAGGATTGAACAAGCCTTTGAGGTAGAGGTGTCAGCAAGGACAATCGATGAAGTGTGAAGCAGACAATGCATGGGTTGAAAATGGTAGGGAGAAATGAAGCAAAAACAATCCTTTGAGATAGAGGTTTCAGCAAGGACAATGGATGAAGCATGAAGCAAAGAACACACTGGATTTGAGCTAGCTTAGGCTTATATTTACAATTTGATAATTTCTATTTAAAAATAAAATTTAGTCTTTAAATGTTGGAAATTCAATAAGATCTGAAAATTTTGGGATGGGAGAAGTATAACGCCTTTGTTGTCATGGTCTCAACCCTAAATATTTCATAGGTTTGTTCACACCTATAATAGGAAGTCAACTTTCTTGGATTTGTGTGCTTTCTTTGTTGTAACTCAACGGTAGTGATGAGTCCCTCACACACATCAAGAGTTATGCAGTCATTGCATTTACAGATCTAGTGTTGCAAGGATTTTTGTCATTAATGCTCAGTGGAATCTTGTGTATTGACAACTTTCCGCATCATCTCTACTATATCATGCAAAAGTCCCTTCTGCTAAGATGGATCAGTCAGAAGGTAAATCGAAGGGGGAGAAACCCTAGTCCCAACATCGAATTTATGCTGCAATAACTCAACACCAGTCCGAGCATAAGGAATAATTAGTTTATGCTATGGATTTGAACCATGAAAAAACATTAGAGTAAGCACGAGTCAACATGTTTATACGATACATATATCATTAGTTTGCATATTTACTAGCTAGCTTTTTGCTTTACTAATAATTAAGAGTTTGTCCTTTGAAATTGAAACTGAAATTGATACTGCAAATTTATCTATTTCAAGGTGAGCCGAATTCTATGAAATATTCATTGTGGACTGGAGTTTGTCCTCTGTCAACAAGAAATTGATACATGTGATTGTCCCAACAGACAGTTGGCCTCTTGGGCATAGTATTGATGATGTAGCAGAACCAAATCTAACAGAAACACTTACAACAGTGCTAGCAGTAGACGTTAGAATGAACACATAATAACACAAAATATGATTCGAACAGTCCATTGTTCTAGTGAAACCGACTTGATTCTTAAGCAAGCATTGTCTAGCCATTGTGAGCCTAAGAAAGTGTAGAATGAATAATCATATCGACAGTCTTGATTAAGGTAAGTCCCCATTAGCGTTGGGATTGCTTGCTAGCACAGTTGTTTTTTATAATTAGCCTGGGTTAAAAATAGAGAACCATAAATGCAAAAGAAA
The DNA here is from genome assembly GCA_001517045.1 of Pseudotsuga menziesii. Classification (NCBI taxonomy): domain Eukaryota; kingdom Viridiplantae; phylum Streptophyta; class Pinopsida; order Pinales; family Pinaceae; genus Pseudotsuga; species Pseudotsuga menziesii. The sequence continues at coordinate 1,023,503 of LPNX010515623.1, forward strand.
ATTTTGTTTCAGTATCATTTTTTTGTTATATCCCTCAAAATTTAGTTTCTTAAATCTTATAGATGATGATTCATTTCCAAAAGCTAAAATTTTACAAATTAATAATAGAAACACTGAAATCTTAAGTTTACTAGAGTTTATGCCTTTTTAATTTTAATTCTTTATTTATGTAATCATAATTTCATTTCAATAAGACATGAGTGCATAGTCTGCAAAAATCAAGTATTTACAAACATAATTGAGCTTTTTAACTTGAACGTAGAGTTTCAGGGATGTACCTATATCCTCTATCACACAAAGATTTGAAATCCTCTAAATATATCTCTTTGACGAAAATTTCAATGTCAACTCCAAATTTGGGCTTTGCAGGTCCATATATGTTGACCCAGAATACCATCAGTGCTATCAACTAACAAAAATATGATATCTACAGTTGTGGATTTGGCTCGCTTGGCTTCAGTCTTTCCACAGTCCCTTTGAGTTGTGAAAATCGGGCTTAAGAAGTACATCATTATTTCCCGTCGACGGATGCACCTATATTCTCTACCATAGAGAGATCTGAAATCCTCTAATTATATTTCTTCGACAGAAATTTCAAAGTCAAAGTAGCAGAATTTGGGCTTTGCAGCTCCAGATATGTTGACTCGGAATATCATCAATGTTATCAACTAACAAATCAACTAACAAAAATATGATATCTACAGTTGTGGATTTGGCTCTCCTGGCTTTAGTCTTACCACGGTCCCTTTGAATTTTGAAATTCGGTCTTAAGAAGTACATATTTATTTCCTGTCAACATGCTCCTCTGAGAACTGATATGAAAGACATTTTAAGTTAAGTATGGAGGTTGCAATAGCCATGAGAATAAGAAGGAATGACAGAGATATTGGGTGAGTGTGGCAGTGCAATTTCCATCACTAAAGTCTAGAGTTTATCGATACAATTTAGTAGCCACCACCAAAGCTAGAGTTCCAACAACAAATTAATGTTATTGTCTCTGTAATCATGTCTTCTCGTCTGTGTAATCATGTGCAGTGAATTAATGTTCTTGTCAATGCAATCATGTGCTACTTAAATATTAAGATCTCATCACAGAGCTCGAGAACTTCGCCGCCAACCCAACAATAACAGTTTGAAGTGTATGACCAATGTGAATGGAAATAAATAAAATAAAACTATTATTTACTTAAAAATAAAAACTATTATGTTAGAAGCTTGGTTAAAAGAAGAAATTTTAAAAGTCAAAAGAAAACTAATTAAAAGTCAAAGCAAATCGAATACAATTGTACTTGACCTTCTGCAGGGACTAATAAAAATTCTTAATATATTAACTTCTCTTTTGTTTTGTTACGCAGAAATTCTATGATGAAATATGAAAAAGCGAAATATGATGATGGAGAATTTATTTAAATAATATATTAAGAATGCAAAGCATAAGTACATTTCTCCAAAAAGAATAAATGAAGTGTATTAAAAGATGTCATGCTTATATAAGTGTGTCGTGAAGTTTTAGATCATAAGAATGATTACAACCATGCTACAAGTACAGTGAGTTCATTACTTGAAATCACTGGAGCGACCCATTTTTGTAGAAGGTTTTGCCATAAATATCTATCAAACGACTACAAATGGTCAAGTTACACCGCCTGTCCATTAACCATAATATAGAAATTTGCATTTACTAAAAGATTTGGCAAGAGCTATCCATTGAGCTGCAGAGCATTTAATGCTGCTGCAGGAGGCTTGAGGACCCTTAGATCTTAAGATGCCCGTTGTCAAATTACTCCATTTAAATATAAGTGAGAAAAAACCGTTTACATATTCGTAAAGTTTTATTTTATTTTGTCATCTTTATTATTTTAAAAAAGAAGAAACTTTAGTTCGTCAAAAATAGTACACTAGTGAAAACATTGGTAAGGGAGTGTTGACCCAATGTCCATTTTTGTAGACTAAGCAAGCGCCCTTGATTCCCAAAGGAATATCAAGAAACCAATATTCTTTGAAAATTTATGTTATAAAGTATTTTCATAACGTAATTCTTTCTCCACCTACTCCAATATAATTATTTTTTTTATATTATTTTATCTTTTACTAAAAGATTATTATTTTTCCTATGATTTTATTATTTTATTAAATTACATAATAAACTAAAAGCACATCACATTTCCCATATAAAAATTATATATTTTTATATATTTTGAATTATATGAAAGACTAAAATTAAGTTACATTTTCCATATATATATGTTTTATCTTTTCAAAATTATATAATAAATTAAAATAATATTTTAAACTAAAATTACATTATATCATAGATATGTCATCAAATCAAGAAAAGCAAACATGGTCCAGCAAAATGAAGTCACAATAAGAACTTTATTGAGCAAGACTCAAGGGTTAGCTCAATTGGTAAGACCTACGCACACTCTCTCCGTTCGGGAAAGGTCTTGAGTCCTTTGGGGTTAGGCCTTCTGCGAGGATGGCCGACGGTTTACCACCTCTACCATGTAGGAAAGTATTGCTGGTTTCCGTGCATATTTCCATATGAAACAAAAAAAACCAAATTTAAAAAGAACCTTCCTCTTAAACTTCTAGTTGTTCGTTCTCAATGCCCATACACATGGTTCGGATCACGTATTCAGCTCGAAAGTCTTCATGATGGATTTCATTGGATTGTTCACCAACCTGTACTATAAATTTTGCATTCAATCAAACCTACAGAATTCTCGATCCAGAGGTGTTTAAAGGTGTACATTTGAATCCAACCGCTCATCCGCGAGAGCCTAGCAATCCGCTCGAAAAGTGTCTGGCACATAACCCTAAAACCTCGCTTCGGCTTTCATGGGGTTTCTTTGTGCGATCGAAAGGTGAAAGGCCTCTGAATTTTGTCCTGCAACTTGCATGGCGGAGGCAAATTGTCGAGGGATACAATGAACGGGCGTTCAATTAAATTTATGGTGTTTCATTTGCTGCAGTCAGTGAAAATTATTTAGCCTATTCCAAGCTAATTAATATGGTCGTAGTAATTAATGTAGTCGTAGTAAATATGATGTCAGCTAAATTTCAAGCTATTTAAGATCCAACAACATTTTGTCCTACTATAATAACATTAATTAACCTACATCAAGTTAAATATTGATAGCCCACGCCCCACTGCACTCAGCCATGACAGTCCTTATGCATTATGCATGGCTTTCAATCGAAGCCATGGTACTTTCATTATTCATTATTTAACTTAGCCATGCACGCTGTGCTGTTCTGTGAGAGATCTTTCGTACAAAACAGTGACGCCAGCAAGGATGCAGATACCTAATGTAGACCTAATAGTCTCCTGCAATGTAGACCTAATAGTGCCCTGCAAAATGATTATGACAACAGAGATCTTTGACTGAGGCTGTACCCACGTCTTGTTCAATCATATGGTACCTCTTCACAGGGCAAAATCAGAGTTGACAAATCAAACTAGACCAACTCCTTTTATCAACCATGGGCTCACGGGCAGGGCATTAAAATGGCTCCTCCTTCCGATGTAATTTTCAAAAGATTTTCTTTTAAGTCTGTCCCTTCGATGTTAACAAATCTCGCCATCTTCAAACTGCCATTTGAAATGTTTAAAGCCCATTTAAATTCAAATTACAATTTAAAAAAGTTTACACTAAATTAAATCATTCGAATTGTAATATTCTCATTTGTAAATTCCAATTACAAAACCATATGAATGAGGCATTCCAAAATCTTTCCTGGCAATGCTGCCACGATGGCTCAGCGTCCAATGGCTTTAAAATTAGCTCATATCAAAAAGTATCAAAAAGTATCACGGAGGAGTTATTTAATTTATGATTTATGAATGTCTATATTTTTTCAGAGGAAAAAATACCAGTCTTTGTTATTTATAAGAATCAAAAGACATTTTTCACATATTTCATCTTTTCTGGCAGAGAGGAAAATAAGAAAAGAACACAGCCTGCAAACAACCATCAAGAAGAAGAAGCAAAAAGTCTGATCATAGCAGACTTTTCTCATCATCCCTGATAGATCGAGTCAGAATATGCAGAGTAAGATCGGAGGTGATCATCAAATAGACAATCTTGAGCAAAACTTGCTGGCTGAAAAGTCTCATACATGGCAAACATAGAGAGACATATCAAACGCTCAAAGCCAAATGCGGAAAAAAAGAGACTTAGCAAAATCTAAAATAGCATAAATTGGCCATGATCTATGACCATTCCATCCAAAGATTCAGAGAAGGTTCCATATCCCATATCCAACTTCAGCGCCTGTTTGGAGAGACCGTCCGCCAGCGAGTTATGCTCACGGAATATATGTTTGAAAATCACCTGTGAAACATGTTGAAGCATATTTCGTATATCATCACACCAATGTATCAGAGAAGGAACATTTAGCGCAACAAGTCTGTTGAGCCAGGAAATAATAACCATAGAGTCACCAAAAATCATGTATGGGTAAACCCATCATCAAACTCACTCTTAGAACAGCCCAGAGTGCCAATAATTCCGCTCTTGTGTTTGTGCTGCAACCACAACCCATAGAGAAACTAAAAAAATGGGCATCATTTAGATAGATCACAAAACCTGTACCTCCTATGTTCTCTGCAGCAGCCCCATCAAAGAATCCACAAGGAAAGACCTTCAAAGGGCTTGGGCCGATGTTCCAGAGTTTATGTTTTTTTTGTGGAGCAGGATATAAGTTTAGCAAGCTCTCAACCCTGGAGATGAGAGCATGAACAACAGGCTTCCTGTTTTCAAAAAGACATTTATTCTAGAGAATCCAGATACACCAGAACGTGAAAAGAGGCAAATGTCTAAAGTGAGCTGAAAACGCAATATTGTTGAACTAGTGAGCCAGAAAGGAGGAGACAAAATTGAAGATGGGGGAAGAGAACTCATACCGAGCCGCAAAGTAGGAGAGAATACTCACTAAAAAAGGGCAGTCCAAAAAGGGGTGCTGGATATCCTCTGAATTCCTTTCACACAGAACACAACGACTCGGGCCCTGGAACCCACGAATTTGAAGTTGATCTCATGTTAGAATCCGACCTTTGTCCAAAAGCCAGATGAAACAAGCTATTTTCAGAGGAATATTTTGAGTCCAGAGAATATCAAGTACTGGGTCCTGATACTCTGAACAACAAGCAGATGAGATACATTCATAGCCCATTACAGCAGTTAAAGGGCCCACATAATTGTTATGTGACCAGAGAAGAAAGTCACGGTGATCAGAAAGACAGATTCTGCCAAATTCCAGCCCCCTGATATAATTCTCCCAATGAGTTTTCCAATCACCACGAAGATCAAGCTCATCTGCCGAGAACTAGTAACCCGAAGCAAATGATGTTTGGTTCCTAGCTTGGGCTAAGGTACAAATCCCATAGTCTTCTAGATAGTCTCTTAAGTCGCGTGGGAGAATAAAGGAGGTGCCCATACCAACTACGGGATCCACACCCAGACGAATAGCTGAGCCATTCCCCACTTGCCAGAGTAGCCCTTTACCTAGCCAAGACAAGGTTAAGAGGAAACCTCTCCAAATAACCGAAGCGTTCCGCAGAAAGAAACTTTTCTCTCGAAGCCAAGAGTGCAAAGGCAATTTTTTCATATATTTAATAGAAATAAGTTGAAGCCAGATGCCATTGCTATTAAGAGCAATCTAGAAACTTTTCAACCTCAAAGAGAGACTGAAACTAGGAAGATGCTTTATTCCCCAGCCACCCAAAGAAGTAGGTCGCGCAAGTAGATGCCAGTCTACGAGGTGAAACTTCTTAATCTTCGATGTGGAGCCCCATAAAAAAGAAAAAATCAGTTGTTATTATGGAGAAAGCAGGATTTATCCATATTAATACACATACCAGAGGCCTCACAAAATGTGTCTAGAATAACTTTGAAAGCCATCCACTCCTCAAAAGAACCCAGACCAAATAAAATCACATCATCTACAAATAGTAAATGTGTGAGGAAAAGTTGTGACAAAATCTTGATCCCTTTAATTTTACCATTTCTTTTGGCATCTTCAATCAGGAGACTAAGACCTTCGATTACCAGGATGAACAACAGGGGAGACAGTGGACAACCCTGCCTAATTCCACGCGAGGCTGGGAAGAAGGTTGAAGGAGATCCATTTACAAGGACAACAAAATTAGCAGAAGTAATACATCCCAGAATCCAGTTCACCCCCACAAGAGGAACCCCGATTTGGATAAGTAAAAGATGGATGAAGGTCCAATTGACTCTATCAAAAACCTTTGTCAAGTCCAACTTGAGGATGAGGGCACATCTCTTTTTAGTTTTGACTGAATGAAGGACTTCCTGCGTGATGGCTAAGGGTTCGAGGATCTGACGGTTCTTCAGAAAGCCGTATTGCTGAGGAGAGATGGAAGTATCTAAGAAAGGTTTGAGTCTCAGGGCCGCAACCTTAGAGATCAGCTTATAGCACAGATTGCGGAGAGAAATGGGGCGAAAGTCTGCAAAGGAGACAGGATGTTCAACTTTAGGAATTAGAGAAATAAATGTGGAGTTAAGGGAATGAGCCACACTACCCGTGATCCTCGAAGTCTCGACCAAATTGACAAGATGAGGCCCCAGAAGATCAAAAAAATCCAGGTAGAACTCGACAGGCCAGCCATTTGGGCCCGTCGCCTTATCTCTTTTGAAGGTTTTAAGGGCCATCTCCACTTCCGAAAGAGTGACAGATCCAGTGAAAGCCTCTTTCTCCTTAGAACTGATGTAGGAAGGAAAAAGACGAATTACCTTGAGATGGGCAGTAATGTTTGTCAAATGATCATCAGCAAAGATATTCTTAAAGTAGCGAATCCCTAGAGATTTGATACTTTGATCATCCGTGACCCAAGTACTCGCATCATCTTGCAAACTCCAGATGGCATTATGGTTTTTCCAAGCCGATGCTACCGCATGGAAATATTTAGTATTGGCATCCCCATTCAGAGCCCATGTAACCCTGCTCTGTAATCTTGCAGAGTACAGTTCATGATCCAACAATTTTTTTAGATCAGATTTGAGAGAATTCAATCTGCACTGTTTTTCATCATTTAAAATAGCAGATTGTGAAGAATGCAGAATAGTACTGATTTCATCTTCCAAGAAAACAGATTTGTCCTTCAGTTTTTGAGTTTCAAATTTAGTCCAAGACTTAACCTTCCCTTTAAGAAGACAGAGTTTGAAAGAGAGGTTATTCATAGCATCCTCCGAGTCATCCGAATGGATAAGAGGCCATTCTGTTCGAATCATATGAATAAAATCCTCATTCCCCAGCCAAAATTGGTTGAATTTAAAATGATAAGCACAAGGGTTTTGATGGTCCATCCATTCAAAAAGAACAGGGAAGTGATCAAAAATCCCAATTCTATGAGCCCAAGCCCGATATCTGGGGAGAGAGCTGATGAGGTGATCCGATAACAAATAACGATCAAGTCTTTTGGAGATGCCTTCTTCCCCTATCCTACCATTCCTCCAAGTAGGTCTAGCACATGAAGGGGCCACATCCACCAAGTGGTGATCAGAGAAGAGCTTGGAGAAAAAAGGTCCCAAGGGGTCAAGTTGTGCCCTAGAGCCCCAAATTTCTGAGGCATTCATAGTTAAGTTCAGATCACCTGCCAGGATAAGGTTAGGCAACGAGAGAAGACCGCCAGAAGCCGTAGCATTCGAGAAGGAGTCACGATTAAGGTAAGAGCCGTAGCAATTTAGGATAGAAAGAGAAAAGGTTGAACCACGTATCAAGGCTTTAAGCAAGATATCTGCAACAGTGTGATAAGCTTTACATTTGAACGTCTATATGTCACAAGATAAGTATCACTAATAAATTATCTGTTATTTGTTTTATATGTTTAATTGTAAAAGCTAGCTGTATTAAATAAGTTGTATGTCAATAATTGCATATCCGCATCAAGTAGAGTTATCTATGTACATCAGCTACTACTACTAATTTTTTTTATAATTGTTTATTTAAAACTAAGACCATCAATATAAACAATACACTTCTTCCATTCTCCTCTAATCTTAAAAAAATCATATTTGATAATCCACTCCAAAATTTTAAACTAATTTTTAGAAATAATAAATCTACCTACATCCTAATTTTCAATATAATTTCACTTTGATTTTGATGTCTCTCCACATGATTTAAAAGTCTCATGAATACATGTTGTCTGCAACTAAAAATTACAATTTGTATCTACCACTTACCTTTCACAAAAAAAATATAAAAAAATTGGAGAACAACACGTCCACATTTTTTTCAAGAAGAAAAAACCTGTCCTTGTTATTCTCAAAAGAATCAAAGGTCATCGGTACATTTATCCCATCATCGGAGACACATGATATGACAGCCCACCGGAGTTTTCAACCAAGGGAAAGGCATAACGCCCACATGTTACCATATCTAGTCAGCTCGTTTCTGTTAGGAAAAATCAATGTCCACTAAGGAACACCGTCACTTTACAGTACCTTCCTCCAATTTGTCAACAAAAAGTTCCATTATTTATTTTTTTGGTATTCAATGTTATGAATCATCTTGACTTTTTAGAAGGTAAAGCATTATCTTGATACGTACTATTTTATTGCCCTTAATTTACAGTAGACATAATTTCAAAGCTTCTAGATTGAACATATTTTCAAAATGGTTATCGCCCATCATCATTTTCAAAACACCGATTCTAGAACTATATGCAACCACTGCACCCATATTTTTAAAGCTATAATTTATAATATGTTTTTCAAAATATTAATGATTACAACTTATGCTTTTTTATTTAGGTATAAGGATGAGACAAATATACTCTATGGCAGTTGTTCAAAATTGGAAATAAATAATTATGAAAAAAGAATATAAAACATAACTAATACTAATGCATGGATAACTCATAACTCATGAATGGATAACCATTAGTTCACGTCACAAAACTAAAAGAATGTGAAATAAAAAGAAAAATAATTGATAGTTGATAAATGGATAACAGGTGACAACATGTAGCTAAACATGGATAACTCACAATTGAACCTATTTAACTAGAAAAATATTAGGAATAGAAAAAATCTCCAAATTCCATTCCATAGTTATCTCTTAACAATTTGATGGCAATCAACATGATCCAACCAAACTATGTGGCTATGCTATAAAGTTTCACAACTTGCTAGTTCAGTGATCTTATATAATAAAATAGAGTATATAATAGAATATAATAGTTTAAGATTATATAATTTGTTTTTATATATTTTTATTGAGATTATATAATTTTAAGTGACTTAAAAATATTTAATAAAATATATTTATGTAATAATAAAAATTAATTAAATAATATTAAATGACTTTCAAAAAAATCTTAGACAACTCCTATATTAATATTTGTTTGATTTAAGTTTTTTTAAACATAAATATAATTGCACTGAGAGAAGCCAGGTGCTCTCAGCCCATTATGGAGGAGATCGTGTGAAATTAATCACTTTATGCTAGCAGACATAAAAAAATTATGTGGGCAACACGATTTTTTATTGAAAATGATATTTTCAGTCATAAAATTGTTTAAAATGGATATATGCTAATTTACTAGAAAAAACCCAATAATAAAACTAAATGAAAAGTAATTAAAAGATCCATGTTAAACCCGAAGTTACCAAACACTAAAGGGATCAAAATGTTAGACATGTAATTTTTAATAAACATTTAAAATTTTAAGATAAAAATAACTTACACCTAAAGAAATTGGATCCCTCTCATTGCTTTCTAGATCCAGTTTTAAGATGGATCTATGTTAGTTTTAAAATCTACAGTTACATAAATATAATTTTAAGGCAAAAAATTCTAATTATAATAAAATAGTCGATTCAAAAAAATTCCTTGACACATTTAAACAACTCTTTAATATTTGTTTGATTTAAATTTTGTAAAACATTAATATAATTTTAAAATTTACAATTAACATAAATATAATTTTAAAATTTACAATTAACATAAATATAATTTTAAAATAATCTAAATATATAATACTCATTTCCACATTTAAGAACAACCCAAAAAACCTTCTATGTTATATAATTAAATAGTCGACTCACGTTGGAGACTGACTGAACTCAAATAAACCCAATGAAAACGAATAGAGAAACCAAAATTGAGAATCACCTGACTTGGCTAATTCAAATTTCTTAAAATCAGCTTCTAACCCCACTTATCTGACTCAGTAACTGCTAACTAGGTCTCCTGCTAAAGATTGACTTGAATTCCTTCTAGGGATTTGAATTCTCCTAAATTTAGCACCAAACAATTAGTTAGAATCTAACTTAAACTCAAAGCTAAATTGGAGTGAGAATTGGCTCCAATTTCTAAGTGGATTTGCTTGATTAATTTAAGTGACATTTAACTAGTTCACTAACAACTAGTTTCAGTAGCTTAACTAGTGTAACTGAAACAAAGACTAAATTTAACTCATAGATGTTTAAAGTAAATAAATTAAATTAAATTTAACTTCTAGTGACCTAAACTGGGCACTATCATGACTTCAGTGAGCCAAGAAGATGCATGACTAATGTGTGTGAAGTGAAAGTGGACCCACTGTTGATTAGATGAGGAATATTCTCACCTAAGGCACACATTTTGCATGTAACTATATGCATGGCACTAATTATGGGTTTTTGGACCTCCATAGTCCATAATTAAATAAATTAGGTAGGAAAGAGCAATGTTAGGGGGAGTTGCAACTCCTAACCCCAACCCCTTCTCACAAGACATTCCAAAACTCAGCAACGTTTATTGAAAATTGTGCCATTATTAATTTTAGATATAATAATAATTAATTATAAATAATTATTTTTATAACTACAATCAAAATAAAAATCCATCTAACTAGGTTTCCATGTTCTTGGCACTCAATGCTAGTCATCAAAGTAAATAAAAAAATAAACCAATTTTTGGGGCGTACCTTTTGGATATTAAGCTTGACTTGCTTGACTTACATGATTTTTGTTTTTCTTAAGTTCGATGACACGTCAATTAATTGATTTTATTCTAGAGGATGTTTTCTTTTCTTAGTTTGATGACACATATATTAATTAATTTGCATATATATTACAACTTTGTAGTGAGAGGGCCTACATTTTTACCTTAAGCCTTTGTCATCTTGTAGCCTTAGTTCAAGGATGTCATTCAAATAGTTCTAAATGTAATATGCCTCTTTGCACTCAACAACTCCTCTTCCGTATGAGATCAATTGAGATTTGAATGACATAAATGGGTAACAATATGCCCAAAAAAAACGGCATTCCCCACAATTTACTTCCATAATTGTTAAAGCTGAAGAAAAAATCATTCCAAGTATGATGATACTTAATTAGGCTATGGTTGTTTTTTTTCCAAAGAAAAAATTTGTAAATATTTTATTCACATTCAGCAGATGGGCCAAAAAGTCCATTATACATAAAATACAACTATAAAGTTGACATTACATACCGATATTTGCATCATGAAGAGCACAGAATATCATTATCAAATCTAAAAACTGATCCAATTACATACAGGAAAATACCTCATAAAAGAGCATAATGTTTACCTGTACTTTGCAACAAAAATCATCAAGTCTGATCATAGCAGACTTTTTTCCATCATTCCTGATAAATCAGGTCAGATCAACTGTAATAACAAGGTGATCATAAGCAAGAAAACCCAGAGCATAACTAGCTGGTTGAAATAGTCTCAACAATCAAGAACTGTAATCAAATGCTGGAAAAAAAACAGCAGCTAATAAATTGGCCATCCATGCCATCCAAAGAAGAAATTTCATAACCATTTCAGCGTCAAAAAAGAGGCCAATCAACCCACATGTCATGCTCTCAGTATAGTTGCTTAAAGATCACCAGTGGAGTGAATTAAGTTCAGCCAGAGCATCATATATCCAGGATGGAACCAATAAAAAGAAGCTGATCACGTCGAATATTCCAGAAATGCCCAAGCATTAAAATATCCAAATATAAGCAACAAGATATTCACAAGAAAAATACAAATTGCATGAAGCCATCATCAAGATACAGTCATACAACTGCAAGTCAAAAGCTCACAGTTCCATTTTAGAAAACCTGAAAGGTTTCCACCATTGTTGCGCCTCTCTGTTCCCAATTACACCAAGATCCTTTAATAATGTTACCACCTGTTTTAGCCAAAGAATCTGCTTTGTTGTTTCGTTCCCTATAAATGTGTTTGAAAGACACATAAGCAAGGCTGTCAGCTAAACAGTGAACATCTTGAAGAATCATGGCCAATTCAGTATTTAGTAATCGATACTTACCAGATGCCCAGTTTATGACTAACTGGGAATCCCCAAATACTTGAATTTTATCCAAATTTTGCTGCCGAGTGAGTCTAAGAAGAAGCTTAAGTGCACATAATTCTGCATAATTATTAGTACCCACTCCCAAACCTGCTTTGAAAGAAACAAAATGGATATCAGATATGAATAGTATACCACCTGCCCCACAAATCATTGGATTCCCAGCTGCAGATCCATCAAAGTAACCCCAAGGATAAGATTTATCAATATCTTCCACAAAAATTGATCTGATAGAGACCACAGGTAAAGACTGTGGTAAATTCTTCATCATACCCAAACTGTACCTTGATACCTGTGCAGGGGTTGTGACAAGATCCTCAAAACAAGACCGATTTCTTGCTTTTCAAATAAACCAGAGTACAATGATAGGTAAAGATTTGATAAGAACCACATCTGATATAAAGCACCAGTTTTTAAAACAAATAGACAGGGAATCACCATACCATAAATTATTAAGTTTCAAATGAACCTCAATAATTGACCAAACTGATTGAGTAAAAGGGCACTCCACAGCAATATGAAAGTTGGATTCACAGCTCTGTTTGCATAAATAGCACCTTCCAGGACCTTCTCTACCCTTAGAACAGAGAACATCCCAGGTCAATGCTTTACCAGAGAGAAGAAACCAACTAAAAAATTTTGTTTTTAGAGGACACTTCATCTTCCAGATGACCTTCCACCACTAGATCAATTCCACTTCTCTATTCATAAGCTCAGCATAACCCTCTTTAGGAGAATACTTGCCGGTTTTAGATAAGTTCCAAATAAGGCAATCGGCTGCAGCAGAAAGTCTAACATGGCTAGACTTGAGAATGGCTATATATCCATTCCAAGCAGCAATCTCAAGAGGGTCAGAAAATCCAATAGAGTCTGCAGATAACCAATTTTGAGGCATCAAACCAGACATACAATGAATTCCAATATCAGAAATGAAATGAAAACCAGCCAAATGTAATCTATCTAACATAGGAACTGGAAGAGCATGTCTCCATTTACATCCAGACCACGGATCTAAACATATACGAACATCCTTGCCAGCTCCAATCTTCCAGACCAGAGAATTACCAATGAGATCGAAAGCCCAAAGAACAGCTTTCCAACAAATATAAATGTTCTTTTTCTTTTTAGCAGAAGATCTAATCCAATCCAGAATATTCATTGGATAAATATATTTCTGTATTGCAATCTTAACCCATAAACCCGAACCATGAATGATATTCCAGACATTTTTTTGCAGCCAGTGCCTTGGCAAATAAAACTGGAACTTTGAGTCCCCGTCCACCCAACGATTTAGGCATAGCAAGTAACTTCCATGAAATCCAGGGTAAACCAGAAGAGTTTTGTGTACCAGCCCAAAGAAAATTAAAACAAAGCTTTCTGATTTTGTCTATGACTCCCAAAGGTACCCAGAAATGCATCCAATAAACTGGAATGGCCTCTAAAACAGCTTTTATCAAAACCAGCTTTCCTCCTTTGGACAACCAACGGAAGCTCCAATTCTGAATCCTTTGTTCAACTTTAATAATCAGCCAATCCCAATCCTTAATAAGATATCTGCATGGTTTAAGATGAAACCCAAGGTACTCCATGCCCTTTACAATTCTGTCAACAGGAAAACTGAAGATATTCTGTAATGTAATAACTTTAGAATCTTCCACACAGGAAAAATATAAAGATGATTTATTATCATTTATTTGCTTCCCAGATGCCTTACAGAAATGCATTAAAATCTCATAAAGAGTGGAAAGAGATTGTTTAGAACCATCATTAACCATGACAATGTCATCCACAAAGAGTACATGAGTTAAAACAGTATCATTACCAAAAGGTAAGCCATGATAAGTCTCATAGAGTTTAGCATGAAGAATAACCCTCCCAAGGCCTTCAACCACAATAAGAAACAGAAGTGGTGCCAAAGGACACCCCTGTTTGAGTCCCCTACCTGATTTAAAGAAATTGGTAGCAACTCCGTTGATGAGCAAAGAGAAAGAAACAGAAGATAGACTGCTCATAACCCACGCAATAAAGTTTCCTGCAAATCCCAATTTTGCTAGAATAACCCGAAGATAGGTCCAGCTGACTCGATCATAAACTTTAGAAAGATCGATCTTAATCATGACAACTTTTAAGGATTTAACATGCATAGAATGCATACCTTCCTGAATGACACCTACAGCATCATGAATCTGCCTTCCCAGCAAAAACCCAAACTGTTCCCCAGATATACATCTACCCAAAACCTTTCTGATTCTGATCGAGATAATCTTACCAATAATTTTGTATACAAAATTACACAAAGATATAGGCCTAAAGTCCTCAAAAGATAAGGGACGGTCAATCTTAGGAATAAGGGCAAGAAAAGTAGAATTAAAAACACCTAGGATTTTGCCACTAGTCCTTGATAATTCGATGACTCTTAAAAGATCATCGCCGAAAACATCAAAAAGGCATCTATACACCTCAACAGGAATACCATCTGGTTCAGGACTCTTATCACTTTTGCTGATGGATAAAATATGCTTGATATCTTTAATAGTTATAGCCTGCATAAGCTCAGTATTTTCATCCTCTGAAACAAGAGAAGGGAATTGACCAGCACTATGAACAATCTCTGGAAGATGGAGGCCAACTTCTTCTTTGAATAGGCTTTCAAAATGAGATACCAACAAATTGTTATATATATATATTAAATTTCCTGATATCCCATAAAATTGTTATATATATATATATATATATATATATAATTTTAACAACTTAATTTAATTGTCAGCCTTCATTAATCAGCCTCGGTTTTTTGAAATCACATGTGCACGAGAGGGGTTCTGGCATCAGCAAAGCAGAGATACAGGGCAGCCCCTCCTCCGTATGCGAAGCCTATCTGTCCGGCACATAACTATAGCTAGGTATTGCCATAAAACCTGGCTTCGGTTTTCATGGAATTTATATGTGTGACCAAAAAGGTGAAAGGCCTCTTAATGTTGTGCTGCCATTAAAGAATGATATGTTAGAGAAATTCTCAAAGTGATTTTTTTTTAATGAATAAAATGTTTTTATTAATATAAATGTGTGATATTTTGTTTTGGAAAAAAAAAATTTAAGATATTTACGAATTTTTAATGAATAACATGTGTTTTTGTTATAAAAGAAAAAAATAAAATATTTACGAATTGGCCACTAATACAAGGTCTCGCTTTCGATTAAATCTATGATAGTTGTAGTCAGGTACTCTCATATTTATTTTCATTGACAGCTTACCCCTAGCTTTCAATCAAAACCACTTCCATTCTAATTTTAATTTTAATTTTATATATATATAAAAGTTACTCTCATCCACCGTCATTATGCCAGCCATGGATGTTCTGTGAGAGATCTTTCATATCGCGTTGTGACAAGATAATTAATGTAGACGTAATAGTCCCCCGGAAAATGATAGTGACAAGAGAGATATTTGACTAAGCCAGTACCCACGACTTGTTCAATCATATGGTACCGATCAGAACGATCAGAATTGACAAATCAAAGTAGACTTACACAACTCCTTTTGACAATCATGGGATCACGGGCAGCCTGCAGGGCATTAAAATGGTTCCTCATTGCCATGTATTTTTTACAGTTTTTACTTTTAAATTCGGCAGCTTCAATATTAACGAATTTTGGCATCTTCAAACTGCCATTTAAAATGTTTAAAGCCAATCTAAAATCAAGCTACAATTTAAAAAATTTCATTTGTCAAATTCCACAAAAAGTAACAAAAACAAAACCATATGAAAAGGCATTCCCAAATCTTTCCTAGCAATGTTACCTAGTTACCAAGACTGTTCAGCCTGCAATGGTTTTAAAATCTATTGAGATGAGAGAGGATATGAGGTGAGGTATGATATTAGCAAAGTTATTTAATTTAGGTTGTATAAGCTAGAAGTTAAGTGTTACTAACAAATTATTTGTTACTAATTCTTCATACTTAATTGATGTTCTATACAATGTTTAAGGTTTATAGAACCATGCCGATTGCAGCAATAGATATTTCATAACTAGCATTCCCATTTCATTGCTGGCCTGGGCTAGAGTAAACTACCCACCTTCCCATGTTAGAAGGAAGTATAGCTAGTGATTCAAGTGTATGATTTGCTGACTGACGAAGGTTAGTAATCAATGGTTGTGTAAAACAAGTTGTGTTATAAATACATGGCTACCAGTTATTTTTTATATTCTTTCATTTTTATAATTGTTTATTTGGAACGACTACCATCAAATCTAGACAATCTAGGAAAAACATACTTGATAGTTCACCCCAAATTCTAAACTAGCACACCCACATAGTTTGTGGCTGAATCAAGTGGATAGGGATCAAATGGTTGAGAGATAGTTATG
Source organism: Pseudotsuga menziesii (assembly GCA_001517045.1). NCBI lineage: Eukaryota > Viridiplantae > Streptophyta > Pinopsida > Pinales > Pinaceae > Pseudotsuga > Pseudotsuga menziesii. The sequence goes on from LPNX010515623.1 coordinate 1,040,217, forward strand.
GAATGGAAAATCTTTTTTATTCCTCATATTAGTTATTTTTTTTCTTTTTTTTCTTTTTATTTCACATTCTTTTAGTTATCTACCATGTTGGTCCAGTTATCCATTCATTAGTTAGCTACTAGTTATTTTTTATATTCCTTTTATTATAACTATTTATTTCGGATCCGTAGATGAAAAAGCATAGGCCGTAGTTCACCTCAAATCTCAAATAAAAACGTCTCTTGCACAACCACAAGTAAAGTGGCCAGTGAACCGGAATAGGGGTAGCCAACCAGTTAGTTTTGTGGAGATAGTGATTGTTAAACAAAAGATAAATATTAAACTAATTACCATATGGTTATAGTTATCCATTTATGGTATAACATAAACATTTTAGCTAATTATATAAATATAAAACAAATATATAATAAAAATATATACAAAACACTGATATGAATAAAACAAAAACAAAAAATTCATATCATTTTAACTAAAGTTTATTGAAATCTTACTCAACATGCATTTAAACATAACAAGATCTATAATTATGAAATGAATATCAGTTATACACTTGATTAATCTTATTAATATCTTTTAAACATGTCCAAAATCTCAAATAATATCTAAACCTCAATCTATCTAAATATAAACACTTGTCAATATAAAAATCTAAACTAATTTATCAAAATAATAAATCTTCCTTGATCATGGTTTTGCATATAATTCCACTTTTCCAAACTAATTTATCAAAATATTAAATCTACTTACATCATAGTTTTGCAAAAAGTTTGACTATACCTTAATCATGGTTTTGCATATAATTCCACTTTAGTTTTGACGTCTTTGGAAGTCTCCCAATAAAAAATAAAAGCAAAAGTATAAAACTAAAAATTACTATTTGTATATATCATTTACACTTAGATGGTTCACCTAAATAAAATCCCAGAACAACAGGTCCTACATGTTTCCAATATCCAGCTGGTTTCTGTTAGGAAAAAACAATCTTCACCAAGGAGCACAGCTACTGTACAATACCTTCATCCAATTTGTCAATAGAAAGTTCTATTATTTAACTTTTTGATATTTAATTGACTTTTTAGACAAATATTTTATATGTAGTAGAGTAATAAATACTGCTGAAGCACTGTGGATCATTGAATCTCAACTTATTTGATCCAATAGTCCACAATACTGTAAATGAATATTGTTCTAAAACCACTAACCTATCTAAATACGTACTATTCTATTGCCCTTAACTTACAGTATACATAATTTCAAAATGGTGAGTACAGTGCCTTCCAGAATGACCATATTTCAAAATGGTTATCGTACTATTCTATTGCCCTTAACTTACAGTATACATAATTTCAAAATGGTGAGTACAGTGCTTCCAGAATGACCATATTTCACAACGGTTATCGTCCATCAATATGCAGCACCCATATTTTTAAAGATATATTTTAGCATAGGTTAAACTGTGGAAACTCGAATGCATAAAACACATGAGTTGCAGCATCGAGGTGGTTTATCAGTTCTTCCTTGTTCACAATGACTAGTTTAAGAAATTTAAAAAAAATTGTTTTCTAAATTTGGTGAGAATTGTTGGAATTATAAATAGGAACTATATAATTGAATATTTTAAAAAACAATATTAAGTAGTTAAAAAATAAAACAACTCAAACATTTAAACAATAATAATATTATTCATATTTATCATCAGCTAAATGTATTTTTTAAAAACAATATTAAGTAGTTTAAAAATAAAATAACTCAAACATTTAAACAAAAATAATATTATTCATATTTATTATGAGCCAAAAGTATATAAGTCTAAAGTGTGCAATGAACATAAATATAATTTTGAAGCTAATTAAGTCACTGTATAATGCAATAAAACAAAAATTTAGAGCATTTAAGCCTAATGACAAGCATGCTTTTAAAGATTTCATAACCTCAAAACACATGATGGTCATTCACAATAGAAATGGATTGCAAGCCTACTTTTAGAGATCTCACAGCCTCAAAGCCTATGATGGTCATTTAAGTACAACCTGAGTGGGCCTAATGGTTAAGAGCAACTGTTTCCTCCTACCAGGTCACAAGTTCAAATCCAAAGTGGGTAGGGTATGTACACCACTGTAATTAGTAGTTAAAAAAATAAAAATATATTATTATTATTATTATTTACAATATAACAAAATAGTAATTAAAAATTAGATTTCAAAATGAAGATAAGTTTATTTTAATAATATTATTATTAGTTTAATAGTTTTTAGATTATAGAAAGATAAGATAAATGTATTGTCAAAATTTATTTTATGGATGTTGTTCCAAATTAGAAATAAACAATTATAAAATTATAAAAAAAAATCTCAATTTATATATAAAAATTAGCAGTTTAACTTTTTCAAAATTCATTAATTACAAAATTAATATTTTGAAAAAACAAACACATGAATTTCTAAATTAAAAAAAATGGAGAAATATTAATTTTGATAAATATTCTGTTTAGTATTCGAAATACGAAGTTATATATATATATATATATATAATAAAATATGATGCCATTATCATATTCAGCTACAGTTTTGAGAACATTAACTGCACAGAAATAAAGAAAAAGAGGTTGAGGTGACATACTGTAATTTTATGTCATCGTTTTGTCTCCACAATAACGAATCTTCCACATCCTTTACTTCTCATAGTTGGGTGCCCACAAACTGGGAATCTCTCCACGTTAACCGAGTGCCCACTGCTTCTTGTTGAATTGACCAACGTTATCGCTACCCTTTTGCTATCAATAAATAAGGGGAAAGAATGGCTTTAGATAAGGATTGATATTGACGATCTAACTAATTATTTATTTCTACAAGATTACAAGTTGATGGAACGTTAATGACGCCTAGGCATCCATCAAGATGGATGAGTTCAAAAGTATGGCTGGAATTTAAGCAATTTGCTCTGACGGGAAGAGGCACGATTTTTGGAGGAGACAATTGGTGGTGACTGTCGTGCAGAATGATCAATCATAGGGTGAACAACCAAACATTTTTTTTAATCTTTCAATGCAGTAAATTTCAAGTCTAGGGAGGAGACTCAACTCTTTATCTGTTTATATCCTCAAAACTTGTGAAAAGATATAAAAATTACTATAAAGCAACCTAAATTTTAAAGATTACTATAAAGAAACCTAAAATTCATGTGATACTTGAAATATTACTGTAAATCCGCTCGAAACTCATGTAATGCTTTAAAGACAACTGTAAAGAACCAAAAGTTCATGAAATGCTTTAAATATTTCTTTCAAGTAACCAAAAATTCATGTGGTTGTTTAAAGGTTCCCTTAAAGTTCGTTTTGTTGTTCCTCACTTCAACCAATATGTGGACCGTTATCAATAGTAAGTAACCATCGATTAAACGTCTTTTAACGAATTTATCTCTATTTTAAAAGCAACAAGTTTTGATAAAGTAGTTGCATGATTTCTGGCTATTGTAGGTCGTTCAATTTGAAGCCAGCGCTGAGGCAACAGTCACGAGATTGAAAATTGTGTACAACCCTCACTTCCATTTGCATTTCCTTCAATGTGACAATATCCGGGCGCTTTCTATTAAAGTTGTGGCCCCCAAAGCCAGTTGGAATACGGACGGTATTCACATCGAGACTTCTACAAATGTTCTGATAAGTGACTCTGCTATTGGCTTAGGTATTATATTGGCTTTCCTCATCCCTCCTCTAACCTCGAATCTTCAAGAAAAGAGGCTCGTCTAACACATGTTGCTAATTACATTAAAAGATTTAAGAATTATGTGCTAATGAGTAAGTGAAGGTCATATGTTTAAATCTTGTTTAATTATTTCTTTAGCTTACAATTAGAAAAGTAAATTAAATTAAAAAGCTATCAATTTTAAAATGAGATAAAGACCAACTAACATGGATAATTGATTTGGATTCCCTGGCAAATCTTCCTACACTAGTTTCAAAATCAGGGTTGCTTCGAGGGTGAGTGCACAAAGTTGAGGTACCTTTTAGATGCAATGGTAGAGTGAAGTCAATCACTCTTGATCCATAAAATAGAAATCATCTCAAGCAATCCCGGCCTTGCCAAGCCTAGTCCCAAAGATGCCAACATGCATGCCAATTAGGATACTACACCAAAACACACCCTCATTTTATTGATGCAAATCGCGCTCCCATTTTGCTTTGAATAAATGCGCACATGCTTACTAAAACCTATTTTATGGTTAAAACGGGTTGAGCCTGTCATTTTCGCCACAACGCTGCGTTATTGGAGCTTCGATGAAGCAGAACGAGAGTGCCCGAACACGTTTTGGGTGAGCCAAAGCCATCAACCTCCACCTTGGGATCAACCTCTTCTTTGTGAGGTATTTTCCTCAAATCTTCTCATGATTTTTCCCCTATATTCATTAATTTATTTGCCCTAATTTGAAATTAAACCAAAATATTTTAATTTATATGGCCAATGGATACCAATGGAAACCAAAACCCCAATGGAATTGACTAATGGAAACCAAAACCCCAATGGAATTTACATGGCCAATGGAAACCAAAACCCTAATTTAATCATAAAAACAAAATAATTTTTATTATTTACCAAAATTCATACCCAAAATTCGCATGCCTAATGGAAACCAAAACCCCAATTAACTCATAAAAAACAAATCAATTTCACTATTTCCATATGCATATTCACAAGCATCCTTGTGAATCCATACCAAAATTCACAAATATGCAAAGTTTGTCAAGCACATTGCAAGTTTGCAAAAGTAATTTGCATGTCCAATGTAAACCAAAACCCCAATTAACTCATAAAAAACAAATGAACTTCACTATTTGCAAGCATCATTGTGAATCTAAACCAAAATTAACAAATATGCAAATTTTGTCAATTATATTGCAAGCTTGCATACAACTAAAAAAAAATCAAGTAGAATTCATATCTTCCCTAAAATACATAAACACATGTGGTAAATCCCTTGCCTCTATCCGAAATATTGATGTTGGTTGTCCAAGAACATCAATAAACACCTTATAGTTTTGATGAAACTTCCTAATCCAAGTGTCAAAATAAGGTATAGAAGCTTCCCATGCTTAACAAATATTTCCTCTTGACTGAAGGGTACTTTTTGGTTAAGGTCAAGACAACAAAGTTCAACAATAGGCTCTACGAACATCAACATACATAGGGAGGTTGATGTGTTTGATTACATGCCAATCACATACTATCATACATGATAGAATCCACTGGAAACCTTGCAACCATAAAAGCCACTATACACAATTATGCATTTAGTCTCTCATGGGTATATAGAAAGAGGGCATAGAACTAAAATAACATCAAGTGGAATCCATACATGGCCCAAATTACATATAAACAAAGATATGGTAAATAGACTTTGGAGTCCAAAAAACATCACGTTACAACAAATAATTACATATCTAACAAAATCGTTGTCCATACTGGGATTTTATTCATCAATAGCACATTATGCCGCTTATTCTAGGCTCTAGCCGTTGCCTCTACCCGCAATCTGGGAGCTGGTCCTACAAAAGCGTTAGTCAACACCTCACAATTTCGATGAAACTTCATAATCCAAGCCTTAAAATAAGCTAGAGGAGCTTCCGAATCAACATATGCACATAGGACATTTTGTGTACACATGCATATGGAAATTGGAATTAATACTTGAATTTAGGACATAAATTTAAAATTTAAAATGTTAAATGTTTATTCTTTACTGTAAAATTCAAGATCAATTTTAAAAGTTAAATAATAGATTTAGTTTATGTTGTTATTTGTCGTTCATTAGTTTTACACTTTTCAGTTCTTAGAGATGTCATTATATCATGTGTTTATTTTTCTACTGATATTTTATTTGTATAGTATGATTGCAGTGGCTACTATGGACAACAATGCTGAGATATTGAGGGTTATTGGGCATCTCAGAGAGATTGGTTCTTCCTAGAGGGGTGGAGATGAGCTCCGCCGCTTCTTGTTAGACTCATTGTTGACTATTGTTGATATGATCACAAGATCGAATGTTGCTTTGTATAACATCGCATCCTACAAGGAGAGAAAAAGACAGCAATGCAATGATGGCTTGAGCTACAATGAGATAAAGAAGCTGAAAATAACCAAAGAACACATTTATACATTGTTTAGAGTGCATGGGATGGATGACATTCCGAAGAGCACTGAGACACATATTTCGATTGAGTGGTGCATCTTTCCACCCATTAGAGACCATTGGATGGATAGATGGTACATGGTTTTTGACATTCCCCCACACAACAATAGGGAAGTACCGTTGTACTTCCTACGAAATTTGTAGGCAGAGTTTGTGATGGGGAAACATGTCAACTATTTTGACATGTTGGTATTCCAGGGCGTTGGTAGGGGGATGCCCCAAAACCGACCCAATGCTAGGCATAGAGTTTCTAATCGATAGATACCAGCACCTTGTGCCCAACTACCGAGGGAAAACATCCCTCTTGCACATGATATGGTTTCCTAGACACAGGAGGCATTTTTTACTCTAGCTGAAATGGTTTCTCGATACACGACTACTATTGACCAGACAACGCCCTCTTCCTATGTTGGGGTATAACCACCAGCTTATGGTGGTAGAGGACCATCTATAGGTGGGGATAGACCGACATCCCATGTGCCTCAGAGTGAGCCACACGTGTGCACAATGTGTAGTCAATCCTGTTATGGTCCTGAACCAAGACATGGTACCTCTACGATGATTGGTAGTCAGGTAAGGACATTGTTAAAACTCTATTGTTGTTCAATTTTTAATTTTTCCATATTGTACACATATTAAAATATTCGTAACATATGCAAATTTTACTCTTGCAGGAGATTGATCCCTCTCAAGGGGGTGGTAGTGCACTCGGTGTGGTTGTATCCGAGGCCCAAACAACCAACATAGAGGTAATATTTAAACATGTGTCATTTTCTTAATACATATCATTTTGTTAATGCATGTGTTAGTCTTGATTAATTTCTTGAATTGTATAATATTTACAATTTTTGAAGTTGCGAGAACCCCATTTAGAACCAGATGTTGGAAACATTGATCTCAGCGAAATACTCCAAGGTGGAATTTATGATTACCTGAAGAATGTAAGTACATGGTTAATGACTGAATATTATTCGAATTATTTAAATTTCTTACTGTACACTCCTTTATAGAATGCTAATATTTATAATTTTTAAACTTGCAAATGATATCTGGATCTGAAGAGGGGCAAGAAATTGCTGGAAGCGGTCCCTCCCATGGGGGAGATATGTCCCAGGAAGGGGTAAGTATATTACAACATGTTAGTTTTTCAGTACATATTAGTCCATCCATTCAAGTCCATGTCTAACTATGGTAACACTTTATCACTGCAGACATCATTGCAAATCCCTGCACCGCCTCTTTGGTTTGGATCTCCCCGTAGTCCAAATGTAGATAAGTGGTTTGTTTACACCAGATGACCCTCTTCGTTGAAAAGAGTGGGTGTCCATGACAATCAACCTACTCATCCCATGGTAATGTACACACTTCCAATGGCAGTTGTTGGTTAGCTTTGAATTCACTTCACAACTAGTTTTTCTTAATGTTATTTTCGCATGTTTACAACATCAGGATGTAGAGTCATCCGTGGTAGACCTTAGTGGGGTTGTTGATGTTGCAGTTAATGTTTCATCTACAATAGGGATGAGTCACACTGGGGTACATCTATTTGAATATTTGTAATTGTACAGTTGATTTCTATTTTCTATGGACATGCATGATGTCTAACTATTTTATCATTTGGTGAATGTAGCCACACCCTAGTCCATTAGTGTACATGACCGAGGTTGATGTTCAACCTATGGATCCTCTTGCTACTGAGGAAACCTAGTCTCATTCCCAGGAACAAATTTTTTCGGTCAGATGTTCATTTTTTACATAATTGATTAGTACTTTCTCATTCATGTACTTTCTCATTTGATTAGTACTTTCTCATTCATTGTTGAGATAATTGACATATTTTTTTTATTCGCGGAGAAGAACTGCAGAGAGACTCTCTGCAAGGAGGAGGACACCAAAGGCATATATACCCCAAATGGATGCAGTGAGTATTTGTTTTATGTACAATTGAGTTGTATTTTAAATTTTCAAACTTTGTTATTGTTGGACAGTACTAGTTCAGTTACCTGATCAATAAATATTGTCATTGATTTGCAGTCACCAGATATGTATCATGGTCATGGACAGAGGAAACAAGCATCAGGGTCGGAAAAAAACAAGAGAAAGTTAGAGTTTTGATGTGTTAGTCCAGGACAAATATGTATTTTTATGTACAAGAGGAAGTTAGAGTATATGGGAGCGGTCTAGGACAAATGTACTTTTGTTTGCATGTACATCAAAAATGTTTTTGATACAAGTACATTGACAAACCATATAAGGGCCTTCTAGTTTTGTATTATAACTTTCATGATATAAAAAATATTTCGTATCAAGGCTCTTGAGATCTTCATGGTTCAGTCTTTTAAGTGTGATTATACACATGTGGCCAAGAATGTTTCTATGTGTAATGTTCCCATTTTTTGATATATTTTACGATTGCATGGAGGTCTGAGTGATAAATTTGAAAACAATGCACAATTACAATATTACGTCATGACAAAAATGTACATTTCAATTGTTTTTTACCATGATCCAATTGCATATACAATGTTAAATTGTATTAAAAAAGATGGAACATACCTAACACACATAAGCACCCAGCATAGCTAAGCAACTAATCCAACTAAGTGGAATACAAAAGCACCTTACCCACATAACAACCTAACAAACTTCTAAAGGATGCACGAAGTTGACATACCTAAGTGATGCACCTATGTGGTCTACATAAATGAAATTGGTGTTTGACATGATGTATTTCATCTAACGAATATATGGGATAGACATGAAAACTAAAAATATCTAAGTATAAGGTTGATTATAATAATGGTTATGATTATATCCTGCACATTATTTTATCATTTTGTTAATGTACATGGCATTTGATGAATGGCTTCAACGAACAACTTTGGAAGAGATGAAAATTATGTGTGATTTTATAATAGTTTAAATTGATTGGAGAAGTACTATTCTGAATCTTGTTTTATAAATTTATGTTTATGGAGTATTATTCGAAATATTCGTAGTGTGAAGATATATATTTTGTAATAATGGCGTAATAGGTTGGCCACTTGTTTCTAAACATAAACATGTTCCATTACATGCTTACTGATGTAATGACATTGTCTCCTCCTGCATTTCATCATACAAATGCTCACATCTCTTGGATGACCAGGCTAAATTAATATGGAAACAACCTTCTTTCGAATTTCCAGTCTCACGAATGATATGAGATCCTAAGATCAATTCACCTCCACATAGAGATTGACAACTCCTTTCTCCTTGATTAAAACACAAACAAAGAATATTTCTTGCTTGACAATGATGGGAAATAAGTCAAGTTCAACACCTCACAACAGGTAACAAAATTCTCAACATCTACACATGGAATAATAGTTTGCAACAAGTATTTTTTCATGAGGGGAAGATCTACACCCACCTTCAGGATGACCCCTATGTGCAAAAAAATCACATTCCCTTACTGAGAAAAACCCTAGTTTCCAAAATTGACCTAAAAAATGATCCCTTGTCCATGGACCCAGCTTAGAGGGACACCCCTAGCACTATCGTGATGTCTTGAATTCAACGGATTCGATGGTTCATCGATCTGAGCAATTCTCATCTTTCTATGGCACGTTGAATCCCACCTCCTATAGGCTTTCAGGGACACCTGTTGAATCCCTACCCGGGTCCTAGGGCAGAGAATGGAAACTGTGCATCAAAAAATGATTCTGGTAGATCATGCAAGCATGTTTATGCATTTTCCATGTGGGAACACTAGCCACACATTCACGGTCGAGGAATTTGCAAAGCTGACCCCTATGTGCAAAAATTTTGCATTCCCTTACTGAACAAAGCCCTAGTTTCCAAAATTGACCTAAAAAATGATCCCTTGTCCAAGGAACCATATAAGAGGGACACCCCAAGCACTATCCCAATGTCCTGAATCCAATGGAGTCAACGTTTCGTCGATCCAAGAAACGGTCATCACTCTATGGCATGTTGAATCCCACCTCCTACAGGCTTTCAGAGACACCTGTTGAATCCCTACCTGAGGCATAGAATGGAAACCGTGCATCAAAATGGGCTTCTGGTGGGTCATGCAAGTGTGTTTAGGCATGTTACATGTGGGAATTCTCGCCACACATTTACGGTCGAGAAATTTGCAAAGATGACCCCTATGTGCAAAAAGTTTGCATTCCCTTAATGAGCAAAACCCTAGTTTCCAAAATTGACCTAAAAAATGATCCATTCTCCATGGACCCATATTAGAGGGCCACCCCTAGAATTATCCTGATGTCTTGAATCCAACGGATTTGATGGTCCATCGATTCGAGTAACGGTCATCATTTTATGGCACATTGAAGCCCACCTCCTACAGGCTTTAACGGACACCTATTGAATCCCTACCCTGTGCATAGAATGGAAACTGCGCATCAAAACAGGCTTCTGGTGGGTCATGCAAATGTGTTTAGGCATGTTCCATGTGGGAACGCTAACCACATGTTCACGGTCAAGGAATTTTCTAAGCTGACCCCTATGTGCAAAAATTTTGCATTCCCTTACTAAGAAAAACCCTAGTTTCCAAAACTAACCTAAACAATGATCCTTGTCCATGGACCTAGATTAGAGTGCCACCCCTATCACTACCCCGATGTCCTGAATCCAATGGATTCAACCGTTCATCGATCTGAGCAACGATCATCATTCTATGGCACATTGAAGTCCACCTCCTACAGGCTTTCAGGGACACCTGTTGAATCCCTACCCGGGGCATAGAATGGAAACCGTGCATCAAAATGGGATTTCGGTGGGTCATGCAAGAATTTTTAGGCATGTTCCATGTGGGAACACTAGCCACACATTTACATTCAAGGAATTTGCAAAGTTGACCCCTATGTGCAAAAATTGTGCATTCCCTTACTGAGTAAAACCCTAGTTTCCAAAATTAACTTAAAATAGGATCCCTTGTCCATGGACCCATATTAGAGGGCCACCCCTAGCACTATCCTGATGTCTTAAATCCAACAGAGTCAACGGTTTGTCGATCCAAGCAGCGGTCATCATTCTATGGCACATTCAAGCCTACCTCCTAGATGCTTTTAGGGACACCTGTTGAATCCCTACCCGGGGCATAGAATGGAAACTGTGCATCAAAACAGGATTTTGATGGGTCATGCAAGCGTTTTTAGGCATGTTCCATTTTGGAATGCTATCCACATGTTCATGGTCAAATAATTTGCAAAGTTGGCCCCTATGTGCAAAAATTGTGCATTCCCTTACTGAGCAAAACCCTAGTTTCCAAAATTGACCTAAAACAAGATCCCTTGTCCATGGACCCAGAGTAGAGGGCCACCCCTGGCATTATCTCGATGTCCTAAATCCAACGGAGTTAACGGTTCATCGATCCGAGCCACTACCATCATTCTATGGCAAGTTGAATTCCACCTCCTACAGGCTTTCAGGGACACCTGTTGAATCCTTACCCGAGGCATAGAATGTAAACCGTGCATCAAAATGAGTTTCTAGTGGGTAATGCAAGTGTGATTAGCTAAATTTCCAGGAAACTTGGGTATGGGCATGGGGATGGGGACGGGTACGGGTACAGGGATGCCACTTTTTGAAAAAGGGTACTTGGGTACGTCGGGGGTATTGTATATATATATATATGTCATAGTCACATCATACATGCATATAGACTTCTTCATAAATTATGAATCATGATTCATAATTATAAATTCGATGATTATTTGAACTATGAACATTTGATTATTTGAACAATGAACATTCAAATTGAAAATTTGAAACATAAAATTTGATAAATCATAGCCCAGTAGATATCAATTACAAGACTGGAAGCTACATAAAATTTGATAAATCATTGTACCAGGCAGCTGTAACAGAGAATCAAACTCATAATGCAAACTATGGTTTACAGTGCAAACTAGAGTTACTAGGAATGGCTATAGGGTTTGTAAGCTAGGATTGGTAATGGTTATTAGGATAGGATTACCACTCCTTAACTACGCAGTTCCCGTGGAGAAACAAATTATTGGATTCAAGGAGATGTTCTTATAGGATCAACTTCGAGATTTAAGGAAAATGCAATAGACATATCCCAGATAGAGTGGTAGATAATGGTCTTGGGCTATACAGCATGAGTCATGTAAGTATCAATATAATAGAACAAATACATGATGAATCTCAAGTTCAATTTATCAAGTTCTAGAAGTCTATTGAATTTATCAATCTATCAAGCTGTAAATAATCAATGAGACCATGAAACCAAAATATCTGACTACCACATACCTAACTACCTACCTATGGTCATTCGACTAGACCATCGGGATCACCTCTGATAGCAACGGTATCCTTTAGCCTCTCGTGCTCGGAGTAAGGCAACAAGTATCATGACTTTGATGAGTTCTTGCTTGGCATTGTTTGCAGCTAAAGGTTTGTGCCAATAACTAAGTTTGTATAATGGTATACAATTTGACCTAGTCTATAATCTTCAAATACATAACCTTTTTTATTTCGTGCGTGGACAACCTGTGTCAAATATTCTCCTTTGATAACCATTGACCCAATTGGAAAATCATTGCCCTTGGAGTCGCTTAATGAGATAGTGAGGGTCTGCTTCCCATTCAAGCAACGTTCCAGCCAGTAGTCAGTGTGCCATTCATTGCCTCTCGGGGAAACCACTGCGTATATGTGCCCTGCATAAAATAAAGTGTAGACCTAGGAGTCAGCTAACTAAACACAACTAGTTGTCAAACATTTCAAAGTTATCAACATAATAGTCGAACCTGGTTGTATGAGATCTAAAATGTGGTCATAGTCATGTGAAATACTCGACTGGCCCTCCTCCAACTGGGATAATTCCACAATTATTTGTCGACCAATGGGGAGTGATACACGATCCCAGCTGTCAACCCAATCTGTGGATTCACGGTTGTCCCATTCACCACTTCCACATGGATAACAAAAACAAGAGAGTTTCATTGTCCACATTTCAACTATAGCATTGCCTGACGTCCTAACTGAATGGAATGCATGAGTTTCTTGGACGGTCTTGCACTCATATCGATCTACATCGACCACCTCCCAAAAATATCTATGTACATGTGCTTTTTGAGATGATTGGTCTTCTTTCCTTCTAACTCCCTGCCCCATCATTGAAGAACACCATGCAACAATGGTCTTTGCATCTCGGATGAGCGAAATAGTTGTGAATTTCATATCTTGCCTGTGTAATGCGGTGTTGATGCATGTACCTGCTCCATCGTGTTCCCCTTTTCCGTGTCCAATCTCAAAATAGTTCCAAATATGTGGCACCTTGTGCCTCTTGTGGAGAATACACAACCATTGGAAGACACGGGAATTTTTGAATCGCCCCGCACATCCATCATACCAAATCCAATGTTGTTCCATGTGTATATTGTTATCCTCCAACTGTTTGTAGAACAATTGAAAGTTGTGTTGTACAAAATCCAATTCATGACACCTGCCATCACTTATGTAAAAGTAATACTCCTTCAATATAACCTTTTTCTCTTCAGTACTATCTTTCCCATGTCTATAGGTGATATGGACCATTATGCTGACCTAGTCTGAGTGATGATATTGAATCTAAATCTCGTTCCGTGGTTGAAGAGTGTATTTTTCCGCAAAATCAACCACTGATAATGTAGTTCCCATAGAAAAGGTATCCCTGCACGTTCTAAACTCTTCATCTTGCCAACTATCCACATGTACATGTTTTACATATTGTTGTGTCTTTTCAAATAATTCCTCCATGAAGTTGCATACCAGTACCTGGTAGATTAACAATAAAGGTGTACAAATCAATAGTTTGTTACATATATGAAGTAGCAATACATGAAGAAAAAATACTATTCAGGAACTCGTTACTAACCTGAGAGGTGACCAATTGTACTTTTTTTTCTTTCATTCCCTCCATCGATATCATGCGTGACATATTTGAATGACTGCAAGTTCACTTCATGTCTCCCAAGTTCATGCTCATTGGTGACATGTATGCATTTGTCCAAAAATGCCATTCGACCACACTTTGGGCATGTCCCATCTATGCAAGGCCTTTGATCAAATGTGCAACCTTTTGTCCTTCTACAAAGAATGTTATGGATAAAGTCTCTAGATGATGTCAGTGGCAATGTAGTTGAGCATTCCTGCACAAGATTGTTATGCAATACACACAATATATGTATATATGTGTCATAATAATAACCATACTCAATGTGATATCGATAACAACATGTGTTATGAGTTGTGTTTATTTTAACATACCATGGGTTGCGTTTCTCGATGGATATTTGGACCAAATTAAGTTCATTATGTTCATGCCTAAATCTCTCATAAAATTATACTTGTTTCATGTCAAGAAAATGTTTAATGTGGGGCTCACGATCCCTTGAACCCCTTCTCAATTTTAGTACAACTTTTTGGTTGGCTGAAGGTCTAGTATTGTCACGCCAAAAATCCTACACCAGTCCCTTTATTGCATCAATGAGCTTCATATCGAAGTGTGGCAACCTGTCAATGAAGGACCAAACACGTGTTTCACCAAATTCAAGTTGTTCTCTTCTAAAACAATACCTATGGAGTGCTTTGATATCCAATCCTACAAGTTTGGATGTAGGCTTAAGAAGTTGAAGGGCCCTGGTGCTTTTGTTCACGATTGATTGTGAAAACACATGACGAGTTGCATTGCGATCCTTTGAACAAGATTTCTTTCCAATAGTACTAAATGCATCTACTAAACTTTTGACAACATGAGAACTTGGTTCAAAAATTTTATCATCTTTATCCTTAAGTTTTTCCTAACAACAGTCATAGACCTAGATTTTAACAATGATATAAATAATCTACATTTATCTCCATCACATTTAGAATCAAAATAGTTGACAAGTATCTGTTGATATTGATATGCAATACTGTGTTTAGACAATGTGCCTTCAAGCAAACCAATGAGACTTTCATCGATATGTATACGTTTTGGAGTTCTTCAGCGTGAAGTTGCTAATGGAGGTAGGGAGGTTAGAACTACACCCTGTACCATATCACCTGGTCGGCCTGGCATTTGAACATGAGCTTCATGTCCTCCTGTGTCTTCCTCGGTCGGACAGTGGAAATTGGAAATCCTCCTGGTTGGTCTGAACAACATTGTCTTCTTTGAGCATACGTTCGGCATTCAACGTCTCTCTAACTTCGTCACTTGTATACCCACATTCAATTAAATCTGCAAAGGTTTCAGGTGGCCTTGATGTGCACCTACGTTTTACTCCTTGATTAGTGCCATGCAGTGCTCATTCTTCTACCGATATGGATATCGAAGGCCCCTCGAGCGAATTATTTTGTCTTTCTTGTTGTGAATCAGTAGGAAGAACCATGGCATCCTCAACAACTAGAATTGGTTGAGTGTCCATAGAGCGTCTTCGATTGGTCATATCATTTCTTTTCTGCTCTCTAATTTCTTCAAGGATTTCATTGGGTCACTCCTCTTCCTTGCTGATTTTCTTGCTTGATTGCGTGAGTTTCCCATCACCACAATGACCAATGATATATGGTCCTCCTCAATGGGAGATTACCCAAGCTTGGTTTCTTTCTTTCTCAATTGTGTCTAAATACTCAAATTAATTGGAAGATTGGGAGGAAGGTTGCCTTTGCTAGCTCCTCAATTACAAGAAAGTTAATGGTGGAGAAGCTATATGGTGCTCCTCAATGGGAAATACCCCAAGCTTGGTTTATTTCTTGCTCAATTGTGTCTACATACTCCACCACAATGACCAAGTTAATGTTCCCTTTGCTAGCTCCTCAATTGCAAGAAAAACAATGGTGGAGATGCTCTATGGTTCTCCTCAATGGGAAATTCCCCAAGCTTGGTTTCTTTCTTGCTCAATTAATTCTTTATTTCTTGCTCCTCAATGTATACCATTCTCCAATCAATACTTAGACACTTGTGATGGAGATGCTTTATGTCAAAAACAAAATTTTGTGTGATAATATGGTGAAGAAGAGAATGAGCGCAATGTCTGCAACCTGAATTTGCACGCGGACTATGAAACTTGTGTGGAATATGATAGAATGTTTCTCAGGAAGGGACTGGTGTTGTTTATACTGAGACAAAACGTGCACACGTTATTGTTAACAAAAATGGGGGTGCGTTTTGGTCACATAAAACTGGTGCACATTTTACTCAAATAGTATTTAGGAGAAATTAAGAAGGTAGTTGCACGGCTAAGGGATCATTCAAGGTTTAGGGGGAATAACAAGCACTCCCTTAGTCTTTGCGGCTTAACACCCCCCCTCTCTTCAACCTAACTATATTGTTTTAAAACTCAAGGGATGTGTGTGTGTGAAATAGATAGGTTAGGGGGTGTTAGTGGTAAGGGGAGACATAGGGATGTGTGTGTGTCAGAGAGATAGGGTAGGGGGTGCTAGTGGTAAGGGGAGACATAGGGATGTGTGTGTGTGTCAGAGAGAGAGACAAAGATAGATTAGGGGGGGGGTTCCTTACTTGTATAGTGTGACTAGGAGTTTAGGAGTG
>LPNX010515623.1:1059710-1202830 GCA_001517045.1 Pseudotsuga menziesii
GGTGGGGGCTAAGTTTAGTTGGATGAGTTCGGGAGAAAGAAAGAGTGGAGAAAGAGGTTTTAGGTGTTAAGAGTGAGAGAGAGGTGCTAGTGGGATGTGTAAGTGTGAGAGAGAGGAAGAGAGAGAGAGAGAGAGGAAGGGAGGTTTAGGGGTTTCGTGGGGGGCTCGAAGTGATTAGAGATAGAAAAATAGGGGGTGCTGAATATTTAGAGGTATATATAAAGGGTTATTGGTTTAGGGGTGGGGACATACATGTGTTAGTGGTAAGGGGGGACATAGGCGTTTGAGAGAGAGTGAGAATGAATGGGGCAATGGGGTGTTAGGGAGAGAGAGGAGGATGGTTAAAGGTAAGGACAGGAGGAGGGGGATTAGAGGTAGGGAGAGGAGGAGGAGGGGTTAGTAAGAGTTAGGGGAAAGAGGGGAGTGGGGGAGGGACAGAAAATAATAAAAGTATTGGTATAATTGACAAAACAAGCACTCATTGTAGTTTTTTAAAACGTGCGTGTGTTGTGCTTCAATAAAACGCGTATCCATTTTGCATCACTAAAACACGCACGCGTTATTATTCAATAAAATGTGCACTCATGTTTCTTTAATATAACGAGCGTGCATTATGCTTAAATTCAAAAATATATTCCCTCCAAATGATAAGGCCAAGCCTCCACCCATGCTTTCATGGCATTCTTATGCCTATGTGTCTGCTTCGGACTTTGCTTTGGATTCAACATGCCTATGCCTTGGAGTATGATAAACCATGGCTAATTGAGAATTATATCCAAATTTTCATTATGCTCAATTTTATCCATTGGTTATAGTATGCTGCACACCTCCATTTTTTATGAAAGTTTAGAAACATATATAGTTTTTTTTGTAGATTCCAAATATGTAATTTTTAACAAGAATACATATTTTTTTCTATTTTTTTCTTAGTTATCTTCTTTCATCACTCCTCAACTCAAAAAACACATTGTTAGTGTTTCATCCATATCTCTTTCGTTTCTCAACCATTTCGAAAAAAAATTGTATGGTGCACTAAACTACACCGACCTATACATGCTATAAAAAACCCATTTCTAAATAATTGCATTAAGGCAATCAAACGCTGCACCCACAATTGACATACCGTTTTCAAGGTTTGATGACTTAGATAATTAAAAAAAAAATATTATTGGAAAAATAGTCATGCACTAGTACTATATGTTCTATATAGGTCTACCAGTTTTCGTAAGTTTATTCCATCATTTAGTCACTCAAAGGCTGCACCCACAAAAACATATACCTTATAATTTGTCCCAAAAATTAAAAAAAAGTGCTCATTAAAAAATATCTAACTTTAGATAGTTAACAACATTTTCAATAGAAAAGAATTATATATCAGGAAACATCATTCAATTTCCTACATTTCTTGTGTTTTACTCATCGCAAGATTCATTGTGAAAGTGTCTCAAAATATCCATGTAAGTTGATGGATGCTTGTTTTTCAGTTTTCTATTGCATCTAACGCGTCAAAAGAGGCCCTCATTAGCTTGCACACACCCTTCAGTTAGAAACATATTTTTTTATAAAAGCTTTGTTGCAGCTGGAAACAATATAGAACCTCCAGAAACATTTTTAACAGTAAGTTGAGAAAAAATTGATCTATTGGATCTCATTAATCAAACATGAAAAGACCTCATGATTTTAACTGTACATTTTCTACTCAATAGTTGTCGCCCTACAACAATATTTTCTAAATTTGGATTTGGTGTAGTTATGATAAGTGGCTATAAAATCACAGGCTCAAAAAGGGCTTTCATGACCAAATTTTTAGTTTCCTTGTTGGCAACACCGAATCCATCCTAGTATAAGTAGAGGTACTGGAGGGATATGGTTATGTCAAAATCATGTTTCCTGGCAGGAATTGGAATATTGTTGTCAGGTCTAAGAAGTTCCCAATTTAATTCTTTGATTATGTCATTGACCATGGAGTTGATATGATTGAGAGCATATTCCTCTGTTGATCTGGGATTGTCTTTCATATAACAGGATATGCACGAAGCTTCATCTCCACGAGCCCTATCAGCCTGTCGTAATCGCCATGCCAAGAACAGTATGAGTATCAGCATCATCAATCATCCAATTCAAAACCAAAAAAAATATTGCATATCCATGAGCCCTATCAGCCTACCGTAATCGCCATGCCAAGAATGGTATGAGTATCGGCATCATCAATCATCCAATTCAAAACCAAAAAACTTCTTGCAATTGCATTTGATATAAAAAGTGACATGTAGGTAGCACCCTGTAGCAGCGTGTGCCACCTCGCAATATAAGGAAGGAAGATTCCAAATCATTGAACCTCGATGGAAAATCAATTCCCTTCAAGATGTAATCAGGAAGCTCTATGTCCAGTGTTAGGATAGGTTGCAATGTCTCTACGCGATAAGTAGAGCTAACTTTCCCTTTCTCGTAGTATTCTTCGAATGTTGGCAGAAAACCGGTGGAGATCCACTTTGCTTCTTTGATATATGAATCAAAATAAACCTCCCACTACATGCAAAAATCAAATTAACAAACTACCACGACAATTTAGCATTGTCACAATCAAGTATTTGTTTCTATATATGAATTATTATTCTCCATATAGCCTTTCGAACATAGTTGAGTGTGTCTCACCCTTAAGTCTTCTCTGCTTCTTGCGCCAATTCATTCATGGTTTCAAACAACAACAAATACACTCATTTCATATATTCTGGAAGGCTCTCAGTCTCTAATAGATCCCATCTGGTCATACGGCATTACACGCATATTATTTTTTGTCAAATCAATTAGCTCCTGCAAAGGATTCTAGAAGCAAGCAAATATTCTTCTAAAGTTTATTGAATTGAATTGATATCATCGGTACCACCTTTTAATTGTCGTTATAAAGAGTTCTAGGTCGTCCATCCTTCCGAAGGTGTCGTAGATATCATCCAGAACCGTGAAAAGATTTCAAAGTTCAGCAAAGCCCAGTTTGAATGCAGAATGTTTGGGCTCAATGGCAATACAAGAGGCCAGAGTGTACAATTCCACGTGACAATGCTGAGTGAAGGTCATTTTTGGCAAACTCAACTCTTTCCACCATCTACGCTTACATATTAGTGATCGTTATATCACTCACATCCAAGGAATTTTGTCTATAAATATAAATAAGATAGCCAATTACATTACATTACCTCAACACAGATTATAACTCCCTATGTTGTAAATAGTGAAAGTTATTGAATTCCGATTTTGCAAGTTGTAAAAGTGTCTCACTGTTCAATTACATGACACATTTGTAGAACATGAAAAGATAAAAATAATACCATAATGTAATTTAATTGTATATATTTTACCATAATTGATTACTTTTACTTCAATTACACTACACACTTGCAGAAGAATTAGATGAGATCTTTAATGCTATGAATATGTAACGGGAATAGCCATATTTATTCTTATTAAACGATGGATGAAAATCCTGTTCAAATAAGTCCATGTAATTCCTTACTTCCCATCTTGGCAAATTTGTGTGCCAACCATATTCCAGAACGTCCCCTATCTGCAAGCCAAATGATTGAAACAATAGAACCCATATAACAACACCACATCGTGAAACAAACAAAAGTGAGAAAAATATGAGTACTGCTCACCTCTCGTGAAAGACTGGAGACCATAATATTTTGCATAGCTTCTTTCAAATATGCTGAAAAGAAGATTTGATCCTCTTCCATAATTTTCTCTCCAGGAAAGGCAACCAGGGAAGCCCGATATAAATTAAGAACGCTTATGATCTCCCCCTATGTCTGACTAGGATTAGAGCATGTAAACTACCCATTTTGGTCTTCAAAAACTTTCAAAAACTGTTAAATGAAATGAAATCGTTTATTTACTTCCCAAAAAAAAGGGATTAGGTTGTACCTTGGGAGAGTTTTAAAAATAAAATTACAAATTTGAATAAATTCATGAATGCCATTTGCTAAAAATCATGACTGTCATTTGCATATACCTATGCAACAACAAAAAAATTGTTTGATTATTAGTGAGTCTTATCTTAAGCATGAAGGTACATAAACAAATGGTTTTAGTAACCTCTTCGCTTAAAATACAATGGGGGAGGATAAATAAAATATCTATCCTTCATTCCAGTAAAAAGATCGTAGTTGTTGATTTTATGCAGGTATGAATAATATTGTATTTTAACATGCACACATTGTTTTACAATTGTCTTTTCCTCCATAGCAAGAAACTGTACAAGTGGTGAAGAGAGTGGACTTGCTTGACGCTTGTTGTGGTCAATGGTCGTTTATGAGTTTGGATGTGTGGAACGATCAATAATACTTATTAATGAAAATAGGAACAACTTATTTAAGAGAAACATCATAGTTAGGTTAAACATTCAACGTTAATTAATGTTCTTGGTTTATATTGTCATTTGATTTATCGTTACTACAATGCTAATTTCCTTACAAATCAATTTTTATTACCTTACTTGTTTGCTTATGTTGAAGTGTATACTTATGAGACTACGAGTACTATTTTCTTTGAAATTATCGCAAATCAATGTGAGGACAATTAGAAGTTGAGTTATTAGTAAGCTTTCAATGAAATCATTAATCATGTGGAATAAAAAGTCAAATTCTTTTCTCTTTTGTTGTTTCACTAGAGTTTATTGTCAAGAGAAGCTGGCTATTGTCAGCTATCAATAAAACTGAGAAGCTATCAAGAAAACTGAGAAGATGGCCACATTTTCTTTTACAAATATTTTATGTGGTTAACCAACTTATCTTTTTGCTTGCATCTAGCAATATTGATTTATAATTCCCGAACCCAAACCATTAAAAAACATCAGGCTTCAATAAAGTTTCCCAATAGATGATATGGGTTCCAATGGCATTCATAATGACGGCTTCCATTCCAGTAAAAATTTCATTCTTCGAACTTAAGTTAATTTATAACAGATTGATAAATTCAATTGCAAGCTTAATCCAATTTATAGGGAATATGTAGCGTTGATACTCATCCACCTTGTTACTATTATAAAAGATAATTAATATTATAATATTACCCTGTCTTTTTGAGTATATAATAATGATGCATTCGGTGAGAGTAAAGAGACCTTGTACTAATGAGTAGGATTGTACTACAAACAATGAATTTCATGAGATTTAGAGCTGTGATGGTTTTCACTATGTTAACACAGTAGGCTTGTAAACGTGCTACCTAAGTTATTTTTATCCATGCTTGTTTTAATGCACGATCATATAAGAGATTTTACATAAAGGTATTACAACTCATGGGTGTGTGCAAGCTAATTAGGGTCTCTTTTGACACGTTAGATGCAATAGAA
The DNA here is from genome assembly GCA_001517045.1 of Pseudotsuga menziesii. Lineage (NCBI taxonomy): Eukaryota > Viridiplantae > Streptophyta > Pinopsida > Pinales > Pinaceae > Pseudotsuga > Pseudotsuga menziesii. The sequence continues at coordinate 1,065,061 of LPNX010515623.1, forward strand.
AACTCAAAAAAAAACAGGCATCCCTCAACTTACATGGATATTTTGAGACACTTACACAATGAATCTTGCTATGAGTAAAAAAAATGAAATGTAGGAAATTGAATGACGTTTCCAAATACATAATTTTTTTTCTATTGCAAATGTTCTTAACTATCTAAAGTTAGATATTTTTTAATGGACACTTTGTATTTTTGGGACAAATTATAAGGTATATGTTTTTGTGGGTGCATCCTGTGAGTGACTAAATGATGGATTAAACTTACAAAAACTAGTAGTGATATAGAGAACAGGTAGTACTAGTGCACAACTATTTTTCCAATAATATTTTTTTTTTTGTAAGTATCTAAGTGATCAAACCTCGAAAACAGTATGTCAATTGTGGGTGCAGCGTTTGAATGTCTTAATGCAATTATTTGGAAATGGGTTCTTTATAGCATGTAGAGGTCGGTGTTCTTTAGTGCACCATACAATTTTTTTTCAAAATGGTTAAGAAACAAAAGAGTTATGGATAAAACACAAACAATGTGTTTTATGACTTAAAGAATGATGACACAAGATAAATAAGAAAAAAAAAAAAAAAATTATATATTCTTGTTAAAAATTACATATTTGGAATCTGCAAAAAAAACATATATGTTTCTAAAATTTAATAAAAAATGGAGGTGTGCAGCATATTGTGACCAACAGCTAAACACGAGTGTTACAAAGAAAACTTCCTATGGCTTGGGGTGTACCACAACAGGCAGAGTAACTGCAAAAATCAATCCCTTCCCAATATGCAAGAAAAATAAAACATATTGTTAACACTCAGAATGTACCCAGGTTGCAAAGGTAAATTCCAAAGGTAACAGCAAAAACCACTTCAGAAAGAAACTGGCTTTCCTTTCAAGAGAGGGATCTCTCAAATATAAATTTAACAAGACCAGATATAAAATCAACACTTGAAAATCATATAGACGGTTGAAACGATGGACATAATCATTAGGCAATGGAGTCACATATACATAAAGGTATCACAAAATCGCATGCATGAGATTTCATCAAAGGAGAGATAACCACTTAATCACAGTCATTCATTGAATTCAGGTGGAGAGGAAGAAATAAATGAACAGTCCATCAATATAGAGCATCAGAAGATGAGTTCCATATTAACTTTAGCAGAAACATTTATGAAATATCTGAAACAATGATCAGAGCATAACAAGTATGAATTCCAACCATTCAATACTACGCTTCAAATACGAGGAAAACAAAATGGAATGTAACACTGGAAAAACGATCACAAAGGAAAGAAAATACAGACTGTAATGTAAATAGCACAAGAATCTATGATAACCCACACGCATTCAACTTTGTTATTTCAAAAAATTATATGTCTTCAAAAGCATTCATCAACAAATGGGTTCCAACCCCCATTACATAAAGTAAATACAAATATATACATAAATGATTTCTTCTTCCAAGAAGATTTAATAACTGAATGATCTGCTTAATCAAAGTATTTGTAACTATATCCCTAACAACTAGGAATAAACTACTTGCTTCGATCCTAATAACATATCATTTAATTAAAATCAACTCGGTAACAACAAGGCTTGAACAAGCAGCTCCATAGCGCGTAACACTTGTTTTCACGGATGAAGAATATACTTTGTTTTTCCAAATCTTTCCATGGCTCTCAATTGTTCCACGCTTGGGATATCATACTCAATCATTTCCCGAATAGACACTTCCAGATCCATATATGTTTCATAAGACATAGTAGGAAGCCCTCCTCTGACGATCAGAAATTTCTGCAATATCTCAAAGTCTTCTGTTAATTTGTCCATGATGACCTTTCCTGTCAGCCCCTTTACCAAATCATCAAACTTAGAGTGATCCATACAGCTTTTCACTAGCAGGTTGTGATAATGTTCTTGAGAAAGAAGTTGTCCTTCTTTGTCCCGGAAAGAAGGAAGGCCATCTTCAAACAATTCTTTAAAAGCATCCCTGAAATCATTAATACATGAGGTCATCTCATCAGCCTTATCTTGTACTCTCTTCATAAGATGATGTTTATGAATAAACCTTTTTGACCACAGTACCATTGCCACTCTGTCTTTGATTCCTATATCTTGTAATTTTTTATAGGTCAATGAATTTAAGAAATTCAATGCATTATGAGTTGTGGTTAAGGGTTTCCTCTCCATGGTCTCATTTACTAATTTCAATCTTTGATTGGCTAAATTAACCAATGTACTTTGATCATCAATGAAATTCAAATAATGTCTGAACTTAGTAATTTCCACAGACAATGTATCCCAGATTATATGTTTAGCTCCCTGGAGAGGACCTCTAATTTGTCAACCAAAACTTGCCACTTGTTAATTTTTACCATAGCATGCAATAAATATGAATAAATAATATCTCATGTTTGTTTATGCAACTGTATTTTATCGGGTACACTGCTTTTGTCTAATCTCACTTCCATTTCGGCCACTTTCTTATCACTTACCATAGCTAGTTTTAAAGTATTTCTTTCTACGTCCCGAGTAGAAATCAGGGACGTCTTTGGATTATTCATACTTCTCACTCGTGGGAGTAGATTTCTGGTTTCTTCTAGGGACTGTCTCTGCTTTTCCACATAGCTAGTCATGAATTCTTCTTTAGATTTAAAAACTGGACCTAATTCTGCATTATCTACACTTTCAAAAGAAAAATGATTCATCTGTACATATTTCTTAGGAATCAAAGCAACTCTTTTCAATTAATCCGAGACTACTTCACTTGAAATTTTATCATCTTGAGATATTTTGGTCTTCTTATGTGAACTGTCTTCATCTATTTCCATACTTTCAATCTCAGAAAAATTCTTTTAATCAAAATATTAGAACTATCTGGCATTTGAGACACTGCAACTGATCCACTGCTTGTATTTTCATCGGATCCTGGAATTTCCACAAAGTAAAACAAATTGGCTACTTCCTTCAAACCCTCAACATCCTGGTTGTCAAATGGTTTATTTTTATTTGCTTGTTTTCTTAGAGAAATTATATGATAAGGATCATAATTGACCCTTTGTTCCCTTTGAAAATCCATGCTTTCCAATAATTTCTCTACAAACACCAGGGCACCCTTGTTTTTAAAAATGAAGGAACCAAATTTGAGGGGGAATTTGATATTGGAGGATTTTTTGAAATCCCCGAAATGTTCCTCTTCTGCATGTAATCTCTGTCTCATGTATTCCAATGCAAAGATCCTGGGGGTAAGGAAAGTAGGTAGCCTGTAAGGCTCTCCAGTGAAACCGTATACTCTCAAAACTGTAAAGTCTTTATACAAGAACCAATCTCCAATCCTATCCTCATATGACGATTGCATCATGTTTTTCATTTCTTCCAACACTCTAGGCAATGCTTCATCAAACAACAACTTATATATTTCTGACATAATAGAATTTAAAAATTTGAACATATTGATTTTCTTAGGCAAATCTGAAGAGAATATAGTACTCAAGAACTGCAATTCAGTTACATTCGAACATAATAACATGTTCAACAAATATGATCGATACTTGAAAAATCTGACTTTTGAGAACTCGACCAATTGGATATGGATAGCCTCTGCTAGATATTCATCCAAACTGAAAACATGGACCGGCTAGGACTCAGACCCAAGACTAATTGAACTCATTTTTAATAAGAAACCCAAGACAACTTCACTAACATGGCAGTCATCATCTAGACCTAAAACCTGACAGACCAAAGACACAACCAATTGAACTTCCTCCTTGAAGATGTGAATACGATATGGAAAAAAGAGACCTTCTAGTGACTGACCTTCATTAAGAATGCTAGACAATAATTTACATCGAACTTCAGTTTTACAACTTCTGTACACTTCAACTAAAACAGACTTGTTTACAGACTCACGACTATCAGGGTAATTATCGGGAAAATTCAGGAATCCACGGATAGCTTTTGTATCAATTCTACACAATATCCTGGATGTGAAATGGCTCACAATGACTCTCTCAGAAGACGAATAATTAACTGCACACCACTCGACGAATTCAGGAAAGTGTAGGGTTTGCTCAATGGAAAAATGATACAAAAATGACTTACAAGCATTTAAAATGTCATTTCCTTGCGAATTATATCGCCACAATCTTTCTTTAATAACCGATACATTTCCCACAGACAGGAATGGGTCATATACTCCTCTATCTCTATCAACCAAGAATTCTTCTCTTTCATCCAGAATTCGGTTAAAACCTTCTAACCCTTTGTCTTTATCCATAATAGAAAAATGATGGTAATTCTGTGAATAAAGCTCGAGTATTTGAGACTTACCTATGACTGTAATTGCATATACCCGAAGTTGACTGTAAAGGGTGGTGGGCGGTCCTTTTCATTCATCCCGGCATGTACAATAAAAAATGATTCCTCAAATAAGTCAACTTCGCTTATATAGAAGTCCATTCCGGAGACTCCTTTTAGTGGTTTTGCTTAAACCACTTTTCTCCACGGAATGTACCACAAGCTGCCATGTGTATCACGGTTTCAATTCTGCTACCACTTTTCTACTCCAACCGTCGTGCAACTCTATCCTCTGGATCCAATGATGACCATTGATGAATTTCCACTTTCTTTTCAAGCCGTTGGATTAACTTACATGTACACATTCCGCTGAGCCTTTTTGTTTTTAACAATGTGCAACTTTATGGAGCGGACTTCTTACCAACCGTAGATTTTGCTGACCCAGTTTCATGACCGTCGATCTTCGCACCCTGTTAACTATCTCTGCATGCCCTTCTCTTCCGTGCATCTTCACAAAGCGGATCTATTATAAACCATTGATCTTTACCTCCTCGTTCTACACCATTGGATTATGTGATGATTTCATCATTTATGCGCCCGTTATCATATATTCACATTGTTATATTTAACCAAAGTTCAAACAACTATCATTTCTCTTCACCATGCTTCCTTTGATACTCTGCTAATTAGAGGTTGTTAACAACTGGCTCCATCTGGGGATGATATCCTCCCTGCGAGGTATCAAAGAACTCGTAGACCAGGTGCATGTCTTTAATCTTTTCATGATAGCTTCCGAAAAATTTGTCTTTCTTGTTGATATATTTAATAAAAAGGAATGGCATGCCTCCTGAATCTTAGGGCTTTCACTACGAGCTTCAAAAACATTCAGCTTACCATCTGTACTGATTTCTAAAGAAAATAAATATTTACAACCTATGATACAAACTTTACCTTCCTTCTTAGGATAGGTAATGTTTCAAAAATCTCCCATTGACAGGGTTACTATCCAGAGAAACCCCATTCAAATATTCCAAAAGAAATGCATTTTGTCCTCTGTATCTAGAAATAACATAAGGACCCACCCACATATGATCAAATTTTCCATTTTTATCTTCTTTAGGAGCATCCCACTTCAAGACCAAGTCATCAATCTGAAACTGTTCTTCTTTCACCTTTCTGTCAAAAGTATTTTTTATTTTTTCCTGATGTAATTGCACTTTATCATGAGTCTTATTCCTTTGCTCTTTTAGCTCAATAATCTGATTTATCCTCCTTTGCATGTGGTTTGGTTCTTCTTGCTGCTCTTAGAAATATCTCATAACTGGAACACCTAACGATGCTGGAAAAACAACTTCAGTTCCATACACCTATTGGAAAGGAGACATTCCAATTTCCCTTTTGGTACTAATCTTGTCAGCCCACAAAGCATATTTGAGCTTGGTATGCCATGATCTTTTATTAGCTTCCAACAGCTTCCTGATGATCCTTACTAAGCCTTTATTTGAAGATTCAGCTAACCCATTTCCTTGCAGATAATAGGCAGTTGAATGATTGAGACTTATATGATATTTGTGACAAAAATCAATCATTTTCTTGGATTTAAAAGAGGTTGTATTATCTGTTACTATTCTTTTGGGGCATCCAAATCTAGCCAATATGTTTTCCTCAAGAAAATCCATGATTACAGTTTCAGTGGCTTTCCTGGTGGGAACCGCCTCAATCCATTTTGTAAAATAATCAGTAGCTATTAAAATCCATTTGTGTTGTCCTGACGAATTGGGATTTATTTCACCAATGAAATCCAAACCCCATTGTTGGAAAGGAGCTTCTATTGTTATTGGATTTAAAGGGAGAGGAAGTACCTTTCTTTTACCATCAAAAATTTGACACTGATGATACATGCTGATTTCTTTATATGCATCTGAAAATAACGTTGGCCAATAGTAGCCTGCCCTTAAAATTTTATTTGCAGTCACCTTCCAAGAATGATGCCCTCCACAATATCCTTTATGAAATTCTTTGACTATATGTTGAGCTTCATTTTCCAAAAGACAGTTTAGTAACACACCTCCGGGGTCTTTCCAATAAAGATATTGATTTATAATACAAAATTTGGCAGCTTTCAATTTTACTAACCTTGCCCTTGACTTACTCAATCCTACTGGTGCTTGTAAATTTCGAAGGACATAAACAATGTTAGAGTACCATGGAGACATCACAAAATCAATCATTACTTCCACCCCTGTATCTAACTGATTAAACTAGTGAGATAAGAAATTAATTTGTTAAGATTCACAATTTGAATTTGTCATCATTTTCTCTAATCCTTGTCCCTTAACCAACTTAGTAGGCTTTATCTCTATGTCGTACTCTAGTAATGTAGCTATCCATTTCTCCCTTCTACCTTCTGGATCAGGTTGTGTCAAAATTCCTTTCACTGCAGCAGTTGGAACATGCGCGATTACATGTGAGTGTAGAATATATACTCTGAAATCTTTCAATGCCTTGACTAAAGCATATGCTTGTTTCTCCATGATGTCATATTTCAATTCTCCACCCCTCAACATCTTGCTAAAAAATGCTATGGGCTGCTCCAAATTCTCATCATTCTTCTGCAATAAAATTGTTGCAATGGTATACTCTGAAGCATACGAAAATACTAAGAAATATTTGGTAAAATCTAGACTCACCAACACCGGAGCATCTGAGATTGCTTGTTTGATTTCCCAAAATGACTTCCTAGCTTCCGCATTCCATTTTATTTCATGACCTTTTTTCAGCATATTTGTAATATTCATTAATATTTCAACAAAACTAGGCACAAACCTTCTTAAAAAATTCACCTGTCCCAAAAATGATTGTATTTCCTTTTTAATCCTGGGTTCTCCTACCTTTAAAATTGCACTTACCCTTTCAGGATCAATTTTTATGCCCTCTTTAGATATTATATGGCCCAACAATTTTCCTTCTTCCAATGCAAAATTGGACTTATTTGGGTTCAATGATATACCAAATTTCCTACATTTCATGAAAACTTTTTCTAAATGATGAATATGTTCTCTGTCAGATTTTGAATAAACTGTGATGTCATCCATGTAAATTACCACAAAATTCCCAATTTCTCCCGCAAAAGCAATGTCCATGGCTCGCTAGAAAGTAGCTCCTGCATTCATTAAGCCAAAAGGCATCTTTGCATACATAAAAGTGCCCCAAGGTGTAGTAAATGCAGTTTTTTCTTGATCTTCAGGTAATACTTTGATCTGATTGTAGCCAGAAAAACCGTCCAACATTGAAATTCTCTCAGCTCCAACTACCTTCTGCAATATATGATCCATCTTCGGCAAGGGATAATTGTCTTTCATGGAAACTTTATTTAAATTTCAAAAATCTATACACAGACTTATTTCTCCATTCTTTTTTCTAATAGGAACCAAATTTGCAACCCACTTCGAAAATCTTAGAGTCACAATGATTTTGGTGTCAAATAATTTTTTAATTTCCTTCTCAATAATGGGAAGCAATTTGGGATTTAACCTTCTAAGTTTCTGCTTGAAAGGTTTTTCCCCAGGTTTTATAGGAATAGTATGTTGTATTATAGATGTATCATACTCCTTAAGATCTTTATAACTCCAAGCAAATACATCTGTATACTTTTTCATTAAATTCACATATTCCTCTTTTTCTTTTACAAGCAAATTTTTGGATAATTTTATAATCTTGGGATTCTCCTCGGTAACAATATTCCTATCTTCAACAGCATTCTCAATAGGCTTCACTTTAGGATTCTTAGCAACATCATTCTGATCAAAAAGTTTTTCCAAAGGAATCAAACCTCTTAGTATAAAATTATTTTTTAATTGAATAATATCTTTTCCTCCTAAGGTTTCCTTTAATTTTTCAGCGCCATCCTTTTCTTTTCCAGGTTCTTCATCATCCTGAAAGTTCTCGCCATTGTCATTTTCGGTGTCAATATGAGTATTTACAAATTCTCCCGATAGTTCTAGAAACCTTTTGATCTGCATGTCGTCTTCAAATACCTTCCAATATTTAGAATTATCGGGAATAGATGGTCTGTTCACAATGTCCACTTGATATTCTTTTTGACCAGCAATAGGGGTTTTAAACTTTCCAGCAGCTACTGCCAAAGAATCTGCCACAGTATTTTCATGTATGGAAACCACCTGAATCGTATGCTCTGTAAAAAATTTGCCAATCATATCCCATACTTCGTTCCTATAAGCCCTCATCTGGGGATGCCTGGTTTGATAATTATCATTCACTTGGTTTATCACCAATTCTGAATCTCCTAAAACCTTTATCCTCTGTTCTCCCAAATCTTTCAAAGCATGCAACCTCAGTAATAAATCTTCATATTCCGCTACATTATTTGTGCATTCAAATGTTAATTTATATGATAAATCTTTAAAATCCCTAATAGGAGAAATTATATACACACCAGCTCCAGTACCTATGTTTGCCACAGATCCATCAAAGTACATAGTCCACAAACCTTCTCTTTTTTGTTTTGCCTCCAAAGCATCTTGTTCCATCACTTCTTCTTTCTTATTTTCCTTAGGCTTCATCTGCAATGTAGCTTCTAGATCATATGGGATAGTATCATTAAAGAAAATGGAAGACCCCAAATCAGTATCAACAGGATATATATGATAAACTTCAGGCTTATCTTGACTGCTCACTACATAAGGAGTTCTTTTTTCACTATACAACCTCTTACTTCCATCTTGAATAGGAATAGTATCATATGACATATGCATTTGTAAACTACCCTTCAACTTTGAAGTCCAAGATCTTGACAACAATACTCCAAACTTGGGTGGGATATCTGCTACTACCACATCCATTACTATGGTCTTAGATGGTAATTTATTCAGAGTTACTACCATATCTTTAATCAAACCAAGACATTTTACTCTTCTGGAATCAAAAGAATACAAATCTTTATAGGGTCTTGTCACTTCCAATCCCATACTTTCAACTACTCCCTTTGGCATTAAATTATGTGATACACCCGAATCTAGCATAGCATTATGGACCACCATATCATGCACATTCAAACTCAAATAAAAAGGAGGGACTTCTTCATTTTCTAAATTTTCAACTTTCGACCCAAATGAAATAGTAGGATTATCATCATTCAATTCCAAAATATCAGATTGCAATTCCCCTTGACATTTGACCATTTTTGTTATGGTATTTCTATATTCATTGTTTCTCAACAACTCATTAAATGGAACAGAAATTTTTAACTTTGAAAGTTCATTTTGCAAATTGAAACTAGAACCAACTCTTTCTACATCAATTGAGGTTACTTGCTTCATTCCTTTCTTTTTTTGTATCTCATTCTCAACTTCTTTATTTTACAACAGACTCTTTTTGCATTTCTTTTCCCTTTTCTACATTTAGATAACTAGTGGAAGGCTTATTTGGATTTTCCTTCCCTTTATTTATAAAAACTTCTCCGTTTCTCAATCTGATCTTCCTCTTTACATCATCCATGGCATGCAGGTAACCTCTTTGATATTGTTCTGTCTCCCTCTCAAATTCTTCATTCCCATCTTCCTGTGCAAACATGTGATGTTCTTCTTCAGTAAGATATATCTCTGAATCTAGTTCTCCAAAAAGATGAATTTCATTTTCTGTAGGATCTTCTTCATCAGCGACATAATTCTCAGGAAACAGTGGTCGAATTTGTTGTTCTTCATGATTTCTTGGGTTTCTCATGTCTCTCTACCTATTTTGTGGAAGAATAGGAGGATTTGGTCTTCTAAAATTAGGATTCTTGATTTGAGGATCGACTTGTTCTCTGTTGAACACCCTATTATCCATAGTCAATCTGTCCATCAACTTCTCCATCGTCTTCAACATCATTTCAAATTTTATATCAGTGGTAGAAGAAGAAGTAGAGGGCGAATTTTCTTCCTTTTTCCTCCTATCAATGTCCCTGTGTTTCATTTTTCCACTTTCCATCATATTCGCTTCCACTTCTAAAGAATCTGTAAACATTGCAGCAAGAGTTGTTGATTTTCTTTCTCTCAATGAAAATGCAAAATCATTATCAAAGGCTTCAGCATAATGCAGTTTAGCAGCGGCTGTAGAAGGTTTTATATCTTCTGGAATAGAATTATAAACCCTCATAAACCTGCTTGAAAATTCATGAACAGATTCAAAACCCCCCTTTTTGAGACTATTATACTGAGACAAGAGCTGCAAAGGGTTCTATTTGTCATCCCATCTGTCTAGGAATGCATTCTAGAAAGCTTGGAAATTCAATATAGATCCATCTGGCAAGTCTTTAAACCATTTCTTTGCCTCACCTGATAAACTTTGAGCAAATAACCGCATTTTAACATCTGCATAATCAACTTCTTCCAAGTCCACAAAATCTTCAAACTTAGCCACATGTTGTTTTGCGGTTATGTCACCTTCTCCATCAAATAAGGAAATTATTTGGGAATAATTTTAAGGAAGGTCATGTAATAAAGCAGGCAAACGCAAGGGAGCAAATATGGCTGCCATTGGTCTAGGTGGATTCAGAGGAACTGACGACTTTTGAGTGTTTTGAACAACAAGTGTTTCAACTTTCACAAACTGTTGTAAATCTCTCCAAAGGGAATCCAACAAATAAGATTCTAGTCTACGAGAATTAAATTCAGTATTTTTAAGATCAGTCTCGGACTTGGTTTTCAACAAATTCCTTCCAACATTAACTTCCCATTCTGGATAAAAAATATTAGGAGAATCTTGAGAAGATGATGCACCAAACAAAGGAAAATCTATTTTTTATTTATCCTTTTTCTTAAATAACCTTTCTGGATCTTCCAAACTCTTTAAAATTTCAGTATTAGAAATACCTCGTGTGCATCTCCTCGAAGCCAGAATGACTTTTTAAAATTTGAAAAATTTTACAATGGAATCGCCAGGGCAAATGTACAACCTTCTCTACTGACAAGAAATTTTTGTTTGCCCACAGAAATATTTTCTTGGTCTTTAAACTCTGTCGTTCTTCCCAGGGTAGATTTTCACTTTAATCCCCAGCAACAGCGCCAATTTGTTAACACTCAGAATGTACCCAAGTTGCAAAGGTAAATTCCAAAGGTAACAGCAAAAACCACTTCAGAAAGAAACTAGCTTTCCTTTCCAGAGAGGGATGTCTCAAATATAAATTTAACAAGTTCAGATATAAAATCAACACTTGAAAATCATATAGATGATTGAAATGATGCACATAATCATTGGTCAATGGAATCACATATACATAAAGGTATCACAAAATCGCATGCAAGAGATTTCATCAAAGGCGAGATAACCACTTAATTACAGTCATTCATTGAATTCAAGTGGAGAGGAAGAAATAAATGAATAATCCATCAATATAGAGCATCAGAAGATGAGTTCCATATTAACTTTAGCAGAAACATTTATGAAATATCTGAAACAATGATCAGAGCATAACAAGTATGAATTCCAACCATTCAATACTACACTTCAGATACGAGGAAAACAAAATGGAATGTAACACTGGAAAAACGATCACAAAGGAAAGAAAATACAGACTGTAATGTAAATAGCATAAGAATCTTTGATAAACCACATGCATTCAACTTTGTTATTTCAAAAAATTATATGTCTTCAAAAACATTCATCAACAAATGGGTTCCAACCCCCATTGCATAAAGTAGATGCAAATATATACATAAATGATTTCTTCTTCCAAGAAGATTTAATAACTGAATGATCTACTTAATCAAAGTCTTTGTAACTATATCCCTAACAACTAGGAATAAACTACTTACTTCGATCCTGATAATAGATCATTTAATTAAAATCAACTCGGTAACAACAAGGCTTGAACAAGCAGCTCCATAGCGCGCAACACCTGTTTTCACGGATGAAGAATATACTTTGTTTTTCCAAATCTTTCCACGGCTCTCCATTGTTCCATGCTTGGGATATCGTACTCAATCATTTCCTGAATAGACACTTCCAGATCCATATAGGTTTCATAAGACATAGTAGGCAGCCCTCCTCTGACGATCATAAATTTCTGTAATATCTCGAAGTCTTCTGTTAATTTGTCCACGATGACCTTTCCCCTCAGCCCCTTTACCAAATCATCAAACTTAGAGTGATCCATACGGCTTTGCACTAGCAGGCTGTGATAATGTTCTTGAGAAAGAAGTCGTCCTTCTTCATCCCAGAAAGAAGGAAGGCCATCTTCAAACAATTCTTTAAAAGCATGCCTGAAATCATTAATACATGAGATCATCTCGTCATCCTTATCTTGTACTCTCTTCATAAGATGATGTTTATGAATAAACCTTTTTTACCACAGTACCATTGCCACTCTGTCTTTGATTCCTATATCTTGTAAGTTTTGATAGGTCAATGAATTTAAGAAATTCAATGCGTTATGAGTTGTGGTTAATGGTTTCCTCTCCATGGTCTCATTTACTTATTTCAATCTTTGATTGGCTAAATTAACCAATGTACTTTGATCATCAATGAAATTCAAATAATGTCTGAACTTAGTAATTTCCACAGACAATGTATCCCATATTATGTGTTTAGATCCCTGGAGAGGACCCTTTCCTGTATTCCTTTATTTTAATTCATTAAGCTTCTTTTGTAATTGACCTTTATCATGTAATATCTTATTCTTGCTTTCAGCCATTTTGGTCAGCTCAGATTTTATTTTCTCATTTTCTTCTTTTAATTCTCTTATCTCTACATCCTTCAAGCTGACTTGGGACATGGGCACTAATAAATCATCAGCAGAAAAATCATTCAAAGGCTTTTCAATATTTACAATAGTCAAATCTTCATCAGTAGGAGTCTGGCTCATTAGTTCTTCCATAATCTCTTTTTCATCATTTTGGTCTTTTTTCAGCTGTGAAATTTGTGCTATTAGCTCATTTCGCTCCGTTACCCATTTGTTCTTTTCTTCTTGCAATTTCACAGTCTTGCCTTTGTACTCCATCATCTCCTGATGAGCCTTATCCTTCTCCTCCTGCAATGCTAACAGTTTTGATGACTAAACATGTTCTGAACTCGGGATTTTCAACCTCTTCTTTAGTACCTGGAGGGCATTATCTTTTTCTTCTAAAAGTCTTCTGATGGCCTCGGTGTTCCTTGTTTCATCCCCTGAGCTTACGATATCTACTTGAAATTTCTTTATTTGAATAGAATTAGCCTTGTTTTCAACCTTCTCATGTTTTAATTGGACCTCTAATTTGTCAACCAAAACTTGCAACTTGTTAATTTTTACCATAGCATGCAATAAATCTGAATAAATAATATCTCATGTTTGTTTATGCAACTATATTTTATCAGATACACTGATTTTGTCTAATCTCACTTCCATTTCGGCCACTTTCTTATCACTTACCATAGCTAGTTTTAAAGTATTTCTTTCTACGTCCCGAATAGAAATCAGGGAAGTCTTTGGATTATTCAAACTTCTCACTTGTGGGAGTAGATTTCTGGTTTCCTCTAGGGACTGTCTCTACTTTTCCACATAGCTAGTCATGAATTCTTCTTTAGATTTAAAAACTGGACCTGATTCTGCATTATCTACACTTTCAAAAGAAAATTGATTCATCTGTACAGATTTCTTAGGAATCAAAGCAACTCTTTTCAATTCATCCGAGACTACTTCACTTGAAATTTTATCATCTTGAGATATTTTGTTCTTCTTATGTGAACTGTATTCATCTATTTCCATACTTTCAATCTCAGAAAAACTTCTTTTAATCAAAATATTAGAACTATCTGGCATTTGAGACCTTGCAACTGATCCACTGCTTGTATTTTCATCGGATCCTGGAATTTCCACAAAGTAAAACAAATTGGCTACTTCCTTCAAACCCTCAACATCCTGGTGATCAAATGGTTTATTTTTATTTGCTTGTTTTCTTAGAGAAATTATATGATAAGGACATTAATTGACCATTTGTTCCCTTTGAAAATCCATGCTTTCCAATAATTTCTCTACAAACACCAAGGCACCCTTGTTTTAAAAAATGAAGGAACCAACTTTGAGGGGGAATTTGATATTGGAGGATTTTTTGAAAGCCCCGAAATGTTCCTCTTCTGCATGTAATCTCTGTCTCATGTATTCCAATGCAAAGATACTGGGGGTAAGGAAAGTAGGAATCCTGTAAGGCTCTCCAGTGAAACTGTATACTCTCAAAACTGTAAAGTCTTTACACAAGAACCAATCTCCAATCCTATCCTCAGATGACGATTGCATCATGCTTTTCATTTCTTACAACACTCTGGGCAATGCTTCATCAAATAGCAACTTATATAATTTTGACATAATAGAATTTACAAATTCGAACATATTGATTTGCTTAGGAAAATCTGATGAGAATATAGTACTCAAGAACTACAATTCAGTTACATTCGAACATAATAACATGTTCAGCAAATATGATTGATACTTGAAAAATATAACTTTTGGGAACTCGACCAATTGGATATGGATAGCCTCTGCTAGATATTCATCCAAACTGAAAACATGGACCGGATGGGACTCAGACCCAAGACTAATTGAACTCATTTTTAATAAGAAACCCAAGACAACTTCACTAACATGATAGTCATCATCTAGACCTAAAACCTGACAGACCAAAGACACAACCAATTTAACTTCCTCCTTGAAAATGTGAATACGATATGGCAAAAAGAGACCTTCTAGTGACTGACATTCATTAAGAATTCTAGACAAGAATTTACATCGAACTTCAGTTTTACAACTTCTGTACACTTCAGCCAAAATAGACTCGTTTACAGACTCGCGACTATCAGGGTAATTATCGGGCAGATTCAGGAATCCACGGATAGCTTTTGCATCAATTCTACACAATATCCTGGACGTGGAACGGCTCACAATGACTCTCTCAGAAGATGAATAATTAACTGCACACCACTCGATGAATTCAGGAAAGTGTAGGGTCTGCTCAATGGCAAAATGATACAGAAATGACTTACAGGCATTTAAAATGTCATTTCCCTGTGAATTATATTGCCGCAATCTTTCTTTAATAACCGATACATTTCCCACAGACAGGAATGGGTCATATACTCCTCTATCTCTATCAACCAGGAATTCTTGTCTTTCATCTAGAATTTGGTTAAAACCTTCTAACCCTTTCTCTTTATCCATAATAGAAAAACAACGGTAATTCTGTGAATAAAGCTCGAGTATTTGAGACTTACCTGTGACTGTAATTGCATATACCCGAAGTTGACTGTGAAAGGGTGGTGGGCGGTCCTTTTCATTCGTCCCGGCATGTACAATAAAAAATGATTCCTCAAATAAGTCAACTTCGCTTATATAGAAGTCCATTCCGGAGACTCCTTTTAGTGGTTTTGCTTAAACCACTTTTCTCCGCGGAATGTACCACAAGCTGCCACGTGTATCACGGTTTCAATTCTGCTACCGCTTTTCTACTCCAACCGTCGTGCAACTCTATCCTCCGGATCCAATGATGATTGTTGATGAATTTCCACTTTATTTTCAAGCCATTGGATTAACTTACACGTACACATTCCGCTGAGCCTTTTTGTTTTTAACAATGCGCAACTTTATGGAGCGGTCTTCTTACCGACCGTAGATTTTGCTGACCTAGTTTGATGACCGTCGATCTTCTCACCCTGTTAACTATCTCCGCATGCCCTTATCTTCTGTGCATCTTCACAAAGCAGATCTATTATAAACCATTGATCTTTACCTCCTCGTTCTACACCATTTGATTATGTGATGATTTCATCGTTTATGTGCCCATTATCATATATTCACATTGTTATATTTAACCAAAGTTCAAACAACTATCATTTCTCTTCACCATGCTTCCTTCTATACTCTACTAATTAGAGGTTGTTAACAAATATAACACTAAAGGATCTCGAAACATACCTTATTCCGGATGGTTGATGTAGATCCCCGTTGAGCTTTTCCAATCCCGCTTGTTTTAACAATTTTCTCTCTCAACAATCAGGAAACAAGATCAGCATGCGATATAATGGTGTTAGACCTACTCTAGCATATATAATCAATAATGTATAAGCAATTAAAAGCATCCATGGATTCAATATTCATTTAAATGCACATCATTGGACAGGAAAAGATATTTCTATTAATATAAATCCGAGATTACAAGAATGACAACCTCTGTCGGCATGTCTGCGAACCGGAGAAACTGAGTCCTCCGCCTGGGCCTCCACCACCTCAATCCTCCATCTCTTGATAGCAAGCTCACAAGCAAAGGAAATATTGGGAAGAACGCCAAGTTCTCCAAGGTACAAAGAGATGCAGACTCAAGTATAAGCTATGGCAACAATGGACTATAGTTTTCTTGCTCTTCAATTCCTCCTCCTTTCAATGTATCCAAAGGGTTCCTTATATAGTGCCTCAATGGGGTAATGGAAGGTCAAATACGAGTGATCTCAAGGCATATGGAAGGCCAAGAGACAAGTGACTTGGATCCACATCAAGGAAAACTCCAAAAATCTTTGGCCTTTTGCACACATCCCGATGTATGCAGGTTTAAGGGTTATATCTGCGTATAAACACGAGAAAGGGTTTAAAAGTCGCGTATGGTGATTAACAGGTGTTTTTAGGGATGATCATGGAAACATCAAAGGCACAAAAATAGTCCATGGGGTCCAAAGATCCTGCAGAGGTACAGGGAAGGCCATAAATGTGTGATCTACCATGTGTGGTAAAATAAACTGTAACAGATGCCCCCTAATATGTGAGGTCAGAGGGGTGATACGATGGCCGAAATACATTATAATTCCATCCCAGAAGTGGAGTGATGAAGAACCAGCCATCCAACAATATAGTACAAATATCTCTGCATATGACTGCAAGTACATACAGCAGTCTCGGATACATAAGAGTACAATGCCCATGAATAGGCATGATACAAAATATGACATGTGTGGTCATCGCCACATACAATATAGATAGATCAGAATCTCCATGATGAAGATATACAAAGGATCATGATCTCCACGAAAGCCAAAGATATACAATGGATCAAGATCTCCATAATGGCTGAATATATCTGACATACACTGGAATCAAGTCATGAGAGCTAAAATCTCATGAACACTGGCACGATCAAGGAGGTAGCATATCAGAAATGCCACCAATCTAGAAAGTCTTCTACACAATCTGCTACGAGTACATGTCCTACTCTATGAATAAAGGTGTTGAGGTCGAACATAGTAGTCTATGGTCTGATTATCGGTCATTGATGTATACCGTTAATAGACGCGAGATCACCCACCGAAAATGAAAATGGGAATCAAGGTACTAGAGTGCAATCTAACAAGTGTGAATAAATTTGTTGAGTTTGAACACTTGAAAGAATCCATCGATCAGGGGACATTGATGTATTCCCAAAACTGTCAATGGCAAGAGAACCTGCCACTGATGATTGCAAGTCTCAAGGCACTCAAAAATGAATCTATACTCCTATCCCAAAATAAATGATTTGAAGTCGATGGGATGAAATCTGCTGGAAGGAGGGCATTAAGGCATCCCCCATCATCCAACACAAGGTACTCAGCAAAGTTGTATAATGTGGAAAGACTCAATCATAATGTGCACAAACTAGTACCAGTACCGAGAATGGCCAACATGCAAAGTCAAGAAAACTGAGGAATGGCCAACTCAGGCTTCAACTTCCTTCGAACAAGAGCATAAAGGTAAATGGTGACTGAATGTAGGCAGCATAGACTCAATATACAAAACTAAGACATCTCTGTGACACAAGAGGCATCAACAAAGGCTCCATAGGGAATGGAATCTTAACCAGTCGGTGGAGATAAACTCAGAGAAACGATTACAGCTCCTAAAATCAAACTATTAACCCAACCAACGGATGTGATATACAGTGCTCTGTTCGAAGGCAACACGACTCAACTGCTACCAAAGATAACATCTTTTCCTATCCGGCTTTTTGGTTTTTTTTTTTGGACTTTT
The DNA here is from genome assembly GCA_001517045.1 of Pseudotsuga menziesii. Taxonomy (NCBI): domain Eukaryota; kingdom Viridiplantae; phylum Streptophyta; class Pinopsida; order Pinales; family Pinaceae; genus Pseudotsuga; species Pseudotsuga menziesii. Next base: position 1,083,373 of record LPNX010515623.1, read on the forward strand.
TCAAATATTTTAAAAAGCTTGAAAAAGAATAAATGTGCTTTATAGTTACAAACTAGGAGGAGACGAGTGTCAAGGGGAAAACAAACTAGTTCCAAGTAGTGGAACATACCTATGCTCAATGCAAGGAAACATGTGTAGGATAACGACACTCAGGGGAAAGTCCCCTCCCGGTAAAAATGGGGAATCAAGCTGCAAAAGATATATAAAATGGCTCTGCTTGGCTAGACATGAGATAAGCTCAGGCTATACAGTTGATAATCGAAGTCAGGGAAGCCGGCATAAGGCTCAATAAGGCAAGCAAAACTCATGATAATGCAATTACAACTTGACATAAGGGAGTCCTGGGGAAAATTCCAGCAAAAAGATCAAGAGGAGTATGAAGCTCTTGCACAAAGTCATGGTGATACTATACAAAGGAATCCCACACCCTAAAGGAAAAATGTCGGCATGGTTACCAAATGCAAAATAGGAGCTCACTAGGGTACCCATGTATGGTCAAGCTCTACCATTCACATCATGTCACTTCTAAAAGCAACATGAAGGTTCCGTGACAAGATAGAATGGGTTCGTACCTAAGGTTATAATGAAACGGTCATAAGGTCATGCAAAGTGCAAATGGATGTGAAACCTAACATATATGCCAGTTTAGACATAATACCTGAAATCATTACGAACGGGTCAAAACCACGGTCAAACTACGCTCAAAACATACTCCTACATCATCAAATTAGTTCAAAACGGTCCAAAATGGTCAAAAACGGTCAAAACTATAGAAAGTGGGTAAAAATTTTCAAAAAAATTCTATAAATAGTAAAAAATTTAAAAATTCCATATCATTTGAAATTTTTACCCATTTGAGCTCAAAACTTCCAACTCAAATTCTAGGAGCATCGTTCGGCGAAATTCGACAACGTTTGATCCAGGTAACTCCTCATGTCCTCCTCTTCCTATTTCATGAAAAAAAAAATAAGTTTTCATGGTCCATTTAATTTCTTAAGCCATCCTAAATTGTGCGTTTCGGCCCATGCGGGTATCTGGGTTTTTTTCGCGTATAGGGCTGGCCATACACGGAAAAAACGCCCAAACCCGCGTACATACATGATTGTTTTGCAAACAGTCATGTATGCGGCCGCAAATGAGATTTTCAAGGGCAAATAATAATCAAAACTCTTGTTTTTTGTGCAGGATGGTTTTAGAATGGAGGGAGAGGGAACATGGTGATGTGGAAGTGGCCGTGCAAGGTGACTTAATGGCCCAACAAGCATTCTGTGCATGCGGTTTGTATAAGTTTTGATGTCTTGGTAGCCTGAGGGCCAAACCAAGACTCCTCCAGATACCAGTGGATTACTGGGACCTAGACTCTGAGTCTTTTCACATTGACAGGATGTCGCTCAGTATAGAAATTGAGAACATATAATTTATTACTGGATTATCCTGACGATGAGAGGTGGTAAATCTTCGATCTCATGGGCCAGGAGGTGGATTGACTATCGATGAGTACATTGCGGTGTACTGCTTTCTGGACATAGAAAAGGTTGGGAGTCAAATATTGACAAACTCGATCCAGGTTTTGGGACTGAAGGCCATACTATTGGCACTCGGTAGGATAGCCAGCTTAGCTTCACTCCACCAGGCCTCTTGGCCATTGATTTTCTATGCGGTGGAGTGTATGAGACCCACAGTGTATGATTGGAGCACTATGCTGTTGAGTAACATGAAGCAGCAGCTCAGTGACTGCAAGATGGGTAAGGTGAGAAACTTCGGTTTCAGCAGCATACTGAGCACGTTCTTCTTTGAGCATGTACCAGGGATAATCCCTAGAGTGGACATTCCTCCACATGGAGTTCGAGATCCATCCCAATGACGTTGGGCAAATGTTATGCACAAACTGGGCGGAGGTAGGGTGGCTAACCCCTACCCAGCAGACTTCTTTCCATGGTGGTGGAGGAAGATCATTGCCATTGATGACTACCCCTATGTAGGGATAGACTTCCATGGAGATCTGGACATGCCTCTACCACCAGGAGCGGCATACGGCGACATAGGTAACGAATCCCAAACCCTCTTTTTAAGTTTTTTGAATTATTAAATTTTTTGTGTTTTTTGATATATTGACTCAAAAGACATGTTTTGGTGTGACGACACATAGTGACAATCTATCATGTGTATGCAGATGTTGGATCACAATGATCAGATGGTTTCCCTCATCATAGACGAAGGGGAAGAGGAGACGATATCATAGGTGTGGATGCATTCACACAAACTTTGTACGCTTAACACAAAGGTTACCTATGGCGCAAGTCGAGGACATACCTGAGGCCATGCAGCGCCAAGTGGTTGGTGTACCACAAGCATGGGTTCGATTATTTCTACGGCTAGCTAGAACCCTAGTGTGCTACCACGATCAGAACCCCCCTCCTCCTCCTTAGGCTTAGAGACCTGAGAGTACTTCTTTTTGTATGACCATGTATTATATTTTGGTGGCTCAAAAGCCCCAATTTTTTATTATGACACTTATGTATTATGACGTCACATTTTGGATGTTAATGAAAAACTTTTATGATGATAAATTTTATTTATTTACATGTGTACGAAAATGTATTGTTGTGATATTCTTATTGTCTATGAAACAAATGCCAATCTAACACATAGTTAGCATATGAGTCAGCAACTTGATTAAAAATTCTTGAAACATGAATGTATGTTATATTTTCAAATTGTCGTTCTAGCAATCTCACACGTAAGAATCTTCGTAATAATATCGGATCCCTAATATCATACGAGCCATTAGGCTGTGAAACCACTAACTGTGAATCAAGACGTACCTCAAGAGAGAGAACACCATGTGAAATGGCATCACGCAATAACTTAATAACGGCACTATATTCAGCAACATTGTTCGAATAAGGCCATAAACATATGCCTCCTGAAGACAATACTTGACCCGTAGGAGTATAAATCACCCAAGTAGTCGAAGCTGAGTTTTGAGTGTGACGGCTAGCACCATCGGCGAATCCTATGTAAATGGAATAATCCATTGACATCTGCCATAAGAAACAGAATCTAATCAACAAACCCGATCACCATAAGAAAACCTAAATATGCAACTCAAAAATTGTACAATAATATACAATAATCAACCCTGGCTGAAGATCATGCATAGTATTTTTTAAGATAGAGCCCATTTCTAGGCTCCTCCAAGGATGTCCCTTCATAATCCACTAGCTCATAGCCGCCCTTCTCTAACACACGTTTGACCACGTAAGGACCATGCCACATGGGATTAAACTTCCCTGCCCCCAGGGGTTATTTAGCTTGATCCCACAAAAGGACCAAATCACCTTCACTAAAATTCCTCGGATGGACAGACCTATCATATTGGACCTTAACAGGACGCTTGTTTACTTCTAGAGCCACTGAGGCATCTCGCCGCTGCTCTAAGTGGACCAAACTTTCCTCCAATGTGGAAGTGTCTGGTAAAATCTCTATAGCTAACTTCAACGAAGGGATTTCGCATTCAACCGGCAAGAGAGACTCCACCCCATGTACAAGCTGATATGGAGAGAAACCGGTAGTAGTCTTAGTCGCGGTTCTATAGGCCCACAAAGCAGGATATAACATGATATGCCAATTCGTCTTGCTTTGTGCGATGGTTCATTGGAGAATGAACTTAAGTGATTCATTCACTGCTTCAACCTATCCATTCACCTGAGGGTAATAAGAAGATGAGTTCCCCTGCTTATATCCTAACTTTGAAGCCAACTCTTCCATCATTTTATTCTTAAAGTGCCTACCATGGTCAGTGACAAGCTCTTTCGGAATACCGAACCGAGTAATAATTTGGTTGAAAACGAAATGAGTGGTTGTCTCACCATCAGATTTAATCATGGGCATAGCCTCTGCCCATTTCATGAAATAATCAACAGCCACTATAATGTGATGATGCCCCCCAGCCGAAGCTGGGTTGCAATCCATAAATTCAAGCCCCCACTTGGTGAAGGGACCGGCGGTGATAATAGGATGTAACGGGGCTAGATGCGAGCGCATATTGCATGCAAACACCTGGAAAGGGTGGCACTTCTTGACCGCATTAACACAATCTTTGAATATCAATAGCCAAAAATATCCTGCTCTCAATATTTTTTGGGCTGTAGAAAGTCCAGATAAATGACCACCACACGCCCCTCCATGGAAATCATTCAACACAAACTCAGCCTCATCAAGGTTTAAACAACAATGCAAAATGGAATCTACCCCATGGCAGTACAAAGTGTTATCCACTATAAGGTAGCTCTTAGCTACATGACGTAATCGTCATCGCTCATCCCATGAAAGGTGAGTAGGGACCTTCAACGTTTGCAAATATATAATGATATCCCCGTACCACGGGTCCAAAGTTGAGATAAGGAAAATATGCTCATCGACAAACATATCCTCATAAACCTCTTCCTCCTCTAAACTTGGAAAATCAGATATGAGCTCTGCAAAGATCAACAATTTCTTCGATTTCGTCGAAACGAATTTGAGATCAAACACTTGCAAAATAACAATCCATTTATTGTATTTTCCCCCAATCATCCTTCTAGTGAGGATGAACTAAAACAGATTGATATGAGCTACAACCAAGGTTCGGGGAAGGAGAATGTAAACCCACTCCGTCAAGAGAACGGGATAGATAAAACCAGCTTTTAACAGTTTCTCTGTCTCAGCCTTAATGGCGGGTGCTTTTCTAGGATTCACTGCACGCAAATGTTGTCGAACCGGCTTCGCATCCGGATATGTCTTAATCTCATGTTCGACAATACAAGGGTCGATACCTAGCATTTCCTCGTATGACTAAGCAAATATGTCACGAAACTCTTTAAATAGCTCGATATACTTCTTAATCTCATAAGGGGAATAACTCACCCCAATATAGATGTTCTCAACTTTTCCAGGATCGTGAGAAATATTGATAGGAATAGTAGGTGATAAATTCACCATGTTCCCATCGGCCATCTGACTATGAGAGCTCAATGGAACCACAAGACTACCAATCTTCTCTCTAAGAATCTCCCTAAAGTCATCACGCTCCATACAGTCGAGCTCAGGAAAAAAATATGGTTGATGATGTAATTCTTCCCAAGGTGGCTCAAATCCAGACATGGCCTCAATAATGGCTTCATCCGATGGAAAAACATCGTCAAGGCAATCATGTGTGTGAGAGGACTCAACTGCCCATGCAGGCAGCACATACGGGTCCTCCTCCTCCATCCACGAAGAGGAAGGACTAGGCTCTGCAACCTGACCAATATTTGCTTGATATGCTGCCATCATTGCAAGAAACGACACATCCATTTCGATAGGTCCAATCGAAGGACTCGGTGAAGGAAGAATCCAAGGATCTTCCATATGGGTAGTGCAAAAAGACACTGAATTCAAGGAGGACAAAACCCCACCAAAACTAGATCTGATCATAAGAACGGGCGTAGGACAACTAAAGGTTCCCATAAGAGACAGATACATACCACACCCACACTCCTAGTTGCTGGCTGAGAATGATCAATAATTGGGATAGAAGCTCCCGATGATGCATTAACACTCGGATTACAAAATGATGTCTGATCAATCATAACAATATTCCCATTAAATGGAAAGCATACCACTTGAAAGAGAGAAGATGCTACGCCTTGCATACTATACATCCAATTCTAGCCCAGCAGAAGATTGTAGTTAAGGGGCGCATCAACCACCTCGACCTCGATCGCGACGGTCTTCCCTCCCAATTGGACCTTAAGAGAAGGAAGAATCACGTGCGGCCGAAATGATCTACCATCAAAAGCGGTCAACATAGTAGCGGATACAGACAACTCAGGAGAACCCAAAACCTTTCAGCATGACAAAGACATCACGGAAGCAGCAGCGCCTTAATCAATAACAATTTGTTTGATGATCATATTAAGACAATCTACATGAATAAAAAGAGACACATAGTAAGGCAAGCGAGGCTACATTCCCATGGTTTCAAATTTGATAACGGAAGAAGAGTTATCATCCTCAACCCCAAGAGCATAAATCAAGGCTCTCCTCTGTGGAGGACAAGTCTGAAGTACTTCAAAAGCGGACATCACATAAGGAGTTTGGCCCAAATCCTTGATAACAGAATAGTTCTGGGCGGCTCGGGCATTAGGATTGTGCCCTGAATGCTTTAGGACTCCCTTAGGAATGCGAGGTGCAACTTCAGGTTTATCTGTAGGTTTTTCGATACACAAAGGGCTCTCGGGTGGAGCGGGTTCTTTCCAAGGTACGGTTGTGAAGAACCGTAATCTTTCACACGAGTCACAACCTTAGTAGCGTGCACCATGTTAATGCAACCATGACCAATATTGGCCTTCGATGGATTTTGATCTCCACCCGATGCACAATGAGGTTCAATGGTCCTCGAGTTCATATTTTGATTGTTGGGTAAAGGATTAGTTAGTACGGCTGGGCCCTATGCTATGAACCTAGAGGCATCTTCCATATGAGGGCATAAGTGAGTGAGGTGGTCCTCCTTACATAACTTGCAAGGAAACTTTACCTTACATTTAGTCTGCTTGTCCCCCCTAGCATTACGAGTGTTCTTGTCATTATAATTAGCATTTTCGTTCTTATTCCCACCCTTACGATTATTTTTCCCTTTTTTCTTATTCCTTCCAGGATGTTGGTTGCCCTTCTGGTCCAACGATTGCATAGAAAGTACACTCGCCATTTGGGTAGGTTGAGATGAATCCGTGGCTTGTCTCGACGCAGATTGATTAATTGACAATTGGCTCACTTGTCTCACAACTGAATCCGCAGGTTTGGCACTGGTACAACCCACAATGCCATCAGCATGTGGTTCAGGCTTGATCTTGGGATCGAAACTAGATCGTGAAGCATTAGGTATAATCCCATGCAAAAGTTCAGATTGAGCGTAGATCAAATCCAACTCTTGTGCCCTAAACATTACTTGTTCCTTGTTTTGGACTCCGGATGTAGAAACATCCTTCGCAATGTAAGGTAACAACGACTTGAGGAACCACTCAAGGAGAAATTCTGGTGGTATAAAGGCTTTAATCAACCTCTTATGTCTATGCCACTCTTGAATATGATCTGAGATATGTGTGGATTTGTCTTGCCAAAATGTTGACAAGAGCTCGGTACCAACATCATAACGTACGGGTAGCTGAAAGTGATTGAGGAAAGTCATGGCAAGGTCATCAAATAAAATGTATGCCCTCCTTGGTAACTCTATATACCATTTTGTTGTAGGTCTGGTGAGGATGCGTTGAAATAGCCTCAAATAGATTGAATCCTCATGTAAGGAATTGGAAGAGCACCAAAGGTGAAAAGTAGTGACATGCTCACTAGGATCTTCTCCATCTTTGCCCTCAAACTTGGGAATGTCTGAAGGAAGCTTGTTAGGGAAAGCTCTCCAGGCCGGGTCATGAGATACCGGATCGTTCATAAGTCTCGATAAGTCAGGTAAGTTCAACATTGTGAGGAAAGGGAGCCTAGGTTGAGCCGGTCTATGCCACGCTCCCTGATAGTTATGGTTCATGTAAGGCTAATTACTATAAACACCATAGCCTTGGCCATAATAACCTCCTCCCATTTGACCCATATAGGGCTGCATGGAAGCATTGTGATGTGGTGTACCTTGATTATGCGATGCTACAAATCCATAATTGGAAGAGTAAGCAGGTTGTTGATACCCGCACCCATAGGGTTGATAGTTATGTCCATACTGCGGTCCATAAGACTGTCTATGAGAAGCTTCATAAGGTGTCCCATGGGATGTCCCATGAGAATGTCCATAGTTAGGGATATGAGGAACTCCTTGAGATGGACCATGATACGATCCAGAAATAGGGATATGACCTCCCGACACAACAAGAGGCACTTGACTCTGACATACTACCGTGCGAGCAGTCGCAATACGAACATGGCTAGTAGAGATATTTCGGCCCAAAGGACCATGTAAATGAGGTGGAGGAAGGGTTGTCAAAAATTCATTCGAAGGAGCAGGGTTCGAGGACGAAGGGACATGTGAAGGGATGTAAGTGGTGTTCCCAATGGTCACTCATTTCGATTCTGGTATCTGCATATGATTACTAACACTAGGTCTAGGACGGACATGTGAGGTTGCTTCCACCACTGGGATGGAAGGTGCAATGTGACTAGTGCTCCCAAATCTCTCCACAGGGAAAGGAATAGGAGTGCCCCCAGGTGTAGTGCTAGGTTCAACTTTCGACTCAACATGATGTGCTGGATCGGGTGCAGTGATATCAGACATTCCATAACCAACATGACTAGTTCTTGTGGGTTCATAATGAGTCTCGTCGCCTGGAAACCAATACCGACGACCTGTAAATGAGGGATCATAACTAGAATGTGAAGGTGTTTCTGGTGAAGGATCATATACGGGAGTAGGATCTTCATCCTCAACCTCGTGAGGTGGAGAGGACATCTCAGGAATCTCATCCTTGTGATCTCCTATCATGTGTGAATCAAAGTGAGAAGTATCCCGCCCAGACTCTCGGTTTCTCTCTCCCAAAGGAGGAGGAGACGTGGAAGGCGAAAGTCCTGCTAAACGACGAGAATGGTGAAGTGCCATGCCCAAATCCATAATGACTCAAAAAATGAAAAGACTCGATCTAATTACGCAAACCCTAGCCAAACTAGAGTGCACAGAGCATACACCTATAAAATTTAAAGCCAAATCGCAAGCAAACAAGGGTAAGATATGTGAGCTCCCGAATGAAGCAGGTATGTCTCCCCTAGGAGAGGCTTGACAATCCCATACACAACAAGCGGAATTTCGTAACCAATTATAGTGGCCCTCAGCTTTAATGCATATAGCGACTGTGTTGTCCGACCCCTATATGGCCAAGACACCTACAGAATAACCTCTGCGAAGTACCCCGTCAACAACCTAGGTAAGGAAACTAAGGTCACCTCAATATAATCAATGCTCAGGTGAACAGTCACAGGAGGGATTGACCGTATGGGCAGGGTAGTAAATCCTGAAACTCTCGAAAGAGCCCCTAGATACGAATACAATCCTAGAAATATCTTCGGTGCTACTCAACTACAACCAGGGATCATCCCAATCATAATCGCTCACACTGCCTCGTACTTAACTCCCTTGTAAGAGGAGGATCCTGAGAAACACTAATTATATAAATAAATTTCACACTCTCACCTGGACAGACACATAAATGTTTCGTTTAGTGGTCTTGGAGAATTTACTCACAATGAACTATTCCAAGACCCTAAAACCTAAAATTGTTGGTGCACCCTATAAAAGAAAAGAGTGTAATTCATTTTATTATGCGTTGATTTTAATTGGCTTATTACTCAAAAGGGAAAATGGTCGTGCAACTAATGATATTATGACGCAACAAGAAGTAAAATGCACACCTAACAATCAATGCAAATGCACTGTGTAAAATGAAAAACGGGGTATGCTACTACGTGAAGTGCAAATTTTTTCTTCAAATGAATATGCAATCATTCCTATATGAAAATATGAGTAATATTCTCCAAGCAAACCTAATGCAAGTACCATGCAAATGCAAATAATGCAAACAATGCATAATGATGCAAAAAGTAAAAAAAAATTGTATTTTTTGAATTAAATGAGATAAAAAGCAAAAGTATGACTCTACAAACCCCAGACTTTGCAAGCAATACTAGATAGCACCCAAGCAAAGTACCAAGGTAAAAGAGACCTAATGCACTAATCCCAAAACAAAAAATAGAAAATGAAATGACAAGAACATTTTCAAAAAATTTAACTAAAAAGCGCCTCTGGTCAGAAACAGAGGTGCATACAGACTCCAGAAGCATCCAAGAAGACTCATCAATCATCCAAACTCACCCAGCAACACTTAATCTTCCCCAAAAAGGAAAAAATCAGGGCATACGCGACTGTTTGCAGAAAATCCGCGTATATATGCATCTATTCCAGGAAAACCCACATGTACACGCGACTGTGAAGGAAAAACCCACATATAGGAAGAAAAAGATATAAAAAAGAAGGAAAACAGACAAGCTGAGACAAAATTTACTCCTATCCGATACTACTAGGCAAACATGCCCCCAGACCCGACTCAAAAATAGAGAAATCAAAGCAATTCAAGAACATTGAATGCCAATAAAACCCCCAAAGGAAATGACTAGGAACTCCCCAATATGGTCGCCAATTCTGTTACGGAGAAAACTTCCTATGGCTTGGGGTGTACCACAACAGACAGAGTAACCACAGAAATCAATCCCTTCCCAATATGCAAGACAAATAAAACATCTAACACTAAAGGATCTCGAAACATACCTTATTCCGGATGGTTGATGTAGATACCTGTTGAGCTTTTCCAATCCCACTTGTGTTATCAATTTGCTCTCTCAACAATCAGGAAACAAGACAAGCATGATATATAATGGTGTTAGACCTACTCTAGCATATATAATCAATAATGTATAAGCAATTAAAAGCATCCATGGATTCAATATTCATTTAAATGCACATCATTGGACAGGAAAAGATATTTCTATTAATATAAATCTGAGATTACAAGAATGACAACCTCTGTCGGCACATCTGCGAAACAGAGAAACTGAGTCCTCCACCTGAGCCTCCACCACCTCAATCCTCCATCTCTTGATAGCAAGCTCACAAGCAAAGGAAAGCTTGGGAAGAACACCAAGTGCTCCAAGGGACAAAGGGATGCAAACTCAAGTATAAGCTACGGCAACAATGGACTATAGTTTTCTTTCTCTTCAATTCCTCCTCCTTTCAATGTATCCAAAGGGTTCCTTATATAGTGTCTCAATGGGGTAATGGAAGTCAAATTCGAGCGATCTCAAGGAATATGGAAGGCCAAGAGACAAGTGACTTGGATCCACATCAAGAAAAACTCCAAAAATCTTTGGCCTTTTGCACACATCCCAATGTATGTAGGTTTAAGGGTTATATCTGCATATATACGTGAGAAAGGGTTTAAAAGTCGTGTATGGCAAATAACATGTGTTTTTAGGGATGATCATGGAAACATCAAAGGTACAAAAATAGTCCGTGGGGTCCAAAGATTCTGCAGAAGGACAAGGAAGGCCATAAATGTGTGATCTACCATGTGTGGTAAAATCAGCTATAACAACGAGCATATTGAAAATTTGCTTATAATTCTCAATTAGTCATGGTTTATCATACTCCAAGGCATAGGCATGATGAATTCGAAGCAAAGTCTGAAGCAAACACATAGGCATAAGAATGCCACACAATCATGGGTAGAGGCTCGGCTAGAGTGGAAATAAACGCGCTCGCATTTTTTTAAATTCAAATATGTGTTCCTGCCAATGATAAACGTGCACGCATTATATTACTACAAAACGTGTGCACGTTTTGTAAGACTATAACGCGTGCACATTATGTAAGCATATAAATTTATATTTGACTACATTTCCAGTTATAACAATACTTTTATTATTTTATGTCCCCCCACCACCGCCCCGCCCCCTCTTCCCCCTAACTCTTACTAACCCTCTCTCCTCCTCTCCCTATCTCTAACCCCCCTCCTCTCTCTCCCTAACACACCACCACCCCATTCGTTCTCTCTCTCTCTCTCTCTCTCTCTCTCTCTCTCTCACACACACACACATCCCTTGAGTTTTAAAACAATATAGTTAGGTTGAAGAGAGGGGGGTGTTAAGACGCTAAGACTTAGGGAGTGATTGTCAATTCCCACTAAACATTGAATGATCCCTTAGTCGTGGAACTACCTTCTTAAATTCTCCTAAACACTTTACGAGCATAACGTGTACGCATTATATGTGGTAAAAACACGCTAGCATTTTGTTAATAATAGTGCGTGTGCACTATTATCCGAGAAACACTTTGACAGATTTCAAGCATGTTTCACAGTCCGCGCTCAATTTTTGGGTGCAGACAGTGCATTCATTCTCTTCTTCATTGGATTATCACACAAAATTTTGGTTTTGACATCAAGTGTCTCCATCACAAGTGTCTAAGGATTGCTTAGATCATGGTATACATTGAGGATCAAGAAAGAAATAATTAATTGAGCAAGAAAGAAACCGATTGAGTAAGAAAGAAACCAAGATTGGGGAATATCCCATTGAGGAGCACCATAGAGCATCTCCACCAATGTTTTTCTTGCAATTGAGGAGCTAGCAAAGGAAGCATTAACTTGGTCATTGTGATGGAGTGTGTAGACATAATTGAGCAAGAAAGAAACCAAGCTTGGGGAATCTCCCATTGAGGAGCACCATAGAGAATATCTACCATTGTTTTTATTGCAATTGAGGAGCTAGCAAAGGCAACATTCTTCCCAATTTTTGAGGAGCACCATGGACCATCTCCACCATTTTTTTATTGTATTTGAGGAGCTATCAAAGGAAACATTCCTCCCAATATTCCCCTTAATTTGAGTATCTAGACACAATTGAGCAAGAAAGAAACCAAGCTTGGGGAGTCTCCCATTGAAGAGAACCATTGACCATCTCCGCCATTTTTTTCTTACATTTGAGGAGCATCAAAGAAAATATTTCATTGGTCATTGTGGTGGAGTATCTAGACACTTGATTGTTCAAGAAAGAAACCAAGCTTGGGTAATCTCCCATTGAAGAGCACCATATATCATTGATCATTGTGGTGATGGGAAATTCACGCAATCGAGAAAGAAAATCGGAAAGGAAGACATTACCCAATGAAATCCTTGAATAAATTAGAGAAAATAAAAGAAATGACATGACCAATCGAAGACGCTATGGACACTCAACCAATTCCAGTTGTAGAGGATGCCATAGTCTTCCTACCAATCAACAACAAGAAAGACAAAAGCATTCACTCGAGGGACCTTTGGTCTCCATAGCAGTTGAAGAACAAGCACTACATGGCACTGATCAAGGAGTAAAACGTAGGTGCACATCAAGTCCACCTGAAACCTTTGCAGATTGAATTGGATGTGGGTATATAAGTGACAAAGTTAGAGAGTTGTTGAATTCCGACCGTATGCTTGAAGAAGACAATGTTGTTCAGACCACCCAGGAGGATTTCCAATTTCCACCATCCAAATGACAACAAGAGAAAGAAGGAAATCAAGCTCATGTTCAAACTCTAGACCAACCAGGTGATATGGTATAGGGTGCAGTTCCAACCTCCCTACCTCCACTAGTACAAAAGGAGGAGTTAGCTACTAAGGTGACTAAAAATTCTAGTCACCGCAATTTTTTCAAGTGATTTACTACTAAATATGAGCAATTTTGATTGACCCAACTATAAACGACTAATTTAGTCACCAGTTAACAAATATAACTAGATAATAAGTGACAAGGTTAAAAATTACTAACATAAACGACCAATTTAGTCACGACATAAAAAATGACTAGCTAGAATAATATGAATTCACCATTTATGTTAGTCATTTTTAATTGTGTCGTGAAAATTTGCATTTTTTACTTTAATGAAGTGTAAATTTTGTAAATTGTATTCCTTCTATTAGTAATATTGGTGCCATGCACCTCGATCTTTAGAGATCCAACAAAGCAATTGCATGAATTAGCTCTTGACCATATTTAACCCTGTTGCACCATTGAAGCAAACCGTTAAGCATGTGTCAAATTAGAAAAATTAGGTTCCTACGTCAATTATGAATTAGGTACTAGAACCAGTACCATATTGATACCTAGAAGAATCATAGCTAGTTGTTTATCCTTCAATGTAAGATTCCAAATTCCCATACTGATGTGCTTTTCTAACTTCAATATAACTTTCATGATCTGTGATCGTCGAACTAGGCGTTGCACCAGTCGACGTAGCTTCACCGGGGTCAGTTCCTTAATTAAAAATTGTAGCAGTACTTATTGATCCAATAATAATTGAACCAGTGGAAGCACCAAGAACAATATTTTAACCAATCAAAAACTCAATTATAATTAAAATGGGGTACTGACCTAGAACCAATCTCAGATCCATATGCAGTAAAGGTAGAGGCCCGACCCCATCTCAAAGTTTCATGTAAATATTTTGATTCCTCGACCTCTTACAGGCCTGACCTCATAGAATATGATACGTATAATGCAGTGAAGACCTTGATGGCAACATGAATTCCATCAACAAGCTAATAATATAAGCACACAATTAACCTCACTGGGAATTGCAGAGAATTAGCATAAGGAGAGAAGAAGAGGAATTAATGAACACACATTAATGAATGATCAATAAATGATAATTGATATTATTACAATGGTAATACATCCTTCTAAAGGAAAATAGAGTTGTAGGGAGACAACTCATAAAACTTAAAAAGGTTGACTTACCAAAATATAGCAAACCCCCATAGGTGGCTAAAGCACTTCCCAAATCTGTCAAGGACCTCGTGAATTAGAAAAAGCATGAGTGAGTTGTCAAGGGAGATGGAAAAAAATGCTAATCCTAGAAAATTGAGATAAAGTCATGAAGGATGAGTTGGCAACAAAGGAACCCAATTTCCTAGTTAACTAGATTTACCTTATCCACAGAAAAGCAGGATAAAGCATAATAAAGCAGACTCTGTTGTAAAGCACTGTTTACTAATTATGGATGTCCATAAAGTGGTTAAGATTAACCCAGAATCAGAAATACAACATTCCTGGGGTATAGATGGCATGTGTTGACTTTAAGGTGCAAGCGGATGCCAACTAATTAAGCTAGTGGGTAGATAATTAATCAAATAATGATTAATTATTTTATCCTAAGTATTGAGTGGGTTTAATATATTCCAACACCCCCCTATAAGTCTGAATTTATGGTGGTATGTCAAAAAAATATAGATGCATATGGATGCATATAGGGCCCAACAACAAGGCTATGGTCACCCTTTAACAATTATTATGTCTAAAAAAACTGAGGAAAGAGGCAAAACCACATGGGAAAAGTGCTCCCTCAAGATAGGACATGAGAGGAAAACCAAAAAAATGTTGTTGACATTGCTCCAAACTAAATGATGATGCCTGGAGGAATCTCCTTCTTAGGAAGAAGAGAAATCTTCTCACCTGGATCAAAGACAGTTGTAGGATGGAAACTAGGACCATGTAGAACAACAGATATCCAATGATGTGAAAGCTATTGAGAGTTGTAATCAGGTCCAATATGATGTAATGAATTGAAATTCGAACCAATAGAGATGAAATCATCTCAAGATAGGTGAAATAACTGTCCAAGCGAATGTATAATGCCTCCCACTACATTTACATAGAGAGGATATGTGCAAGTGGTCATGTAGGAACAAAGAGAAGCCATAGGACCAAAGAGTGCGAATGCATGGGCTCCATGGGTTGATCTAGCTTCCAAACAATCCAAAATATCACATATAAGCATATTAGTAGACTCATGGGAGTACACTGATAATGAATCCTCTATAGTAGAAGTATGAAAGGAGGAAGGAAAGAGATGTTCAAAATCTTCAAGGAGGATCTGAGGATTAATGCCAAGAATAAAGGAGGAGATGTAAAAGCACATGAGATCAAGTATGGTAAGTGGAAATACATTGATAGGACTTGATATGGCTAAGCAAACATCTTGAAAGTCACTGGGTTGTGCACCATCAATGAGAGAGTTATGCACAAAGTGTGAAGGATCTCGCACATAGATCTCAGAATCTAAGATAGAAGACATAGAGAACAATGAATGTGTGAGTGAATCATCATCAATAACAATAGAAACTCCATCTGTCACTTCTTTTTCATCATCAGTACCTTCAAGAGACACAGAAAATGATTTCTCTTCAATATTTTCTTCTTCATTGAAGGAGGAAGCATTCAAATCAAAGAGGGTAGCAGCAACATGAACTATATGAGAAACTTCTTCATCATAAATAAATTCATCAGAGAATGTAGAGGCTAAGACATATTGAGAGAGAGCACATGAGGAGATGTTGGATTTGCCCCATGCATCATCTTCTACTTCCTGCACACCAAAAGCTTTGTCCAAATTTTTCCAAAACTCAAATGGATATTCAGCATAATCTATGAGATGATGTATATTTGGAGACATTTCCAAGCACATGATTCCATAAGCTCTATCACAATTATTTAACCAGTCAATCTTCTCTTCATAAGACCCATGTTTGCTCAAAGCACCAATGGAGAAATCAAAGAGACATTGCCTCTTCAAGTATGTGCTCATCTTTGGCTTCCAATCAACATAGTTGAAAGGAGATAGTAGATGAACTTTCGAATCCATATTGAAGTTTTTGCACCTGCAAATATGAAAGGAGAATTAATTGATGAGCTCCCAAATCTCTGATACCATGTCAGAATTATAAAGCCTTGATGGCAATATGAATTCAATAAACAAGCTAAGAATATAAGCACACAACTAACCTCACTAGGAATTGAAGAGAATTAGCATAAGGAGAAAAGAAGAGGAATTAATGAACACACATTAAAGAATGATCAATAAATGATAATTGATATTATTACAATGGTAATACATCCTTATAAAGGAAAATAGAGTTGTATGGAGACAACTCATAAAGCTAAAAAAGGCTGACTTACCAAAATATAGCAAACCCCCATATGTGGCTAAAGCACTTCCCAAATATGTCAACGACCTCACAAATTAGCAAAAGCATGAGTGAGTTGTCAAGGGAGATAGAAAAACATGCTAATCCTAGAAAATGGAGAGAAAGTCATGAAGGATGGGTTGGCAACAAAGGAACCCGGTTTTCTAGTTAACTAGCTTTACCTTATCCACAGAAAAGAAGGATAAATAAGAATCTGATGTAAAGCGTTGTTTACTAATTCTAGATGTCCATAAAGTGGTCAATATCAACCCAGAATCAGAAATAAATCATTCCTGAGGTATAGATGGCATGTTATGATTTTAAGGTGCAAGTGGATGCCAACTAATTAAGCTAGTGGGTAGATAATTAATCAAATAATGATTAATTATTTTATCCTAAGTATTGAGTGGGTTTAATATATTCCAACACCCCCCTATAAGTCTGACTTTATGATGGTATGTCAAAAAATATAGATCCATATGGATGCATATATGGCCCAGCAACAAGGATATGGTCACCCTTTAACAATGATTATGTCCAAAAAGTTGAGGAAAGAGGCAAAACCACATGGGGAAAATCCTCCCTCAAGATAGGAAATGAGAGGCAAACCAGAAATTTTGTTGATGGTGCTCCAAACTAAATGCTGATGTCTGGAGGAATCTTCTTCTTGGGAAGAAGAGAAATCTGCTCACCTGGATCAAGGACAGCTGCAAAATGGAAACTAAGACCATGTAGAGAAACTGAGATCCAATGATGTGAAAGCTCTTAAGAGTTGTAATCAGCTACAAGATGATGTAATGAATTGAACTTTGAACCAATAGAGATTAAATAAGTTCTAGATAGGTGAAATAAGAGTCCAAGTGAATGTATGAGGTCTCCAACTTCATTTACACAGAGAGGATGAGTGCAAGTGATCATGTAGGAACATAGATAAGGCATAGTATCAAAGAGTGTGAATGCATGGGCTCCATGGGTTGATCTAGCTTCCAAAGAATATTCCAAAAGATCACATATAAGCATATCATTAGACTCATGGGAATACACTGGTAAAGAATCCTTTGTGGTAGAAGTATGAAAGGAGGAATGAAGAAGATGTTCAAAATCTTCAAGGAGGCTCTTGGAATTGATGCCAAGAACATAGGAGGAGATGTAAAAGCACATGAGATCAAGTACGGTAAGTGGAAAGACACTAATAGGACTTAATATGGCTAATCAAACATACTGAAAGTCACTGGGTTGTGCACCATCAATGAGAGATTTATGCACAAAATGTGAAGGATATGGCACGTAGATCTCAGAATCTAAGATAGAAGACATAGATAACAATGAATGTGTGAGTGAATCATCATTAATAACAATAGCAGCTCCATCTGTCACTTCCTTTTCATCATCAGTATCTTTAAGAGATGTAGAAAAAGATTGCTCTTCAATGTTTGCTTCTTCATTGAAGGAGGAAGCATTCGAATCAAAGAGGGTATCAGCAACATGAACTGTGTGAGGATATTCTTCATCATAAATAAATTCATTAGAGAATGTAGAGGCCAAGACATCTTGAGACAGAGCATATGAGGAGATGATGGATTCACTCCATGCTTCATCTTCTACTTCCTGCACACCAAAATCTTTGTCCAAATTTTTCCAAATATCAAATGGATATTCAACAGAATCTACGAGATGATATATATTTGGAGACATTGCCAAGCACATGATTCCAAATGCTCTATCATAATTATTCAGCCAGTCAATCTTCTCTTCATAAGATTCAGGTTCTCTCAAAGCACCAATGGAGAAATCAAAGAGACATTGCCTCTTCAAGTATGCGCTCATATTTGGCTTCCAATCAACATAGTTGAAAGGAGATAGTAGAGGAACTTTTGAATCCATATTGAAGTTGTTGCACTTGCAAATAAACCTACAAATATGAAAGGAGAATTAATCGATGAGCTCCCAAAGCTCTGATACCATGTTAGAATTCTAAAGCCTTGATGGTAATATGAATTCCATAAACAAGCTAAGAATATAAGCACACAACTAACCTCACCGGGAATTGCAGAGAATTAGCATAAGGAGAGAAGAAGAGGAATTAATGAACACACATTAATGAATAATCAATAAATGATAATTGATATTATTATAATGGTAATAGATCCTTATAAAGGAAAATAGAGTTGTATGGAGACAACGTTGTCATAAATCTCAAAAAGGCTGACTTACCAAAATATAGCAAACCCCCATAGGTGGCTAAAGCACTTCCCAAATCTGTCAAAGACATCAGGAATTAGGAAAAGCATGAGTGAGTTGTCAATGGAGATGGAAAAACATGCTAATCCTAGAAAATGGAGAGAAAGTCATGAAGGATGGGTTGGCAACAAAGGAACCCAGTTTCATAGTTAACCAGCTTTACCTTATCCATAGAAAAGCAGGATAAAGCAAAATAAAGCAGAATCTGTTGTAAAGCATTCTTTACTAATTTTGGATGTCCATAAAGTGGTCAAGATCAACCCAGAATCAGAAATAAAGCGTTCATGGGGTATAGATGGCATGTGTTGACTTTAAGGTGCAGGTGGGTGCAAACTAATTAAGCTAGTGGGGAGATAATTAATCAAATAATGATTAATTATTTTATCCTAAGTATTGAGTGGGTTTAATATATTCCAACATGTGGAAATTGAACCCAAGCAGTAGAACAATTACACTCACAAAATTTCTAATCAAACATGCAAAATTCTACAAAAAGGAGACTGAAATTGGAGCATAACTCAATCCTGTATTGAATAAGTTTACATCAGCCAACCTAATCAAGTAATAGTCTATCCAAATATATAATTACATCAGATATTCGAAAGCATAAGGATGCTATTCAAATTGGGCAAAAGAAGGCTTACTAAACTAGTCAAAATCCCCCATAGGTGTGTTGAGGCCCCGAAATTCGTAGGCAACAACAGTAAGGGATTCTCCCCAGTCAATGTTCCCAACTAGCCCGTGATTTTTTGGTATGGGGAATCCGTCCGGTTTGCGGTCCGGCTACCGTAGGTCAAAGTAACAAAAAACAGAGGTTTTACCGGTTGCGGCCCGGTCCACCGTGTATATTTTTGTATTTTTTACTTAAATGTATGATATGCAAGTGCCTAATTAACCATGCAGGGCGATAAGATGCAAGGAGCAGTCACAACGTGATACGCAGGTTCTTACCTCTCGTCTTAGACTCACTAGCATCTAAATCACATACAACAAGAAAATAAACTAACTACCTAAACTATCCCTAGGGAGCAGGATTATCATTCATTGGTGAGTAATATATTTTGTACATGCATAATGAAAAGTTACAGATAGCTGACACTTTTTTCAAGACACATGAACAATTGCAGATTTTTGAACAACCAGTTAGCCAATTGTTTTATGAACAACATTCATTACTCACAGTGGAAAACATCACAAAATATACTGAAAAGCATTCAACAAGAACATAGGTTCAGGAAGTTAAACACTCTCACAGTTAATGAAACACAGCTGAAAATGAAATAATTCCCTTTCAACATTGTTCATTTAATCATATTGATACATTCCACATTTCGCTTTCTCCAGCAGGAAAAAGTTGCAGTTTCTGATTGTAAAACAAAATAGTTCCTCTTACAAGCAAATGGTTTACAAATTCTTCCAGGGAAAAAGTCCTTTCTCAGTTCTACTTTCAAATATTTAAACTATAACTCTAGACCGCTTGGGCTGCCCTCCAAACGTATGACCTTTCAGTTTCTCAAACGTTTCATATCCCTTCTTCATCTTTACTTCGTATGCTCATGATCAATTGGGTAACTGCTGGACCTTTCCGTCCTTCAAACGTTTCATATTCTCCTATGTTGTTTGTTCCTTCGTCTGTCCTTCTGACAACGGTTCGACCAATCCCTTGAGACCACCTGCAAATAAACCAAAATGCATTATTTATTGGATTTGCGTTCCAAAACAAAGAAGCAAATCATATTACTGAAACAGCTAATCCACAAGAAAAGACTAGGTGTGCCATCATCATTTTACAAATGTCAACAACACTACCTCGCCCTCCTACGGGCTCGTGATAAAACACCAACTGCGGAAATCGGGAGGAAACCGACCTCAGAAGCAAAAGCTCTGCCCAGCCGCAATGGCGGGAGAGTAAAGGCTACAGGCATGCGACAAGAGAGCGGGAAAAGGCTTTAGTCGGAAGTCGAAAGACTTTTAAATCGGAAGATGAATGACTTTCCTAGCCGCAACAGCGAAAGAGAAATAAGCTACGGACAAGCGACGAAAAGGGTCAACACGCATCGGCAGTCGGAGCTCTTTATGCTTTGGACGCTAAAAGGGTTTCCAAGCCGCAACGGCGAAAAAGAAAAGCCTACGGGAAAGCTACTAAAGACTAAAGCATCGGCTGGCGGGTCGTTTTGGACTTCGGGTGCTAAGCCGCTTTGGGAGCCGCAACGGTGGAAGAGGAAATGGCTGAGGCTTCCGATTAAACAAATTTGACGCCCGATCAATAGAAAAAATTAAGTGTTTCAAAATTTAAAAACCAGCAATAGTTCAAACATGCTTTACTTCCGCAACAGCGGCCTTAATAAAGAACACTTGGTTCGATCAATCAAGCGAAAACAAACTTAGAATCTGCGACTTACCATAAATCCCAAACGTAATCAAAATTCGAACCTTGGGCGAGAGTTAAGCTTTTACAATCATCTAAAATTAAAACACGACCAAAACTCAAAGTATCCAACGATTAAAACACAATTCTAAATCATGGCGGGGGGGCCAAAATTTAAGAAATTTGGGGAAACAGTTGCAACCACAACAAGGTGCATAAAACACTTTCCTAATATGAGAAGATGCTCATGATTTGGCTAAATCAGATGTATCAACTGATCATTGAAGGAAAGATATCATATCCATGCTTTTGGATGGAGAAAAAGAAGGAGGATGGTTAAGGAAAAAAACAAGACAGTTACTCCTAGACTAGCTTTTCCTTTTTGTCTTAAAACTGCTAAAAGAAAGGGAGCTTTCAAAAAAATCAGAACTGCACTTTTTCTATTCTGGAATTATAGCAGAGTTGCCAAAAATGATTCTAGGATGTTTCTAAAGTTATCCTTAATCCATTTTTAGCATTTGTTGACTTCTAGGTGCAAGTGGATGCCAACTAGCATAGTAAGGAATCTAGGAATTTAGGAATAAGACAAAAATGATTAATTAATGTCAAATATGGGTAACTATGGTTTTTATTATTCTAAACCCCCTCTTAAGCCTGAATTTATGTGAAAATATCAGAAAAATATAGGGCCTAGCAACAAGGCTTAGTCACCCTTTACATACTTCTTGTCCATACAACCAAGGAAAGAGGCAAAAATCCAGTGGGAAAAGCCTCCTTTAAACATGGACACAAAACAATTTTTTGGAAATCTTGTTATCAATCATTATTCACCACATGATCAGTAATACCCAGTAGTGATTTAAGATTACTGAAGGTCTTCTCACAAAACACGTTGGTGAAGATGTCTGCTACTTTCTCTGAAGATGCGCAGTAGAGTATAGCAATGGTACCATCATGCACAAGCTCCCTGATATAGTGCATATGTATCTCAATGTGCTTGGTTCGTTGTCTTTGAACTGGATCAATGGAGATTCGAATGGTGATTTGATTGTCACAATATATGACAGTGGAAGTCTCTAATTCGATCCCACATTCTCCAAGTATCCCCTGCAACCACAAACTTTGAGTAGTTGCATTCACAACTCTTCTATACTCTGCCTCTGTAGATGAGAGTGATATGGAACTCTACTTCTCACTTGACCATATGATTGGTCCATCTACAAGTATGAACACATATCCTTAAGTAGTCTTTTGGTCTGTGTTGTCACCTGCCCAATCACTGTTAGTAAATCCAACTAGCTCTAAGTCAGATTTTGCTGCATAGAAAATCCCATGAGTTATTGTTCCCTAAACAAAATTTAGGATCCTCTTGGATACCCTCCAATGGATTTCATGAGGCTGATCCATGTGTCTAGAAACCACACTAACTTCATAAGATATGTCAAGTCGATTCTATGTAAGATAAAGAAAACACCCAATCAACTGCCTATACCGTGTGTTATTTACCAAAGGTGAAGAACCTGCTTCTTCAAGCTTAACTCCAGAAAGGAATGGAGTCTTTATTGGCTTGCAATCCTTCATGTTGAACTTGTTGAGCATATCTGAAGCATAATTGGACTGATGAAATTTGATTCCATGTTGGTATTGAGAAATTTCAAGACACAAGAATTGGCTCAACAACCCCAAATCTGTCATGGAAAAGACATGGTTCATTGCATCATTCAAGGATGCAATCTCTTTCTTTCAACTTCCTATTATCAACAGGCCATCCACATAAAAAACAATAATCATTAAATAACCATGAATCATCTTGAAATATACATTTGGATCAGGCTTGCATCGAACAAAGTTCTGTGACAGCAAAAAACCATCAATCTTGGCATACCAAGCCCTGGGGGCTTGCTTTAGCCCATACAATGATTTCTTTAACCTACATAATAAAGATGGACTAGACACAAAACATTCAGGTTGATGCATATAAATCTCTTCATTCATATCTTCGTGTAGAAAGGCACACTTCACATCGATGTGATGCACCTCCCATTGCATTGAAGCTACAATCGCCAAAGCTAGCCTTATGGAGTCCATCTTTTCCACTGGTGCAAAGGTATCATTGTAATAAATAAATTTAACTTGTGAGTAGCCCTTAGCTACCAATATTGCCTTATTTTTCAAAGGTGAGCCATCAGCATCAAATTTAGTTTTATAAACCCACTTACACTTTACTAGCTTTCTCCCTAGGGGGAGATCAACTAGTTCCCATGTGTTATTCTTCTGGAACGAGCTGTATTCTTCCTTCATGGATGATTTCCATATTGGATCATCTTATTCATATTCATGTGTCTGAGGATCAGATTCAACCATAAAATAACACTTCTCAGCAAAGAGTGGATCTTTCACACAAAGGGCACTCTCAAATTGAGATCTAGTCCTCCTAGTGTCACTAGGATTCCCAGCTAGTTCCCTAGCTGCATGAATGGTCCTTGCTGCCCATTTTGGTCTTGTATGGATGTTAGGATATGTATTTAAATCATCATTATCAGACATATCAGAATCAGAAAACTCATTAGTCTCTTCACTTACAATTAATGGATGTGGTGATGAAGAGGATTCTCCAACTTCAACTGTTGCTAAAGGCTCTTCTTCAAATTGAGCACTCCTTTCAATGAAGGATTTGTTAGTGCTCAATTTTATAAGATTGTACCCTTTTGAATCTTCATAATACCCAACAAATAGGGACTCTTGGCTTTGGGGTTGAAAATCCTTCCTCTTTTCAGTTGGAATTCTAACCGAATCCTTTGAGCCAAAAATCCTGAAATGTGTCACATCTGGCTTGTACCCACTCCAAGATTTGAAAGGATTAATACCATAAAGTTGCTTTTGAGGCACCCTATTATGGATCTAGGATGCACATTTTATTGCTTCATACCAAAACTTTGGTGGCAAATCTTTAGACTACATCATGCAAGTTGCCATCTCCTTGAGTGATCTATTCTTTCTCTCAGCAACATCATTCTTCTCCGGTGTGTAAGGAATAGAATGTTGCATCTGGCTACCTGCATCTTCACAATAATGGATGAACTCAAACTTGACATACTCACCACCATTATCAGATCTGAGGATCTTGAGTTTACTCCCAAACTGATTCTCAACCAAGGCTCGAAAGACCTTGAAGAGGTCAAAAACTTCAGACTTGTGATTTAGGAAGTAGACCCAACAATACCTGGAAAATCCATCTATGAAGGTCAGTGCATATTTGTCTTGAATCATGGACATATGAGGGAATGGAACAACAATGTCACTATAGATTAACTCAAGGGGTGCATATATTCTCTCGTGACTATCTCTCTCATACTTGAGCTCTGGGTTTTTTCCTAGGATGCAACCTTGACGGACTCCCTTAGAAAACTTGATCTTTGGTAACCCTATTACCATGTCTTTGTCACTCAAATATGAAATATACTTGTAGTTAATATGGCCAAATCTCTAATGCCAAAGCTTTCTAGCTTCATTAGCATCAGTGAGAAGAGATGAGGGGTTTGAGAAAGGTAGGAAATGGGAAAACTTGTATACCTTCGAACTGTGATCCACAACACCTTTTGCTATGACTTTACCATTCGAAATATCTAAGATTTCAAATTCATTGGTAGAGAATATGACTTTCTTTGGAGACCTAGTGTGGGTCATCTGATACAGTAACAAGAGGTTAGCAGCTAGACCTGGGACATACAAGACATAATTGAAGGAACCATGGTCAATATCAATCCTACCCTTCCCCATACTATCAGTAACAGAGTCATCTCCCAAAACAATTTTTGGACCTTTTGAATTGTCAAGAGAGGAGAAAATCTCCCTTTTTGAAAATATGTCTAAAAGCTCCAGAATCAATGATGAATCTAGGTGAGCTTGAGGTGCTAGCAACCAAGGCATGTACTCTCTCCTTGTCATCTGAATTTGATCCTCCTTCCCTCTTTCTTACGCATTCAGGAAGGGAGATGTTGTTCTTCTCCAAGAATTGGGTCAACATGTCAATTTTCTTTTCCATACAAGAGCTCTCGAGATGATAGACCTTACTATAGTATGTGCACTTTCTCATTTCTCCTTTGTTCATCTTCTTCTGGAAGTTCTTCTTGGAGCCTGAGGGCTCCTCTTGAGACTTTTCCTTGTCTCTCTTTTTCTCAGGTGTCTTTTTGGATTTATTTTTTCCTTTTGAATCCACCCTCGAATCTCCAACAACCAAAGCTTGGTATTTGGAAGGTTTGATGGTTCCCATCATTACCAAGTTGTCTTGCTCCTCGGTGAGGGATTCCATGAACTCAGCAAGCTTAAGCATCTTCCAGGCTCGTACTGTCAACTTGGTGGCATGGAAGGTTGAAACAAATACTGAATAGTCAGGACCAAGCTTTGAGAGTATGGTCAATACTAGTTGCTCATCCTTATTTTCGATTCCACACTATTTTAACTGCAGAACTAGGGCCTTAAACTTGGAAAAGTAGAGTTGCAATGATTCGAAGTTGTTGGGACTCAAGGAGATCAATTTATTCTTGGGACTCAAGGAGATCAATTTATTCTTGAGTTGATTTCCTCTCATCTCATCTATCTTGTCAAAAATTTATTCAAGCTTCTCCCAAAACTCATTTGGCGATGTCAATGCATCAAGATGGAAGAGGAGGTCTCTTGAAATGCTCAAGCACAAAATACCATAGGCCTCATCCCTCCTATTGTGCCATTTAATTTTCTCTACAGCTTCATTGGGATCTGCCTCAGTTGCCATGGAAACCCTATAGAGGCCTTTCTCTCTCAACAGTATCTCCATCTCAACTTTCCATTCGAAGAAATTGAATGGAGTCAAGATGATCCTTTGAGATTGGTCCATATCTTAGCAACTATGTCCTTCAACCAGTAGAATGTGATCCCAGTCAATGATGTCGAACATGGAATAGAAATATGGAAGGATATAAATCTATATGCAAAGGCTCTGATACCATGTGGAAATTGAACCCAAGTAGTAGAACAATTACACTCACAAAATTGCTAATCAAACATGCAAAATTCCACAAAAAGGAGACTGAAATTGGAGCATAACTCAATCCTGTATTGAATAATTTTACATCACCCAACCTAATCAAGTAATAGGCTGTCCAAATATATAATTACATCATATATTCTAAAGCATAAGGATGCTATTCGAATTGGGAAAAAAGCAGGCTTACTAAACTAGTCAAATTCCCCCATAGGTGCATAAAACACTTTCCTAATCTGAGAAATGCTCACAAATTGGTTGAATCAGATGTATCAACTGATAAGTGAAGGAAATAGATCATATCCATGCTTTTGGATGGAGAAAAAGAAGGAGGATGGCTAAGGAAAAAAACAAGACAGTTACTCCTAGACTAGCTTTTCCTTTTTGCCTTAAAATTGCTAAAAGCAAGGTAGCTTTCAGAAAAAGCAGAACTGCGCTTTTTCTATTCTAGAATTATAGTAGAGTTGCCAAAAAATATTCTAGGATGTTTCTAAAGCACTCCTTAAGCCATTTTTATCATTTGTTGACTTCTAGGTGCAAGTGGATGCCAACTAGCATAGTAAGGAATCTATGAGTTTAGGAATAAAACAAAAATTGATTAATTAATTTCAAATATGGGTAACTATGGTT
Source organism: Pseudotsuga menziesii (assembly GCA_001517045.1). NCBI lineage: Eukaryota > Viridiplantae > Streptophyta > Pinopsida > Pinales > Pinaceae > Pseudotsuga > Pseudotsuga menziesii. Next base: position 1,110,200 of record LPNX010515623.1, read on the forward strand.
TTGATTTTTCTAAAACGATACCTAGAAGGATCATAGATAGTTGTTTATCCTTCAATGTAATAGTCCAAAGTCCCATACTGAGGTGCTTTTCTAACTTCAATATAACTATCATGATCTGTGATCGTTGAACTAGGTGTTGCACCAGTTGACGTAGCTTCACCAGGCTCAACTCCTTAATTAAATGTCATAGCAGTACTTTTCGATATAATAATAATTGAAATAGTAGAAGCACCAATAACAATATTTTAACCAATCAAAGACTCAATTATAATTAAACTGGGGTGCTGACCCAAAACCAGTCTTAGATCCATATGCAGTAAAGGTAGAGGCCCAACCCCATCTCAGAGTTTCATGTAAATATTTTGATTCCTTGACCTCTTACAGGCCTGACCTCGCAAAATATGCTACATATAATGCAGTGAAGACCTCTCCTTATCACTATCAAGTTAAACCTCCTAATTTATGCATTAGTGGCCAGGGAAATTTTGCATTTGACGTCACCACCCACCTGATTCACAATGTGCATAACTCTTCTCGGCCAACGTCCTCGATCCAATTTTACTATATATACTTTCACTATAACAAAAAACACCATTAAAACAAATATTATATAATAATAAAACAAAAAATATATATACTTATATAAAACACAAATTAATTCAATTTTCACCCACTAAACATAGCCTTTCAAATTGTCACCCTTATCCACATGCACTTCACTCCCTCTAAATATGGATCTGATTGTTATATTGCTACATCGGAATTTGAAAATGATTTATGATTAATGTTAATCCTTTTTTTTCTGTACGAATTGGTTTTAATGCATATCAATTAAAGACAAGATAAATGAAAAGAGTAGAAAGTTAGAGTTAACATATTGGTTTCATAATTGAATGCAGAAAAATGAAGATGAGTCAACAACCAATTTTGACAACTGTTGAATACCATGCATACGACAAGAGAATAGCTGATGCAAAGAGCTTGCTTAAATATGCATGTCCATGTAATGATTGTTGTGGTGGGAAGATGAGAAAAATACAAGTGATTTATGAACATATGCTAAAATTTGGTCATACCGGGATGTAACTTTAGAAGTTTGGAAGAAAGTTGTATTTTTTACCATCAATTAGGGAACCATTAAACCATTCAAAAAAATATTATAGATCTTAATAAAAACTATCTCTCAATGCCTATCTATTATCTCTGCAAAGAATCTCAAAAACAATGATACTTCAAATGCGTAGCTTAGGACAAATACAATACATTTTTTTAAATGAGAAATTATTCATAGCTTATCCTCACCATACAAAAGATTTATGAAAAATTGCAACAACTAATTGACACATTTTTTAGGAAAAAACATTATCAATATGTCAAATATATGCCTCTGTGTATTCCCAACAAACTAATCTTATTAATATGGTTGTTACTAATATATGTTAATATATAATATGCTAATTTATAGATTAGGTAATATATTATATAATATCTAATATTAATGTAATATAATTAGTTTATATAATATATTAATATAGTTAATAATATTTACCAAATTTAAAATATATGTATATATATAAACAACAAAACAAATTATAACAAAAATTTCACTCGCAAATATTTTAACACTAAAATTTCCCTCGCAAATATTTTAACATGATTTGGTCCAAAGACACAAAAAGTGGAGGATTTGGGGAAAAGGGTGCTCATGCCACGTGAGTATCAACGAAGCCACAGTGAAGCGTGACAAATTTGTAGGTGCAAGGATCGAACCGAAATGAGTGGGGAGGAGAAAGGTGGTAGAAGCGAACCCCCGTTGCAGGCATCGAAGTTAACAGGATTTGGTAATAGGAATTTTTTCCATGGCTACATCCTCATAGGCGGAAACCGTAGAGAAAATCTTCAGGGCCAAATGTGCATAGTGCCACATAGTCGATAAGGGCACCCACCACAAACACAAGGTATGTATGTATGGTACTTCAATCGTCTCATAAATTTTCCCTGTTTATAGGCTATTAGTATTGGGGATTTTACTTGATCCTACAGATCACATTAGGGTCAACTACGTGGAGAATTTACCCTCCGTATGATGTTAAGATTGAGGCCATAGATTCCAAGTTTCAAACATTGTTTCTTGTTATCTATCAATTAATTGATATATTTTCTTAAATTGTATGTGGATTGACCATCAGCGTTAGCGTTTGTTCTTAGTTGTGTAGATCAATTTAGGGTTTACCTTAACTATAAGGGGTGATTCACCCTCTACATTTTGTTTTGGTTTCTTACAAGTTCAAATCTGCAAATATGCATGTGTTTTGACTACAATGGAGTTTGTCATAGGGCCAAGGTTAATGGACTATTTTGTAGACAATCCAACACCGCTGCAAGTTATTCATATTTTGTTGCCAATAAAAACAAGGTTGTGGTTTAGGGAGAGGACACTTTAGATTAAATTCAAAGAGAAACTCTAGATGGCCTAAAAAGTTTGGGTTCTCTTTTATGAGGAGGATTTATGCTATGGATTGAACCATATTCATCCTCGCCCCAATATAATATAAAACATAAGCTCTGCAATTAAAAGGATCCTCTACCACTGAATATATTATTCAAAAATACACTTCTCCATGTGTAATGGAAATGCTTATTCCAACACAAGGGTTTGGATGTGGGGCTTTACTTGAACCCAACAATACTGAACAAGACATAGCCCTATTTATAAAACGGATCAAACCTTGAAATTTAATGTCGCGCACATCATATTATTGTCCACCAAGAGGGTTATATTTCTTTGAGTTGAGATTTGTCACTGGCCACTCAGAAAAGCGAATATTAAAAATAAAAACAAAAACCTTTTGGGGGTTTATGAGATTCTTTCAAACTTAATTTTTTTGTTCTTTTAAACATATCTGGAAACTAAAACTGTGCAATGCAATTTCATGAAGTTCAAAGGTGGAGAAACTTCACATATGGGTGAATAGTCTCTTTTTTCCAGCACAAACCTTGTATATGGCTTACCTCACCACACAAAACTCATCATCTCAATGGAGTATCGTGTATGTAGTGCAATATGTTTGTTATATTGCAGGAAATTTTATATGGGATGGTTCCCTCACAATAACCTTATCAAGTCTATGGGAATCCAAACATATAAGAATATTTTTGTTATTTTTCATGGCCACCCAGAGAAATGGCACCAACTCATTTTCTTCCATATTCCATTCAACAAAATGGCTACTCAGCTCAAGGCTGAGTTCCCCCATTGCTGGACTGGTTCCACATCCTGGTCCTTGACTAGATGTACCCATTCTCCTAAGAGAATGGCTCTCAATGCTTCTTAGGAAAAATCAACAAATGAGCCCCCCTTGCCTGGAGTTCATCCATTGCATGAGGAATGCATCCCCCTTTTGTTGGAGTTCATCTTTGTATCATGCACGAGTTAATTTCTTGGTTCAATTGAACTCGTCCTCATGTGCTTCACCCCACACCTAATGTACTTCACCTTGTTGCATGGTTGAGTTAAGTGGAGAAAGTCTCATGCACGCACCATGTTCAAGTCTAGTTCACCCTCATCTCTTCCATGCCCCTGTAATTTTTCCACTTGTCACAGCGGGAGATCACCACATGTTGTCCTATATTGATGCCACATGTCATGCATGCATGAATCATAGCTAAAAAATATGAGATAGTTTGCATGTGCCATGCAACTCAAACCCTATTTGCCAAAAAATAGAATTATCTTACATGTCCTCCAAAAATATCTCATTGGAATCTTCATCTAGCAAGGATATCAAAAATATGATTATCTTTGTTGTTTGGACCTTCGAACACTATCTCCTAAAACTAGGAAAATTGCTAAAAATAGACATCTCCTTCAATACTAATGAAAACCCTGTGAAATGTCTTCAATTTTGAAGCCAGATCATATCATTGAATCAACCTTGTGAACCAACCTCTGACATATGAAATCTATCTCTTTGGAACAAGTTTAATACCAACTAAATGAAATAAGTTGGCTCTTAACCCTCCAAATTTGCATATGGGAAAATCTAGGGGTTAACAATAATTTGGGACTCCAAGCCTTGTTTCTCATGGAATATGGTGATTGGATTCCACTTGAACCCGGTGATAACCAACAAAGAATTGGCTGAGAGGGATCTCAAGTGTGTGCATCCAGTGGTGTAGTGTATAGATTGGTTTGACAATCAGGCCATCTTTCATCTCCGTGAAATACTCTACATACAAGGCTATTTTGGGTTTGAGATTGCAAGATGGATATACTCAAGTGGTTTGAATGTATTGTTTGTAGATGCCATCCCTAATGATCCTATTCAACTCCTGCTTGTTCAGAAGGAGTACTTAAATGGGGGGAGCTTGTAGCCTCAGCCAACCAACAATGGGAATGTTGGAAGGACTTGGTTGAGGAAATAGAATTGGGATTCAACTTTGTCATCTTTGTACATCACTAACATTCTTGTTATGGATAATTATAGTTCACAAAAATTCCTAGTTATTAACTGAATTCTACCATTCAACTATAGTATGATATCAATAGTGTAGTTTTTTAACTGCGTCTTCTAACTACTATAAATTAAGTAGCGCGGATTTAAATTGTGCTTAATTTTAAGTGGGATGGTAAATTAATTGTCATACTATTTCTCAACCTGGAGGCATTTTCTTTTGATGAAAATCACCTGCACAAATTTCAGGTTTGTAATAAATTATTTGCAAACTAATGGCACGCAGCTTAAGAAAAAATCCCAAGTTGATGCAAACTTACGTCATTTGTTAGGTGGTCTCATATTTCGTTGTTAAGATAAATACTTTTTCTTACATTTTCAGTTGCATGTCTTGTTGGCTGTTCAATTTTCAAACATTTGCAGAGAATGGGAAATGTAGTATGTACATGCCCATCCAAACTATATGTTCATGAATGGTATTCTCATTTTGTTTTGTAACTCATCTTGTCCTTTTGATGCAGGCTATTTCTCAGAGAGCCATGTTACATGAGATTTTATGTGATTATGGACAAGCAACCACTGATCTGCAAAAGCTTACAACTATCTTAGAGAGCCAGCAACGGAGAAAAGCAAGCCAACCAGGGATATTGGGAAGCTCAAGCACTATCACACAAGATCTTAGACAAGATCGTGAACGACTTGCCAAAACAGAAGAAGAAATGAAAAGAGAAAATTATTTGGATCATTATTTGATCTTGTATGTCTTCTTGTGCACCTTTACGATTATGTTGATTTTATGTTGCATATTTGATCATATTTTTTTTATAGTTAAGTCATTCATCAATGTGATATATTAATATTATTTTAAGTGATTGAGGGTATGATGTCAAACACACAATAATGTTTATACTGGCATGCATAGCTATTTGATCTTAAGCTCATAGGTAATCCACATTCTCTAGGAGTACACATATTGCAGGATAGATGTACCCTTGCTCTTCTGTCAGGATTGATTTGTTATATATATATATATATTAATATTACAACTTATCCCTTGACATACTCATTTCGGGGGTTGTTTCCAAGTGTTCCCATTTCTGAAACTAGCACATGTTTCCATGTTTTATGCAACTTAAATTTTTATTATAAATTTGTTTAATGTATTGCGTCAACTTCACCTTGAGTATCGAATTATACATCTCCTCTGTACTGGGCTGTAGGCTGTAGAAAGTGATTCTCAACACAATCAAGGAATATACATAAATGTGCAAGGCTGCAATTTTACATATTACATATTACCTCTCCCAAATGTAAATTTTACATATTACAGATTACCTCTCGCAAATGCAAATTAAAATTGGAAAGAAACCAAAGCTTACAAAGCAACCAATCGATCTTAGATGGAACACTTCACCTCTTTATGGCCTTTTATTATTAAAATCAGAATGGTTCTTCACGATTAAGTAGAACCAATGTTGAAAACTCAGCTCGGCAAACGACTTGGTGAGGTTGGAGTATAAGAGCTCAACTCAGACTCAGAAAAAAATCGGGGGTGGAGTATAAGAGATCTCATTGGAAGGTTGGAGTATTGCAGCATGGGGAAGAAGGAATGGTTGGAGTGGGCAATGCTTCATTGGAATCCACTATTCACATATGTTCCAAATATCATCTTATTAGCTAAAGGGTGGCTAGTGTTCATATTTTTAGAGGAGGAACATGCTACGCGTGTCCTTGATGGGATCTGGTAGATTGGAAAAGGCTCTCTAGTGATAAGCAGGTTGCACGTTGCTTTTGATCCATTGAGGGAGCAGGTGGTTAAAAGGCATTTGTGGATGATGCTCCCTGCACTGTTGTTTCCGCTCTAGAATAAAGACTTTCTAGTGGGGTTGGAAAACCCCTTGGGTCGTTTTATTGCTGTTGAAGATGATTTCCACTCCATCTTTGACAAGAGAAGTGCTAAGATCTTGGTTGAACTGGATATCTCGAAGGGGCTTCCTGCGGAGGTTGAGATCCAATGCATGGATAATATTATAGCACAAAAACTCGATTATATGCATGTCCCATTTAGATGCAATTTGTGCCATGAGGTGGGGTACCTGCGTCGCTCATTTCAGCGACTTCTTCATGGCACGGATCTCTCATGTCTGTCAGATGGAACACCTTCGCCGGTTGTGCATGATGTTTCACTACATTTGGTGAGCCTGGTTATCGTTCCTGCTCCTACAAATGGTAAGTATTCACAATCCTTATCCTTATTTGAAGATGTATCAAATAATGATTTACTAATTATCCAAGACATTGAAGCAAGTGTGAAAAGGTCTAGGTATTTTGGGGTGGCTCCCATTCATGAGATTGTAAACCAGGTCCCTCCTGAGGAACCTCCTTTTGTGGATTTGCATTCTCCTTACCTTATTTCATCGGAGTTACCTAGCTTCCCTGTGTCGGGTTCCTCTCCTCCTTGTCCCGAGGCTCCTCTCTTCTCACCAGAATACTTCCCACCTTTGTTGGGTCTAAATAACACTTTACCCACTTCGACCTCTCCCACTAGTCCTTGCTCGGCCCCTGCTTTCACAGATCCCTCCCTTTTGAAGACCCTTTCAATTTTTTCAGCAAAAACACCATCTTCCCCATCTACTCTGCCCCTTGATTCATTCATTTTAAAAACGTGACTATTAGAAAGCCGAAGAAGAAACCTTTGGCAGTTTCTAGGCCTGGATCTATTTCTCCTCCTTATATCCCTCTGTTAGTTAGGATAAAGAATGTGGCTAGAGGTCAGACTGCTTCTCACCCTAGGGCACTTAGAGCATTGTCACCCTCTCTTAATGGTTCTTGATGCGGATTGTGTCTCTCAATGTGCATGGCTTTGGTGGGTTAGCCAAACAAACAACCCTCCGCACCCTTCTTCACTCTCTGTCTCCTGATATGATCTTGCTTCAAGAAACCATGTGTAGTCATTATTTGGCCCACTTGGATTTCTCTAAACTCCTTTCGGGTTAGGATTTTTATGCGACTAGTGCTGTTGGTCTTTAGGGTGGTCTGCTATCGGGCTGGAACCCTCTTTCTATTCACTATAAAGCTTATGAAACCCTAGCTGGGATTTTGGTGAAAGCTCAGTTTAGGGACTCCTCCACTACCTTTTATGTTCTCAATTGTTATGGGTCGTATAGAAATCGTGATACTTTATGGAATAGGGTTATCGAAGGTGGCCTTCTGCTATTACCAAACCTAATCCTGGTTGGGGATCTTAACTTTACCATTGGTACAAATGAGATCTGGGGGAATAAATCCCTCTTAGACCCACTAACCCCATTTTTCTCTGAGCTTATAGCTAACCATAATCTGGTTGATCTGGCACCTCCTTATGCAGGACCCACATGGAGAAATGGTCGGTCTGGTGTAGATGGTATAAGCGAGAGGCTCAATAGATTCTTGTTAACTACTTTTGTTATTCCTAGCTTACATCTTCATAGAGTTTGGTCGACTCCCTCAGATATTTTTGACCATTATCTAATCTATATGGAATGGGAAGTGGGTGATGCTGCTAGGAGTTTCCATTTCAAAATTAACAGGGCCTGACTCATGGAGGAGGATTTTTTCCATTTTGTACAGGAGTGTTGGGGCTCCTAGGTTGTGGACCCGTTGGTGGATGAGATGAAAGGCCTAGCTCTTAAACTGAGATTTATTAAAAAGGAAGTAAAATCCTGGACCCGTGAGAGGGCCTTTCTTATGAAAAGAGAATATATGGAGGTTGTGGGTGAGATTACCTCACTTCTAGTATCTTGTCCTTCAGGTATTCTATCCTTAGAAGATACTGAATCCATCTAGATTCTCAGGGAAAGGAAGTTCAAACTGATTGATCACAAAATCTTGACCTTGAAACTAAAAAGCAGGACCAAATGGGCTAAGCTCGGTGATGCTAACACAAAGTACTTCCACTCCATTGCATCAGCACGAAGGAATCACAATTCTATTTGGGCCCTTAAGAACGAGGAGGATACCTGGGTGGAGGATGAGGAAAATTTAAAGGATTTGGGCATTAGAAACTTCTCTGATATTTTTAAAGATGACAACTAGACTAATATTATCAACCAGATAAATTTAATCCAGTTGTTTCCTTCATTTATCTCTAAGGAAGATGCTAACATTTTCACTTCCAACATCTCACTTGGGGAAGTTGAAGGGGCGTTGAGGTCCTTCAAAAAAGATAAAAGCCCAGGCCCTGATGGTTGGATTGTAGAATTCTTTCTGTTTTTCTTCGATCTTGTGGGAGGGGATCTTCTTGCAGCGGTTGAGTCTTCTAGGGTTTCGAGGAGGGTGGAGGCCTCCGATTAACTCTACCTTTATTTCATTAATCCCGAAGAAGGAGAAGCCTCTCTCCTTTGCTGATTTTAGGCCTATCTCACTCTGCAACTTGGTGTATAAGGTTATTTCAAAGATAGTGGCTCTCAGGCTTAAGCCCTTCCTAGACAAATCTATCTCTCCTGAACAGTTCGGTTCCTTAGGAACAAACAGATTGTCGAGCCTATTGGAATCACACAAGAAGCTTTACACACCTTAAAGACAAAAATCGTAGTGCTCTGGTTTTAAAAATGGATTTGGTAAAAGAATTCGATAGGGTTAACTGGTCCTATCTTCGACTCATTCTGCTTCAAATGGGAATTCCCCTGGTGGGAGTCAACTGGATCATGGGTTGTCTCACCTCTGCAAATTTTGATATTTTGATAAATAGAACTCCCTCTCATTTTTTCAATGCCTCCAGGGGGATTAGGCAGGTCTGCCCTTTATCTCCTCTATTGTTTATTCTGGTGATTGAAGGAATTAGTTTGTTGATAAAAGATGCAAAGGCTAAGGGAAGGATCAGGGACATAAATATCTTAGCCTCCCTGTCTCTGACTCACATCCTATTTGTCGTCAATGTGGTCCTTTTTGGAATAGGAACTTTGGAAGAATGGATGGATTTTGATGTCATCTTAGATACATTTTGTTCAACTTCTAGTACGAGCGTCAATATGGAGAAATCAGGTTTCCTTTTCAATGAGCTGGACCTGGGGGTTCAAAAAAGTATTCAGTGTATTTTACCTTACAAGATGGAGCCCATTCAGAATGGCTTCAAATACCTGGGTTACTTTATCAAGCCATTGGGATATAAGGTAAAAGATTGGTTGTGGCTAATTAATAATTTTGAGAGGAGGATTCATTACTAGGCTCATAAATTTCTCTCTCTTGGGGGCAGGTTGGTCCTTATTCATGCGGTTCCATCCAGTTTTCCAGTGTATTGGTTTTCCCTTGCACCTGTTTTGAAATCCATACTTAATAAGTTAAGGAACTTAATCTTTGCATTCTTATGGGGTTCCACGGGCGGGAGCAATCACTATCACCTTGTGGACTGGCAGATGCTTTCTACACCGATCAAATATGGTGGATGGGGCATAAAAAACCTTGAATGATTCAGTGTTTCTTTGTGTCTTAAGAGTCTGTGGTTGGTTCTAAATGGTTCAGGATTATGGCACCAAGTGATTTTGGCAAAATATATGAAAAATCAATCTGTGGAAGTATGGCTCAGATTAAAACACTTCTTTGTAAGAGGAACTTCGATATTCTGGAATGGTTTTTTAAATACTCTGCCTTGGCTGGGAAGAGGTTTGGGATGGCAGTTGGGGAATGGAAAGAATATACATGTAGGATCGGATCCTATCATTGGATCTTCTGTATCTCCCTTTCTTTCATTCAATCTTATCGAATATCTTAAGGATTATGGAATTATGGCCCTTCAGGATGCTCATAACCTTTTAGTAGATGCACAGACTTACTGGTTATCAGCTGAGGATTTGGAGTTGGGGGGATCTTAGGCATCTTGCTGGAATGAATATATTTCTAGCCTCAAGAATGGAGGCATAAAACTTAAGCTCTCTGCTGATAAACACATTTGGACTCACAATAAAAAAGATGGTATGGTTACTGCTGCTCTGGTGTATGATTTGATGGCAAATACTTTGTTGGATCCTCTCAGGAATATATTTATGGCTCGGATTTGGCATGGTGTGTTCCCTTTAAATATCAAGTGTTTTTTTGGCTGGCATTTCTTAATATATTACTGACTTGGAACAATTTATTAAAGCGTGGATGGATAGGTCCAAGTAGACGTGTCTTATGTTTCAACAAAGAGGAGAATACTAAGCATATATTTATGGATTGCTCCTTCATGTCCTCGGTGTGGTTCGAGCTCTGTGGTATCTATAAGTGTGAATCACCCCTCACTGGAAACTCAGTTGCAGATATGCTGCAATTATGGTTTACAAAATATGTTGATCACTCTTTTTGTAGATACTTGTTGTTCTTCTCTTGCTGGAGCATTTGGAAGTTTTGAAACTGATGTATATTTGAAGGTGTGCAGGTCTCTGTCAGTAGTGTGATCTTTCAGATCAGTTATCTAATGCATTACTATCCAGTTTCGGTTAAGAAGGACAAAATCAGAGAAATAGGTGTTGCACCGGATATGGTGTTTCCATGTGGTTTCTTCGATGGTGCAGCTGCATATTCTCGAGGTGGAGCTGGGGTTCATATCGCCATCAGCAGTTCTCACTCCATCAATTTCAAGATAGGGTGTGGTCCTTCGACCAACACAAGAGCAGAGCTCTTGGCTTTGTGGTCTCTTCTTTTTGTGGTGGATAAAATGGGCCTCCCTTTTATGCATGTATATGGTGACTCCTCAGTTATCATAAATTGGGAAAACAACAAAACTACACTTTCCTATCTAGAGCTTACCCACTGGTGTGATCATATCAGAACACTTATTTGTGGTTTTTCCTAGCTGAACATTCGTCATGTCTATAGAAAGCATAACCAGAGTGCAGACAACTTATCCAAAGATGCCCTTATCTTGACCCTGGGTTTCCTTTTATTCTCTGAAATTATGGATGGTTCTATCAGCATGAGTGGTGAATTTAATATCTTTTGAGCAATGTGCCAAAGCTCTGTCTCCTTTTCTCTGTTTGGCACCATAAATTTTGTATCTCGTTGAGATTATTTAGTAAGTGGGGTGGGCATCTATGGATCAGTTCTCTGGGCTCTCGTTGTTCTCCTGGTTCAGACTGCATCTATATGTGCTCAGAAGAAGAAAAAAACTGTGTTGTACAATGTGACTTATCTTAGTAAGGTTGGGGAGTAGTTCTTTATATTTGTGTATGTCTTGGAATTGGCTAGTAGCTACAGCTACTACTGATAGCTTTTGTATTACCCCTTAATGGGAGGGTCATTTTTTATGTCCTTTGATTCTCTTTGAATATCAAGGTCAGGATTTTTTCATCTGATAGAAAAAAAACTAATAAAAAATAATCGCACATAAACATAAACAGTTAGAGAAATGTTCTAGAGAAAAGTGTTATAAATAAAAATTAATTTGAAACAATAATATTAGGAACTTGTGAAAGAAAGTAAAACCTAGTAATGTTGAACCCTAATAGACCATTTTCAACAAGTTTTATGTTTATTTAGGTATTTTTGGTTTGTCTTGATCGCATCCCTTTAAAATTATTTTTTGCACAGCCAATACCATCAACAAGAGAAACAATATTTTGCCATAGTCTACCCTTTTAATTTTCAAAATTTAAACAATGTGCTTTAAGCTAAAATCTATCAAGAATGAATCAATGGATGGAAATCAATCACATGTTGATAAAGAATCATAAAAATGTAGTAGGCTAAATCTTTGACGGCATTAACTCACTTAATGGCATTAGGCTAAATCTTGTGCAAATTTTAAATTAGGTATATCATATATGAAAAAAAATAACAATCACAACTAGAAATGTGAGAAATTAATTGAAACAACAAGTCCAATATATCAAAAAAATTATTTGATATATCAATAACGAATCAATGACTACAAATCCATCACATGTTAATAAAGGATCATAAAAAATGTAGTAGGTTGAATCTTTGACAGCATTAACTCGATTAATGGCATTAGGCTAAAGCTTGTGCAAATTTTATATAGGTATATCATTTATGAAAACAATAGCAATCACAACTAGAAATGTGAGAAATTAATTGAAACAAAAAATCCAATAGATCGAAAAATTATTTGAACCACCATGAAACACATTAAGCAACAAAAATAACATAAAACAGCCTGAAATGGTACCCAAAAAGACAAACAACTTTCCTCAACTAGACATGAACTATGCAGAATAGCCAAGGCCCAGAACACTTCAGTATAGCCATACATGGGAAAAAATGACAGAGAATCCGGAGACTATTGAAGACAATAAATCAAGATTTTTCGAAAAAAATCCATTCAAGTATCAGAAATTCCAAATGTCTTTGGTACTACAATGGATAAACATGGTAAATATCATGAGACTTCACATAGATCAATACGATAACATTAGAAATAAATTCCTCTGCACTGCACTACAAGGCAATGACTAAACAATAATCAAAATCAATGTCATGCCTTCCTTTTAGATTACCTATCGATTTTAATATATTCAAGGTCAAACATAAAGGTAAGTCCCCTGACAACATTGAAATAATGAAATGATATCCATAAGATGATTAATCATACCTTCAAATTGTACATAACTTGTTTAAATGTACAGCCAGCTTATGTGGACCATATTCTTGGCACCATATAATAGTTGTTGGTTGTTTTTATTTAGAATGATATCAATCATGTTGCATGGTGAAGTACAGTTGCTTTCACTATGTTGACCAGTAGAAATCTGAGTGGAGTATATTGAGTTTCATATTACTTTGCATATGGGGAAACGGTATTTGAAAGATGACGAGTAAAAACCAATATCGTATTGACTAATTTTTGGTATCATATGTAGTAGTTTTATTATATATCACTATTTTATGAAGTTTTAATGAATCCTTTAGCATAGCATCTTAACTGTGTAACATCTATGTTCTGGAAATGATATCTAGAAGGAAATTTTTTCTGGTTCTTTTCGTCTCATTATCAATATTGGATTTTTTGTGTAAAACGCTTGGGCCTTGGACAAAAATTTCCAAGAAATTTATCTAACATCTGTATTACACAGGGTGTTGAGGATTCCCGTACTGCTGCCGAGATCAAGAAGGCTTATCGAAAAGTTTCCCTCGGACACCATCCAGATAAGGTGACAATTGTTTTTTCAATAATTTGTAGGCATTGATTTGGTAATACCAATTTTACTATATATTTTGTCAATGTTGTCCTGATTCTTTTGGTAATATATTATAGACTGGGCAGTTTTCAGAACGTAGTGACAATGGAGATGATGGTTATTGGAATGAAGTTGGGGAGGAGGTCTATAGAGATGCAGAGAGGCTTTTCAAAATGATTGGATAAGCATATGCAATTCTTTCAGACCCCGAAAAGGTATGGAATCCATAAAGTGAATCACATATACTTCAACCAACTTTTGGGGTTCTTCATATTCATTTTGCATGGTCTCTGTTGTACAATTTGACATCCAATTGAAGCTTATTCTTTAACTTTCCAAATTATCATTGGATTCCCTTTAAACTCAAGATAGTTAAAGGAAAAAACATCTGCAAAGTCATTGAACATGGCTTAAAATTCATCTCCTATTTGATTATCATGATATTCTTATCGCCCGGATCCATATGTGAATTATTCAGTTCAAGTTGTTCCAATAGAAGTGATTTTAGCACTAATTCCACCAATAGAAGTTGTAGTATTATATTTTGTTACAAAGACCTAATCACTTTTAATGTTTTAAAAGTTTTTTCTTTTGTAGATTTCTTATCTCTGTGCTTTAACTTTTAATACTTTCTTGTGAACTTTATGTTTACCTTCCAAACACAATAAAATATATCGATTTGAGTTTTTGAAAAATTTCCAATGATGCTAAGAATTGTTTTTGAAACAATTTCACTTTTATATTGTCTTGTTTATACAACTCCAGGTATCTCGATTATCAAGGCTCTTGAAATGAAGATCTAGATCCTTTAATGAAGAAGGCGTTGATGCATATTTGAGGTACCTTTACAGAGTTTTTGGACATACATAAGAAATGGAGCAACTTGCATCCTTTGAAAACAATTGTGTTGTGGTATGTCACTTTAATTGTAAAGCATTATTTTGAATCAATATAAGATTTCTTAGGTCATATTGTGTATTCATTTATATATTGTCAATAGACACTAATGTATGTTATTTGTGCATTTTAGTTTATAGTCTAGATCTGTGATTATAGCATTAAGGCTTAAGATCATGCATTCTGTGAGTAGGCTGGAAAGTAGTAGAATTATAGAATATAGAAACCTTGCATGATGTAAAGCCATGACAACTCAAACTGTCTCCAAAATTATGTTGACAGGAAAATATGTGAGCCTCAATCTTATTTTTCCTCTTTAATAAATGCTGACATGTTTTTTATGCTTTCATTCATTTGTTTTCTTGTTTTATTACTTTTTCTTTTTTAATTTACATTAGTTTAGTTTTCCAAGTGTATTGTTTTTTTTTAAATCCCCAACCAATTTGATTATTCAAATTTTCTAATTTTTATTATGTTTCCTACTAATGTGCAATTAAATTGGGAGAAGTTTTCCCTAAGAATTGTTGATTGGATTGATCTGCAGTCTACCAGTTTAACTGTGCATCAGCAGGTAATTGCCAAGTCTCTTTACTTAATAAAATAAATTATAAAGATGATCTAGGAGATCTCGGGCTTTTGATTTGAGCGATTTCATGCTTAAGAGTAAATAGATTTAGTACTTGGCATATGCGTAAATATATTCTTGTGTTGGAGCTAATAATTCTCTAATTTGAGTAATCACATAACCCTCAATTCAAACTTTGGATATCCTAACAACAACTCGATCATTTAAGTCAGCATTAGCAATATTCCTTTAACTATATTTCCCCTCACTTTATTTCCTTTTATGTGAACTATGATCTCCACGCCTTGTACTCTTTGAAACTGACTTAAACTTATAATCTATACTTGAGCTCATGAAACACATTAAGCAACAAAAATTATTTGAACCACCATGAAACAGATTAAGTAACAAAAATAACATGGAACAGCCTGAAATGGTACCCAAAAAGACAAACAGCTTCCCTCGACTAGACATGAACTATGCAGAATAGCCAAGGCCAAGAACACTTCAGTATAGCAATACATGGGAAAAAATGACAGAGAATCTGAAGACTATTGAAGACAATAAATCAAGATTTTTCGAAAAAACTCCGTTCAAGTATTAGAAATGCCAAATGTCTTTGGTACTGCAATGGATAAACATGGTAAATATCGTGAGACTTCACATAGATCAATACGATAACATTAGAAATAAATTCCTCTGCACTGCACTACAAGACAATGACTTAACAATAATCAAAATCAATGTTATGCCTTCCTTTTAGATTACCTATCGATTTTAATATATTCAAGGTCAAACATAAAGGTAAGTCCACTGACAACATTGAAATAATGAAATGATATCCATAAGCTGATTAATCATAGCTTCAAATTGTACATAACTTGTTTAAATGTACAGCCAGTTTATGTGGACCATATATTCTTGGCACCATATAATAGTTGTTGGTTGTTTTTATTTAGAACGATATCAATAATGTTGCATGGTGAAGTATAGTTGCTTTCACTATGTTGAATAGTTGAAATCTGAGTGGAGTGTATTGAGTTTCATATTACTTTGCATATGGGGAAACGGTATTTGAAAGATGACGAGTAAAAACCAATACTGTATTGACTACTTTTTGGTATCATATGCAGTAGTTTTATTACATATCACTATTTTATGAAGCTTTAATGAAGCCTTTAGCATAGCATCTTAACTTTGTAACATCTATGTTCTGGAAATTATATCTAGAAGGAAATTTTTTCTGGTTCTTTTCGTCTCATTATCAATATTGGGTTTTTTGTGTAAAACACTTGGGCCTTGAACAAAAATTTCCAAGAAATTTATCTGACATCTGTATTACACAGGGTGTTGAGGATTCTTGTACTGCTGCTAAGATCAAGAAGGCTTATCAAAAAGTTGCGCTCAGACACCATCCAAATAAGGTGACAAATTTTTTTTCAATAATTTGTAGGCATTGAATTGGTAATACCAATTTTACTATATATTTTGTCAATGTTGTCCTAATTCTTTTGGTAATATATTATAGACTGGGCAGTTTTCAATACGTAGTGACAATGGAGATGATGGTTATTGGAATGAAGTTGGGGAGGAGGTCCGTAGAGATGCAAAGAGGCTTTTCAAAATGATTGGAGAAGCAAATGTAATTCTTTCAAACCCTGAAAAGGTATGGAATCCATAAAGTGAATCACATATACTTCAACCATGGAATCCATAAAGTGAATCACATATACTTCAACCAACTTTTGGGGTTCTTCCCACATTATACTTTGTATTTCAGATTCATTTTGCATGGTCTCTGTTTTACAATTTGACATGCAATTGAAGCTTATTCTTTAGCTTCCCAAATTATCATTGGATTCCCTTTAAACTCAAGATAGGTAAAGGAAAAACATCTGCAAAGTCATTGAACATGGCTTAAAATTCAGCTCCTATTTTATTATCATGATTTTCTTATCGCCCGGATCCATATGTGAATTATTCAGTTCAAGTTGTTCCAATAGAAGTGATTTTAGCACTAATACCACCAATAGGAGTTGCAGTATTATATTTTGTTACAAAGACCAAATCACTTTTAATGTTTTAAAAGTGGTTTCTTTTGTAGATTTCTTATCTCCATACTTTAACTTTTAATACTTTCTTATGAACTTTATGTTTACCTTCCAAACACAATAAAATATATCGATTTGAGTTTTTGAAAAATTTCCAATGATGCTAAGAATTTTTTTTTGAAACAATTTCACTTTTATATTATCCTGTTTATACAACTCCAGGTATCTCGATTATCAAGGCTTCTTGAAATGAAGATCTGGATCCTTTAATGAAGGAAGGCGTTGATGCATATTTGAGGTACCTTTATAGATTTTTTGGACATACATAAGAAATGGAGCAGCTTGCATCCTTTGAAAACAATTGTGTTTTGGTATGTCACTTTAATTGTAATGTATTATTTTGAATTAATATAAGATTTCTTAGGTCATATTGTGTATTCATTTATATATTGTCAATAGACACTAATGTATGTTATCCGTGCATTTTAGTTTCATAGTCTAGATCGATGATTATAGCATTAAGGCTTAAGATCATGCATTCCGTGAGTAGGCTGGAAAGTAGCAGAATTATAGAATATAGAAACCTTGCATGATGTAAAGCCATGACAGCTCAAACTGTCTCCAAAATTCTATTAACAGGAAAAGATGTGAGCCTCAATCTTATTTTTCCTTTTTAATAAATGCTGACATGTTTTTTATGCTTTCATTCATTTGTTTTCTTATTTTATTACTTTTTCTTTTTTAATTTACTTTAGTTTAGTTTTCCAAGTTTATTGTTTTTTTTAAATCCCCAACCAATTTGATTATTCAAATTTTCTAATTTTTATTATGTTTCCTACTAATGTGCAATTAAATTGGGAGAAGTTTTCCCTAAGAATTGTAACTGTGCATTAGCAAGTAAGAGCCAAGTCTCTTGACTTAATAAAATAAATTATAAAGATGATCTACGAGATCTCGGGCTTTTGATTTGAGCGATTTCATGCTTAAGAGTAAACAGATTTAGTACTTGGCATATGCGTAAATATATTATTGTGTTGGAGCTAATAATTCTCTAATTTGAGTAATCACCTAACCCTCAATTCAAACTTTGGATATCCTAACAACAACTCGATCATTTAAGTCAGCATTAGCAATATTCCTTTAACTATATTTCCCCTCACTTTATTTACTTTTATGTGAACTCTGATCTCCACGCCTTGTACTCTTTGAAAGTGACTTAAACTTATAATCTATACTTGAGCTCATTATTGATCTGTCAATAAAACTGTAACAACGATGAATCTAGTTGACCAAAAAACACAGAATACCCAAAAAAATGTTTCCATGCTTGACAGCTCTAATCTATGCCTACACTTAGAAATTAGGCAGTCAAGGTTACCTGCTGATACGCAGTTAAACTGGAAAAAATTTGCCCCTAATAATTGCGGATTGAATTGATCTACAGCCTTTGTATAGGATAGCATATGAGGAGTACTGAAATCTATGCAAGTCTAATAAATAGGGTTAGGGTCCTGAAAGGTATGAAAGCCCAATAAATAGTACGTGGTCTTCAAGCATACTAGCTTAACAATAAAAGGGAAAAAAATGCCTCCAAACCCATCTCCAAGTGTTCATCCAACAAACATTCAAAGACAACCCCCTAGCAAAGGTTTAAATCTAACCATGCCACCTCAACCAATGCCCCAAATGCCCATTGGCACTAGCACCAGGGGCATCAGACCAAGCCGGACCAAGCCAAGTTGTAGCTTCCAGCTTCTAAGTTCTATCAGGAGTCTCCAATATCTATTTGTATGGATACCTCAATAATATAGCTATAATTGTTGGTTGCTTATTCTAGATCTGTTGTTGGTTTCCATCTTTCCTCTACTTTTGGCTAGTCCTTTGTGCAACACCTTGGTTTTGTTTTTCCCGTATTTTATTTAACAAGAATTCCTCCCAAGCACCCTCCAGGACATCCTTCGTAGAGACGACGTCATATAGAGATTTATAAAGCTTTATTTTGGAGACACAACTAGATATTGCTAGGCAGTGTTGATGTTTTGCAGACACAGCTAGATAGTGCTAAGGCAAGTGCATTATGGGTCTAATACTTTCTTCCACGCAGGTTGTGATATTAATTTATAGCTTTATTGTGAAATTATTTCACCCTTCTATGTACCAAAGCATATTGTAATGCTTGAAATCAATTCAAACTAAGCTCAATGCATGTGCAATGATAGCAATTTCTTTTGTTCCCTTTCCTAGATGACTTGTAAGAATGTCGATTAACACTATGTTTATACTGGCAGGAATCTTTGCTCAAAGGAACGAAACAGAGGAATGCCTTGAATGAAGAGATAGAGAGGGTGCATGGAGAACTTCAGCATGTTATAGAAGACAAGGATCGATGCATAAACCAAATCATGGCTCTTACAGAAAAGAATGCAAGGTTTAAATAATTCCCAGGAAAATCAACATGTGAACTTCAGATACTTACTACAAAAGCAACTGCACTTGAGGTATTTTAATTGGAATATTACTTTTCAATCAAAACCATTAGGCGATCTCCTTATACCTTTAATTGAGCTCCTGCAAAATCTGGTAAATATTGTTGTAATATATGTAGATACGAGAAAGTGATTATCACTTATTTGTTATCTATATATATCTTGAGATATTAAATTCTAGAGTATTATTGGTTGGGGAAATGTTTGTAGGAAAGCTACATAAATTGAAGGTTGGGGCTAAATTTTTTTGCCTAAAAGAAATTCAATTGGCTTTCCTTTTTGTTTCTTTGTCATCTAAAGAAATATTTTTCTATGTCCTGTAAGGGTACTTTTATTTTATCTTTTCCATGTGGTATGGAAAATATCTGTCATTACCATGTTTATAATTTTTGAAAGCTTTATATGACATTTGGAAATTACAGGACATGGCATCGTCCTCCCATACCGGAAATTACAGGAAATAAAGCTTTATTTTATTTTTTCCTCCCAAGCACTCTCCAGGACATCCTTTGCATAGACGACGTCATATAAAGATTTATATGACATCCTTCATAGAGACGACATCATTCTGCAAATTACAGAGGTGTGTGTAGTTTATTTATGTAAATATTATGGGATAGATTTATCTTTTCTGTTATGTTTTGTAAGTCTTGACGGTTCTCATTCTATTAAGAGTCCTCCTTACTCTGGAACAAAACAAAACTTGATATTATACAGACTTAGAAATAAATGAATGGGTTTATTAATCAATGCGATATATAAGCCTGGTTCCAATACCAGTTCATTTTCAATATTTGTGTTTGATCCAGAGGAAATTGAACTAATTTCAATTTGTGATCAGTCAATGGGTAGAATTTGTTGGAATCTAAACAGGCCAGGAATTGAACCCAAGGCATGCCCTCAGCTGGTGGGTTTCTTTACTACTAAGCTCTTTGTCCTTTCCATGAAGGGCACCCTTAATGGTTTGCATTTCTGTAGAAACGTGGATTTCCATATGCGACATTCTTTTTTATACAAAATAAACCAACCTTCTTTCAATGTGATCCACAAGTGGGACTTGTTTATGAGATTTAGCTGATGTGTTTGCACCCATAGGACTACTGCGATGGAGGGGTTTTTGCCTTTATGAAGGCTTACAAGATTTTTGAATGCTTGTGTCTTTATGAAGGCTTACAAGATTTTTGACATGTTTGCACAATTCAGGGAAGTGTTAAATAATTCACTGGAGGCAAGGCCACATGCACCAATGTTAGCCACAAGATACTGTCAATTCAAGTGGCTTGGTTTCATATATCTCTTCTGATTGTAGTGAAGGTGATTCAACAATTTTTTCAAAGATACAGGAAACAAGACCTTTTATTCCAGATTTAAAAGAGCCAAAAACATGTGGTTCCATCTGTCAAAGGTTGAATTTCTATAGTTCCAAAATTCCTGAAATATATGCTTTAGAAACAACTGACATGCTAGTAATGGATCCTGAAATCACAAAAGAATTTTTAGGTCCTAACATTTCTGATGGGATTGAATCCACCCAAAACAATGTTTTTTGGAGTCACATGGAACTGGAAGTTCCCAACTCAAGTATGCATTTATCCAACGGAATTTCTATACACAATGTTCCCACAAAGACCACTCACATTAATGATATTTATGACTATGGCAGTACCTTGTCTTATGTTCCCAAAACATTTACCGTACCTTTACTAGATAAGGTAAATTATTGTACACATAGCCCCATTGGAGTACATAGTGTTTGCACTAAAAGTCCTGTAAATCATGCCCCCCCAAAAAACTTGGTAAATGTTATCCCCCACTCTCTTCGTACTACCAGAAATATCTATAATAGTCTTCAAAATGATTTTCCTACCTCTAGCAGTTTTTCAAGCAATTTGACAAAGCCTCTAATTTATGAACATGAACTTTATTACTCTTCAAGTTTCTTGCGGGATATTTTCAGTACAATAAGTCATGTCTGATTTCTCCAAATATGTTAGCCCTAAGAAAATTATGAATTCAAAGATCATTGTCACTGATGTCTCCCCTACTGAGAATCTATTTGAGCAGTCTAAAAGCACTAAGAGCCAAATCACATATGCTTCTAGTCCTAAAACTTCTATGCTGGTTTCTTTGAGTGATATTTCTTGTCTAGACCTTCCAAGTTCCACAAGTTTTGTTGCTAGCAATGTCTCTAGTTCTGGAATTTCTGGGACTAGTTCTCCCTGTCTAAAGCATTCAAACTCCCTTAACTGAAGCTCAACCATCAAATTTAAAAGCCATGAGCCAAATGAATCTAATGCTATAATTTTGGCATCTGAAATTCAGGGCCCAAGTATTTCTTTTTCCAACAACAAAGGGAAGAGATCTTCTGGAACTGATAGTCTACTTTGCTCTCCACCCAGAGAATGGGTTTTGGTTTTCCCCATTTTGGGAAAATGCACTAGCATCAAGGAGACTCATCAGTTGCAGTGCAGGATGAAGCTTGTCATCTCATCGTCAATGGTTGTTCTAGAAGTTGTGATATCACCATCTCTAGTTCTAGAATTGTTGGGCCAAGTTCTCCCTGCCTGGATTTGGTTTCCTTTAAGTTAAGCTCCACCAGTTCATTGATAATCAGTGATGCTTGTTGTAGTTCCTCACTCAGTACCATCGAATTTCAAAACCATGAGCCAAATGAACATAATGCTACAACTTTGGCAACTGAAATTCAAGGTCCAAGGGTTTCTCTGTCCTACAATACAAGGAAGAAAACTTCTGGAACTGATCTTACACATTCTTCTCCACACAGAGAAAGTGATTCTATCCACCCCATTTCAGGTGAACATGCTAGCAACATAGAAGGAGAATCATCAGTACAGTGGAGCTTGAAGGTTCTCATACCACTATCAATGGTTTGAAAAGATCCGAGGAAAAATCTACAAAGCATCCAAAATTTTCAAAAGGTTTAACAGGGAAATATTCATGAAGAATAAATGAAATTCTAGTAAAATCAAGTGAGGTAATTGAAAAATATGTCTTTAGCATTCCAATTTAAGTTAAAAAATGGAATTCTTGTATGAGTATTCATTGAGTACCAATTGGACACACTATATTTCTAAGATTCTTATGTTTTCAACAATTTTGTGGGTCAATTGTTAGGATTTTAGCTTGAACTGGAGTGATTTTAATATCATCTTGACCAGTGTTCTCTAACGTAGTTTGTTGTTCTATTAGTTATTATTTCCATATGAGTACTTTCCCAAGCTTTTCAGCTGGGACAATCTGGAATTTCCACCTCGTGGATTGATAAATTGTGGAAACATGTAATCTTAGCCTACACTTGTGGCACTTATAATAATGCATCAGTATATTACATGCATCCTATATATTGTCAGGGAATGTATGGCATCAGCTTCATAGTCATTGTGGATGGATTTCTTAGTGGGTGGTCTCCAAATGCTTTATGAGATGGAATTCATATTTTTAAACTAAATATATCATGCTATAGATTATGCAATTTGATGTTCCTACAGTTATGTTGATTATATCCAAATCATAAACTTCTGTATTTTATTGTTAAAATAGAACTTATCTTGTTAATCTGTACATTGTTCTGTCAAAAAATACATAGCCAACATATTTTATCAGTTTTACATGGGGACGCATTCCCCACAGTCAGGCATTATACTTGTAAACAGTAATACTTTGTTGTTGAATTGATCCTGTTCAAACTTAATGCAATGTATCTTGTAATAATATAATTAATCCATTTCGATATGTATTTTCTAATATAACCCCTTTTCAGGTTAGTGCTTATTCTTCCCTCGCAATAATGGTGGCGGGAGTAGGGCAAGTAGGGAAAGGTTTAGATAATCAACGAATAAGAATGGACCCTGCAACAAATGAACCTTTATTCACCAACTGTACTAGAGATTTTCTTGGAACTCTTGATTATATTTTCTATACAAGTAAATCCAATGGATATTTTAATTACATTTGGTTTTACAGATGTATTTTGATGGTAATGTCAAGTGCATGGTGTTGAAGAGAGTCATTTGGATGTGCCAAGGGTTATTTTATTAAGCATTGCATTTTGGTTCTAAAAGTTGTGGGAAATGCTTAGATTTTATTTTACAAACTGAATGATGTTTTTTATATTCATTTCTTCACATGTGGATGCTAGAGATTGGCATTGGTGGGCAGTTTTCGCATGGTATTAAGTTGAGCAGAGTGATAATGTGGTGTAGTGTATTGTACAACAAGAGAAACAAACTACAAGAGAAACAAAAGGAAAATCCACTTTTTCTGGAGAGGCTTGGACAAACCAAGATACCTACCCAGCTTGACTTTGATTTTTTGGTGGACCTACAAAATTTGTGTTAAAATTCCACTTATCCAAGCTATCAAGGATGTTCCCTACAAAATGGTTAGAGGATATAGTCTCAAGAGATTCATGGGAATACCTCACAAACTTTATGGCGCTATAGAGAAAGTCTTTACTCATTGGATATCCCTTGATTCTAGGTAGACCTTGGTTAGCAACAATTGTTGCTTACATTGCTTGCAGTTCTAGAGGCATGACTATTTCCGATGGACAGTCCCTTCAAGGTTGACTATGTACGTAAATTGCCAGGAAACTTGGGTACGGGAGACCTTAGACGTAATGTTTTGGTTCCTATGAATATCATGTTCCTCACCCAGTTGTAACCTCGTTGAATTCCTGGAGACCTTAGCAGATTCTGACTTGCTCACCCCTGTTAAGACTTTAGACAAGTACTAAAGGATTTGGTGATCTGTTGTTACATGAAATTTCATAACTATTTACGACAACATGGCATATTTGGAGAGTCCATTTGTAACTGGTTTCTTAGTTTACATCATCTGGGGATAAGATCTGTTCAATGCTAACGTTTGAGGGAAATGTTATACTGCAAGAAATCAAGATATCTTCCTAATGCACTTGTGACAGTTTTACAACTGCTTAATCTCACAGAAGATTGAGTTTATCCTTTTAATGATATTTCACAACTTTAATGTTGGTGGGGTGCATTATTGCTATAATCGGTGCTATATGTTGTTATTTTCACAAAATGGTTATTAATTTAGGATTCTTGTACTTTATGAGATATTTGTAGTTAGAGGACCTTGGGATGAGATGTGATAATGACTATATAATTCATAGAGCTAAGAGAGAGAATTATTAGCTTTTTATTGGGTCTAGAGTGTAGATAAATAAATTTCAGCTGATGTGATGTAAGAACGTTCTCTCAAAGTCCTTGGTGTTCTTCTCTATTTGTTAGTTTGGAATTTTTGTCAAGTTTTGAAACACAATCTAGGGATGGCCACATAATGGGATGTGATGATAAATAATCAAATTATTGAAATATGTAAATTATTAATGTGTTTAGAAACTAGATATATCATCTACATTTCAAAATTGTAATGTTATGTAGTTTATTTATGCAGCACATTTTATTTAACATTGATGCTTGTTTGACCAACCTTTCTGTAGGTTGAAGTTGACTTATTGCTTTTAGTACATTCAAATGCACGTCAATGATTTGAAACAAAGAAAAACCAAGAAAGCAAACAGTAGAAGAAAATAGTTGCACATACAAAGGATTTTAAAGCTGTAGAGAAAAAGACTCAACAGAAGTTGCCACAAGTATGAATTTAGATTTTTTATAGTACCACAAATAATCTAGTTTTCCATGTCATCCTTTACCTTGTTCTAATTTTATTGAAAGGAAAAAATTTATCTTTGGAGTAACCCTATTGAGATTTCAACATAGTGTCCACTGCTTTAGTAATGGGAAGTTAATATTATTACTTATTCAGAGTTGTTCAACACAATGACTAAGAACTGGAAAGGAAGCACAAATAAAGTGGCATATTTCTTATTGCAACCAATAACAATCAGATTCTCTCTCCATTAACAGTCAGATTCATAATTTTTAGTTGAAATCATATTATTAGCGTTAATAGATTCACTCTGCCTGTAGGGTTCAGTCTCCAGGTCTTAGCTTAGATCAATAATTTACATTCTGCATCTTACTTTATATAACAGTTTCTTTTGTACTCTAACTTTGGCTTGGCACTATTGTACTGAGTAGTCCCATTGACCTACTTTTGTGGTCATTTTTTGGACATTAATAAAATTATATTATCTTATCTTAATCTATACCAAACTAATTTATAGCATGAAAATCACATTTATCATTCTCGAAGTGGAGAACAAATAAGATTTTGGAGTCTGTCATTTCCAAACTTTAAGCCTTTGAGATTGATATGTTACATGTATGCACATGAACTTGTAAGAACCCTCATACATCATAGAGTCAAATAACTAAGCTATGTGTTTGTTTGTATGAAATTAATAAGTCTAGGTATCTGGAATTGAGAAGAGTTCATGTGAACTGAGTATATACTTTGATCTATGCATCCATTTGATCATGTTTGGTAGTTCAGAGAATAGTGGTTTACGATATGTGTTGTTTTTTGACAATTTTGAAGAATGCAAGAAAAAACATTTCATTTTTTGTGCCATAAAAAATGCGTAAGGCCATGTTTGGATGTGGATGGAGTTAATTTGATGACATTATTAGACATGCAAAATTTTCAGTTAATATCGTTGCTTTGAAACAAACAGGACACAACGTCTGAGTTTGACAGAAGAAGAAACATGCCTGAGAGATATGATAGAAATGTTGTTCAAAATACTTTGAAGGCCATCAAGAAGATTGAGGAAGTTCGTGTTAGCAGGGAGGATAAATTATGGGAGAACAGGGTTGTCTCATTCTCTTCAACTTTCCTTGTAAAAGAGTCAAGGGATAATAACTGAAAATTAGATAATTGGTTATCTTCTAATTGTTGTTGCGTATAGCACCTGTGTGTCCAAATACAGTAGATCCATCATACAAAATTTGTTAGTTCTCAAATGTTACCTTCATTGTGGTGATTTTTTTTCCTATCTTTATTACTTTTCCTGTGTTGCACTGATGGAGTGCCCTTGGTTCTGATAATTCTTAGTATCAATATAGTTGTGGCTATATCTAAGGTAGGTTGGCCAGAGATATACTTACAAACATGATTGAATGTTTCACACTGATTTTCATATAAAATGTGTCAACTATAATGTTGGGCATGCTTTTATTATTTCATTCAACATTTTTTTAAATATGTGTTTATTTTCTTTTGCTTACTTAAAGGATGAAGGGCAATAAATCCAAACAAATTAAAGAGAATGCTAGAGAATTGGAGCAGGGCACTCATTTGGTCAAAGCTCCTCTTGCCATGCAAGAAGAGCCCGGGCTTACGTTGCTGATGAAGGAAGAAAAGATGAAAGTTAAAGTTTCCATCTCTAAGCAACAAAAAGAGCATTCCATGGAAGAGTAAAATGTATATGTCAAGAAAAATAAAAGCATTTATCCATTTTGTAATAATACCTTGAAAATGTAATCAGCTTACAATATAAATTAATTTTTTTGTTTGCTATTTTTTCCATGACTTGTGGGACTAGTCAATGGTCTAAGAAATTGTGATTTAGTGGCATCTAAGCTATCAAAAATCACCCAGGAATCTCCCCTGTCCTGGGTCACATTAACCCTTATCATGGCTGAATTTTAAGTGTCTCCTCCCAGCTACCTTGCAGGGTTCGAACTTGGGTCATCATGTAGAACGATGCCCATATAAACCAACCGTTCTAGCAAGATTTGACTACAATATAAATTGTTTTCTTGCGATGTTTTATGTTTTTTCTGTCTATCAGTAGTTTGGGGATAGAGGCTGTAGCTACCCCTCAAAACAGTTTATATCGTGCTTATGATTTTCTATTATTATTTTCAGTTTATACCGTGCTTATTTGATTTTGTTTAAATTTTATTTTATTTTATTTATATATCAATCTGAACAAGGTTTCTTGCCTTGATTGCAGATTAGTGCTTGTTTAAGTCACCTTTGAATAAAATGATCACATAAGTATTCACACTTATTGTCAGCAATCAAACTCGAAGGTAATATTGCTAATATTTGATCTCATTTCATTTCCATTTATCTAGTGGCTAAGAGTACTTAGAGTTAATGTCCATTCTTCTTGATGTGAAATGGAATTAGTTGTATATTTCTTTTACTATTCTATATACATTTTGGGTGATGAGTTGCTCCATTTCCTCATCCTTTGCTTCTATATAAACTGAAATTCTCCTTTCCATCACATCATCCACCACTATCTTCAAGTTACTTATGAATTTTCAGTCAAATTTAGATATCTTGGCATGACTCTAGATGACTTGATAGATAGATTAACATTAGATGCATGCTTGTCATTCCTATAAATTTAAAAGGTTTTGGCATTTTGTATCATTCAAGCATACAAAATAATGATTATCAAGTTACTATAGATACATAATGGCCTAGAATGCATTTATTAAGTGCAAGAAGGACTTGAAAGACTAGTACATGGTAAGCCATTATGGATCTATAGTAACTTGATATTCATTATTTTGTATGCTTGAATGATGCAAAATTTGTTTAAATATCATCATTATCAAGTAATAACAACTTCTTAAAGGGTGCTAGCTCAATGGTAGAGCACCTACCTAATTATAGGCAGGAGGTTGGTGGTTCGATTCCTCCGTTCCCTATCATAAATTTGTGACTACAAAAATGACTAAATTCACGTATATACAACTATTAGTAGCTAATTTCCCATATCTTATATTGTGACTAGCGTTTTGTCATATTTAGCTTAGTCATTAATATGTTATCATCTAGTATTTTATTTAGTCATATATTTGGTCATTAATTGTTGCAATCAATGACTCAATTAGTGACTAAATCCGTGACTAAATCTGTGACTAAATTAATGACTAAATCATTGACTATCAATGACTAAATCAATGACTAATAAGTCAAGATATTAATGAATAAGTGAAATATGACTAAGTTAGTAAAGCTATAAGATAGTGGAAATTAGCTACTATTAGTCGCCTACTAAAAAATAGTCATTTATAGCCGTATTTTAGTCATTAATTTCTCATTTTGTACTAGTGCTCCATTAGGAACTTCATGTCAAAGAACTCCAAAACATATACATATCGATGAAAGTCTCATTGGTTCGCTTGAAGGTACCATGTCTAAACGCAATATTGCATATCAATCTCAACATATACTTGTCAAATATTTTGATTCTAAATGTGATGGAGATAAATGAAGATTATTTATATTGTTATTAAAATCTAGGTCTATGACTGTGGTTAGGAGAAACTTAAGGATAAAGATGATAAATAGTTATGAACCAAGTTCTCATGTTGTCAGAATTTTAGTATATGCATTTAGTACTATTGGAAAGAAAACTCGTTCAAAGGATCTCAATGCAACTCATCGTGCGTTGTCACAATCAATCGTGAACAAAAGCACCAGGGCCCTTCAACTTATTAATCCTACATCCAAACTTGCAGGCTTGGATATCAAAACACTCCTTAGGTATTGCTCTAGAAGTAAACAACTGACTCTGGTCAAAAACATGTCTGGGCCTTCATTGGCAAGTTGCCATGCTCTGATATGAAGCTCATTGATTCGGTAAAGGGACTGGTGCAAGAGTTTTGGCGTGAGAATAGTAAACTTTCATCCAACCGAAAAGATGTACTAAAATTGAGAAGGGGTTCAAGGGATCGTGAGCACCACATTAAACATTTTCTTGACATGACACAAATAGAATTATATGACAGATTTAAGCATGAACATAATGAATTTTACTTGGGCCAAAGATCTTTCGAGAAATGCAAAGCATGGTATGTTAAAATAAACACATTTTCTTGTCGACATCACATTGAGCACGGTTATTATTATGACACACACACACACACACACATATTGTGTGTATTGCATAACACTCTTGTGCAGGAATGCTCAACTACATTGCCACCAACATCATCTAGAGACTTTATTCATAGCATTTTGTGTAGAAGGATGGAAGGTTGCACATTTTATCAAAGGCCTTGCGTAGATGGGACATGCCCAAGGTGTGGTGAAATGGAATTTTTGGACAAAAGCATACATGTGACCGATGAGCATGAACTTGGGAAACATGTAGTGAACTTACAGTCATTCAAATATGTCATGTATGAAATCGATGGAGGGAATGAAAGAAACAAATTACAATTGGTCACCTCTCATGTTAGTAACGAGTTCCTGAATAGTATTTTTTTCTTCATGCATTTCTACTTCATATATGTAACAACATATTGATCTGTACATCTTTATTGTTGATCTACCAGGTACTGGTTTGCAACTTCATGGAGGAATTCTTTGAAAAGAAACAACAATATGTAAAACATGTACATGTGGCTCGTTGGCAAGATGAGTAGTTTAGAACATGCAGGGATACATTTCCTATTGGTATTATATCATCAGTGGTCGATTTTGTGGAAAACTACACTCTTCAACCACGGAATGAGATTCAGAGTCAATATTATCCGTCAGACCAGGTCAAAATAATGGTTCATATCACCTATAGACATGGGGCAGATAGTGCTAAAGAGAAAAGGGTTAAATTGAAGGAGTATCACTTTTACATAAGTGATGAGAGGTGCCATGACTTGGATTTTGTACAAAACATCTTTCCATTGTTCTACAATCACCTGAAGGATAACAATATACAGATGGAACAACATTGGATTTGGTCTGAAGGTTATGCGAGGAAATTCAAAAATTCATGTTTCTTCCAATGGTTCTGTATTCTCCATAAGAGGCACAAGGTGCCACATTTTTGGAACTATTTTGAGACCGGACATGGAAAAGGGGAACATGATGGAGCAAGTGCATGCATCAATACTGCATTACATATGCAAAAAATGTAATTCACAACTATTTCGCTCATCCAAGATGCAAAGACCATTATTGCATGGTGTTATTTAGTGATGGGGCAGGGAGCCAGAAGGAAAGAAGACAAATCATTTCAAAAAGAACATGTACATAGATATTTTTGGGAGGTGTTCGATGTAGATTGATCACACCTATATGAGTCCAACACCGTCCAAGGAACTCGTGCATTCGATTAAGTTAGAACGTCAGACAATGCTATAGTTGAAATGTGGACAAGGAAACTCTCTTGTTTGTGTTATACATGTCATAGTGGTGAATGGGAAAACTATGAATCCACAGATTGGGTTGACAATTGGGATCGTGTATCACTCCCCATTGGTTGAAAAATAACTATAGAATTATCCCAGTTGGAGGAGGGCCATTCGAGTATTTCACCTAACTATGACCACATATTAGATCTCATACAACTAGGTTCGACTATTATATTGATAACTTTGAAATGTTTGACAACTAGTTGTGTTTAGTTAGCTGACTTTTAGGTCTGCACTTTATTTTATGCAGGGAACATATACGCAGTGGTTTCCCCGAGAGGCAATGGATATCACATTGACTACTGGCTGGCACGTTGCTTGGATGGGAAGCAGACCCTCACTGTCTCATTAAGCGAATCCGAGGGTAATGATTTTCCAATTGGGTTGATGGTTATCAAAGGAGATATTTGACATGGGTTGCCCATGCACAAAAGAAAAAAGGTTATGTATTTGAAGATAATAGACCAGGTCAAATTGTATACCATTATAAAAACTTAGTTATTGGCACAAACCTCCAACTGCAAACAATGCCAAGAAAGAACTCATCAAAGTCACGATACTTGTTGTTGGCCAAAACTCACCAACAAAGCCTCGTCAATAGGGGTTCCCACTCTGTCGACGCATAACCAACGCGATCTCCCTGAGCACCGGCCCAGACAGGTTTTACCCTGCAAGGAAACACCCACAGAGCAGATGAAGTCTCACCCAAGATGTTCGAGGGAGATCTGTCGGAACCAAGTTTATGGCAGTAAGGAGGAGGATTTGGGCATCAGATATTTATCAGCATAACTATCAGATCTAGCAAAAGCATTTATCACTGTTCATCACAGATCTATCTTTTCTATCACAGATCTAAAAAATCACATCATTCAACTATTCATCGCAGCAGTATGGCGTTCATCATTCATAAAACAAAAAAGACAGGAAAATACATCGCAACAGTATTGCATTCCTCATAAAACAGAGCCATCGCAGCAAATAAAGACAAGAAAAGACATCGCATCATATGCAAGAGGAACTAGGACAATAGTGATTGAGCTCAATATCCATTGTATCATATTATTTTCATCGCAGCAGATCCAAAACAATAGACTTCTTTCTCTACAGCAAGGGAAAGATCAATCCATAGAGTCGCTCACAAATCACCAAAACACTCAATCTCTTACTTTAGTCTCATCTCATGCACATCTCATACGCCTCTTGATATCTATTTACAATTCTAATTCTAATCTATATATAGGCTTGCTACTTTACATTCAAGATCCACTTCTAACTAACTTCTAACTGGTTTAACCACTAATGACCTATATCCACAAAATATGGTCAACCAATACAAAAATATGGATAAAATATTCAAAGTGGTTTCTTTTTCGCCCATCGTGCTCCCTTTGACTTGCGCGATGTCGCTTGAGCTTGCACAACCTCTGCGATGTTGCGCAACTCACTTACCCAAACCCCTACCAATAGGCCCCCAACACAGTCTTGTGGCTCGTCCTCGAGCCACGTTAGGTGGCCAAGGTGTCTTCCCCAATCTTGAAGAGCAGAAAACGTCACATATGCATAAGTGTGCGACTGTTTCCAGATTTGGAAACTCGTAGTTTAGCCGTAATTGCTTCCTTTAACGTCAACAGTAGTGGATTTACGCAAACTTATAGACTTATGTAACCGTCAATGCCATCATGCTCTAGCTTCTATGAATACTACATCATTCTCCATTTGATGTTGTCTTTCAAAAAAATTGTCTGTCGGCCCATTCTAGAGCCCCACATCTGGCCACTTGGTGCTTCCTTGTAGTCAAGCATAGCTCGCATCTGTCCACTTGGTCCTTCCTTGCATTCTAGCTCAGCCCACATCTGCCCACTTGGTCCTTTCAGGAATTCAGGCTCAGCCTGCATCTGCCCACTTGGTCCTTCCGAGCTCATCTGGTGCTGCCTGAAGGACCCGGTTCCCTGTTCCTGCAGACTTAGTCAAATGCAGCAGGAATTCTGGTCCCCTCCGGATTCCTCATGTGCATCTGATTCGACACCTTAGACCGACCAGGAGAAACAAAGCCAAGGATGACTTTTCCAGAGACTTCTATCTTCGCCAAACTAACCCGCGTACTCACAACTTGTTCATCGATTTCTACTGAGACAACATTCCCACTCATAGGCTTCCCTATGTCCCGGGAGTTCTACATTACCCCTTCGACAACCCAACCCAACTCTTCTACAACTTTGCTCAGTGCAGCACTTCCTAATGGGGTTCATACATCTACCGGTTCTCAGCTTGTAACACCAAATTTGACTGAGCTTCCATCATGACTCACTCAAGTGGACCATTATGACTAGATCCTTCATGCGTGTGCTAAATACGTCGTCAATTCTGCCATCTTACCGTTTAGATTTGCTATCATTAACTATAATGTCAACTAGGCCATCGTTTCTACTACCCTGCTTTTTTGATCTGTTATCATCAAATTATGACGGCATCCATGTCTTTGTTTCCTTCTTTTCCAGTGGTTATTAAGTATTGACGTGACATCCAGTCACCGTCATGGAGTCTCTCGTACACTAAGAGCTAGTCTGTCTATCCTGGGTAACCCCATCCCTTTTTCATGTTGTGGCCTGATCTTCTTAGCGTATCCTCCTGCGGACGCACCATATTTTCTTGTCACACAACCTTGGTCCAGTGGACCACCCTATCGCAGCCCTCTTCGCTCAACGTAGCCTCCTACTTACGTGCAACCTTTCATCTATCGCACCCCCTCGTTCCAGCGCAACCATTTTCTATGGCTAACTAGATATTCTCTACTGAAACACCTACCTTTTAAACTAATACAACCCCCACTCATGGGCCCACTGCTCCTCTAGTTGATCTTTAGTTGCTTTTTTTTTTCATTGCGTAGTGCTTCAGACAGTGCACCTTTCCACCCATGTCTTATAGGGCTTCAAGCAGCTACCATTCACTAGCTTCGGCAACACCACTCCATCTAACTATTGCAACTGAACTGTACCCCCAGAAGTAATTGAATGAACAAGATACAGGCCTAACCAGTGTATTAAATAACTTACCTGGATGCTTTATGGACTTGTTGTCGTATAACAACACCAAATATCCTTGGAAAGTTATTTGTTTTTACTGTGGCGATCATGCCACGCCTTATTTCGATCCTTCTCGACAAGCTGATGGAAGCCCGCAATGAAGCGATCCTCTTCCAGTTGAAGTAGCTGCATGGCTCACTCCTCAAGAGCCTCTTCGTCACTCATACCGATTGTTGCAGCAATGCATTGACTAGGAAGAATGTACTCCATCGACATAACCGCCTCTTTCCCATATACCAGTTTGAACAATGTCTACCCTGTGATCCTCTTGTAGGTGGTGCGATACGCTCATAGTACCGCACGGATATTTAAATCCCAATCATCTCGTTTAGTAGTACATACCTTTGTCAACACGGTTTCCAATATTTTGTTGAATGCTTCTATAGTTCCATTTGCCTGTGGATGATATGGGGTGCTTTTCTTATGCTACGCTTGCAACTCCTCTATCGGTGCTTTTACTGTGCAGTTGATAAAGTGGCTACCCTGGTCACTCATCAATACCCTAGGGATTTGAACCGCTTCACGATGTTTTCAAAGATGAACTTTGTTGTTGTCGCAGCGGTGAAATCCACAACTGGTGCGGCCTCCACCCACCTTGTCAGATAGTTAGTTGTTGTGATGATGTAGCGTGCACCGATTCACTTCCCTGGTGGGTTGATTGGACCCACAAAGTCCACCGCCCATTTATCAACAAGTTGTAACGTTACCTGTGGTACAAGCGGCATCTCGTCTCACCGTGATGGTTTCCTTACATGTTGACAGACATCGCAGCCCCGTGCATAGTCTGTAGCATCATTATGCAATGTAGGCCACCATATCCCAGCGCGCAATACCTTACACATGGTATCCCTTCCTCCATAATGTCCCCCCACCACTCCTGCATGTGCTTCTTCAAGAATTTTCCCTTGTTCATGAGGTAGAACACATCGTCGTAGGATCTCATCAAGTCCAAGCTTGTATAATTGTCCCACGATCAGCTGCAAATCCGAAGCCTTCACCACCAACTGCTTCTTTTGACTAGTCATCATCTCCTCCAGTGCAACTCCAGCTGCCAAGAACTGAATTATCAGTGCATAATGGTCATCTGCGATATCAACTCAAAACAGCTATGCATTTGACAATCCATCATCAATATTGGTGGGCTCTTCACCTGTCTCAATATGGGATAGATGATTAAGACCTGCATTTAGACGTCCTGGTTTCACAATTATTTTGAAATCAAATTCATGAAAGAGAAGTAGCGAGTGACATATCTCCCCCCCCAACACAAGCTTATTGACCAGATACTTCAAAGCCGAAGGTCAGTGAACATCTTGAAGTGACCGCCCAAGAGATAATGCATGAATTTCTAAAACACATATATCATTGCCAACCCCTCCCTTTCTATGCTCGTGAATTTTTTCTCCGCAAAGCATAAATTTCTACTAGCAAAGGCGATCAGATGATCCAGATCTCCTTCTCCTAGTTGCGCGAGTACCACTCCCAACGCAATAAATGAGGCATCGACATGGACATGAAACTCCTTGGTCCAATCAGGGAACACAAGTATGGGTGTTGAAGCCATCTTGGCCTTCAAGGTGTCGAAGCTACTTTGAAATTCATGGATCCATATGAATGCGGCATCCTTCTTTAACCATTTCTCCATGGGGCACAGTAATAGCAACATAACCACGGATAAACTTGCGATAGTACCCAGTATGCCCTAGTGTCGCACAACGCATCTTTGTATTTGTAGGCAGCGAAAAGCTCAAAATGAGTGCAATATTCACTGGATCAACCAAAATCCCATGCTTACAAACGATATGACCCAATAGTATCCCAAATGGTGCACAGAAGATGCACTTCTTTGAATTTAATGCAATCTGATGCTGTCGACACCTCTCCAATATCAAGCGTAGGTTTTCCAAGTGATCCTTGTTCAATCTATAAACTATCCATTCATCCATATATACTTGCAGGAATTTCTGAATAAAATATTTAAATGCAGCAACAACAACCTGATAGAATACCACATGCGCATTTTTCAGTCCAAAGGGCATTACTGTGTACTGAAAGCAACCCCATTCGATGACAAATGTGGTTTTATGGCGGTCTTCCTTTGCAATTTTGATCTGGTGATACCCTGAAAATCCATCTATGAAGGAATACATCTCTTGACCACCTACTCCCTCAAGAACCTCATCCGTAAATGGCGTCAAAAAGGGATCATGAATGCAAGCATCATTCAACTTCCTTAAATCGACACAAATTCAGATTTCCCCAGCCTTTTTCTCTTGAACCACCATAGGACTTATCCATTCTGATTCTTCAACAGGATCAATAATCCCTGCATCTAGCATCTGATCAAGTTCAGCCTTGACCCTTTATTTATATCACAAATTCAAACGGTATGGCCTTTGTCGCACTGGTTTTGCATCTGGTTTTAATGGGATCTTCATTTCCCCTAGGTCACCCAATATCCCCTTCATTTCTGAGAATTTTGTTGGGAATAGGTCTTGAAACTCATGCAATATATCTGTGACCTTTTCCCTAGTCTCTATGTCCCAGTAGTCCCCAATTTTGGCAAATTTTGGATTCTCCTCCGTCCCAATGTTAACTTTCTTAATATTCAGTAGTTGAGTCATGGGATCCGTCGGGACATCCAGTGCTGCGACATCTCAACTTCCTTCAGTCTCTAGAATATTAATATTGCGCAATTCATCATCATCTTCTGGCTCACCAGAGATGTTGTAGCGTTCCATCATTTATTGCATATGGCACTGTGCATGTGGGTCCCCAGGATATGCTACTGGGACAACTTTCAAGAGTATGTCTCAAATGATCTGTAGTGCATTGTTAACCTCGCCATTAACACCTGCAAAGCCAAAGGTATGCGCAAAGAAAACATTCATCTCATCCCAAGTGGTAATTTCTCTATGCAGCTCAGCTGATATGTACCAAGACCTTGGCATTTCATCCAGTGTGTAAATAAAAGCATGGACCCACTCATCCTTGGGTCGCGAAGCCCACAGCGTCTAGCATTCCCTCAAATGACTACAAGGGATATTATGTCCATCATAACTCCCTGTGTGGTATACCTCCATATTTTCGAAGCACACAGTCATCAACCGTCGACACTGTTCCCATTCATGAATGGTCTCCTTATGAACTACCCACTAGCATGCTAGAGTGGCCTTTAATGCTTCCCATAATGCCAACAAGCACTGAGGCTCAGATACCTTTGCTTCAAACTCCTCAAGGAACCTAAATAGTTCTGGTAGTCCTTCATATATCAGCAAATAAATGATCTCATTCGTGACATGGAGCAGCAACTGCGTGATCAGCCTTCATTTTCTAAGTGATACCTCATGTAGCCGGTTTCGCCAATTTTCCAGCATGTCATCAGAATCAGAGGACGCAGAGCTAGCGCTGCGCCAACCCAATTCTCTGTCTGCAATAGGATGGATGTAATCTTTAGAGATATTGTAAACGTGATCCCATCCTCTCACGACTTCATCTTTGACTGGTTCAATATATCACCTTCCTTCATTTGGATCCATCGAGGTGATGACTCGGATGTCCTAGTTCTCAAATGTCATCAACCGCTTCTTAAAATTTATCACGGCCATGTTGTTATTGGCCGATCCAATTCTTAGTAGGGAGGGGTAGGAGCCCCCTTTGTCAATGACTTCAATTACATTGAAATCAGATAGATTCCTCATACCTTTGACATCTACAACCAAATTTGACACACGACTGATTGATTGAACTTTGTCCTGATTAGACAATCTCAGCTGCACTGGGGACCAACCAAGATTCGGCTCCCCCATTTTTTGCCACATCCATTTTGTCAGGATATTCACATCCGACTTAAGATCTAGAATAACTGAATCAACTTTGTAGTCCCCAATCTGGATGTTCATCTGCATTTCCTTACCCGTCTTTTTCTTCTGTAAAGAATTCATCGCAGAGTCCTGCAACTCTCTATCTGGTTGGTGCAGCAACTTCTCGATCTCAACCAGAGCATCGGGATATTTTTCCAAGGATAAACAACTCTCGAAGAATTGTTGTAATGTATCATACTGTCGCGATGGTCCAGCTTCTAAGGAATAATCAAAAGCAGAAGGCATGCCAAAAATAGGTGTCTTACCAGGATTTCTTCCAAACGCCTCGCGAGCTTTGAAAAAGGTATCTCTCTTAGTCACAATATCAAACTGTGCTTTCTTCTTGCTAGCCAATCACACTTGTGGTCACGGTCCATCTTCTCCAATTGTCGTGCCTCCTCGAGTAACAATCCCAACATCAACATCCTCTCTCTGTTGTTCTTCTAGAATGGTCGCAACCGTCGACCCTTGATTCTGGTTCTGCGCCAGAGTTTGATTCGGTGGTGGATTCTAGTTCACCGATGGGTTCATAGGCTGATTGATATCTGATTTTGTACTAGAATTTGGGACTGCCCTTGATTCTGCAGTTGTTGTTGATTCTATATTTTATTCTGGGCCTGGAACTGATTTTGATTCTGTAACAGTGGAACATTGTCAACCTGCCATGTCGCAATTAAATGAGGACAATTTTCAATAGTATGATCATTCACCGCCCAGTACACGCATTGCAAATGGGTACAATCTCTCTGATAGTGGCCAAATGTCCCACAATTATAACGCTGGATTGATGCATGACCTCGTCCTCCTCCACGGTTGAAACCTCCTCTTCCCCTGAGTCCAAATCCTCCGCGGTATCCTCCTTGCTGCTGATATTGTGGTTGAGCGACCTGCTGCTAATACTGGGGTTGCGCCATTTGTTGTTGTGGGGGATTTGGCTGTTACTAAATGTAGTGCACTGCTTGGATGTGCTGTGGATGTGATGGTTCCATTAGGGTCTGAGTGTACTGTGGTCTCGGTACGAACTGCGGCTGTGGTGCAACCTACATCTATGTTGCAATGGAATAAACTGCATCTGCGATGGCGGTGTATACTGGACTTGAGGTGGCGGTTGTATCACCTGTGGCTACTGTACCATGCAAGGATCTTCACCTTTCACAAAATATGCATCATAGGTCCGCTCTTGAAGCAGATCATAGGCTCGACAAGCCTTATCCTCATGCCCAACTGAGCGACAGAATGTGTAATATAAGCTTGTTGGCTTTGTAACCATTTTCTACATGTAGGTACAATATTCATGTCGCTGCCCATACACTTGACATATGCGACACCACGGCACACTACCACAACTCAACGGCTTCGACACTCCTGAGAGTAGATAGTTCTGAAAATAAGGACAAGTATCTTTCATGTGTTTATCCACGTGACACGAAGTGCACCGCAAGTCATCATGTTCATCTTTCACCTTCTTGATATCCTACGGTTGAATTGTCAGGTTCGCCAGCTGTGCCTGGATTTGGTTCATGCTAACACCAGTTTCTCCAATAGGTGAAGCTTCCAGCTTCATCACAATTTATAGAGCCTCGCTCTGCGTCGCGATCTTTTGCTGCATTAATGGGTGTCAGATATGAGGGACCAGTGCCGCAAGGAACCATTCTTTATGTTGGATGTCACTCATATCAAAGCTGACTCGTGCCATCAGTGTCTTAAACCTTTGATCAAAATCCCAAACCAACTCATTAGGGAATTGTTTGATTTCTTTCAGCTCTATAATGTACTGTGCTTCATATTTTGGTTTCTTGAATTCTTTAAGTAGTCCCTTCTAAATCTCATCCAAAGTCTTTGTCGTGGTCCTTTGCAGGACTTGTATGAATCTCATGTACCAATCGAGCGCACGACTCCAGAGGTTGGTCCCTTACTGGCCTTTCTTTACACCCTCATCGGTAGTCTATCTGGTAGTCAAGACTGCCTCACATAAGAACCAATATTGTTCTGGGTCATCAGTGCCATTTCCATGGAACATAGGTAGCTTCATATCGTCTCTTTCCATCCTATACCTTCTTCCTGCAAATGTTGCTTTACTACAAGATGTCGCTTTGCACGTTCGACACGTCGACATAGATTATGTATATTTTCCTGATGGTGGAGTAGTGCATGGAGGTGTGGACACATTGTTATCAGGGTTTGACCTTGCTGCCACCCTGGGTGTAGCATGGATCTGCTCATTCTCTTCATCATTGCAGGGTCACTTCGTCCCATGTGGTTGTCCTTCACAATCTTGCGTTCCAATCGCAGCAGGATCTCCTATCCTTTGCCTCTTCTCTGCTTGGAACCTTGCTCCTCCCCTTGTACAACCACTCCCTCCCTCGGCTGCCCTCATAGTCTCATCAAAACTTACACCCATCTACCCCTTATCTTTCCATTCATTGCCCCCCTTCTATCGCGTTGTTCAAAGCCTCCGCACACCAGAGTCTTACTACTCAAGGTGCATCTTTAGTATTCCCTTTTCACAAACAAGCATCTTGATTGATAATTGTAGCAACAGCAAGAACCTACCTCGTGGTCTGTTAAAAAATCCCCGTTCTGCTTCGTTGTAGGACTTGTTGGTATCAACCGTGAACTTAGTATTGTACCCTTCCATAAATACTGTCCAACCAAACTTTGACAACCCGTGAAGCATTATTGTCATTTTCCTAGAGTTATTGAATTAGCTCGAGGTTCCAGGACGTCGACTCTCCTCCCTGGAAGTTGTGCTTCTTGTAGATGAACCGCGCCAGCCACTCATAGACTATGATGGGAAACTCACAGAAAAACCATTCGTGAGGACCATCGTGAATGTATCTTTCCAACCATGCATCTGTCGTCAACTTCGAATTCTGATTCTCAGCTTCAGCGAACTCTTGCAGTCTTAGGTCAAACCAATCTTGGATGTTTGGTGTGGTCAGATACCACAACATATCCTCCTCTTCAATCACAATGAGGTCCCAGTAATGGAACCATTTGGTGTCCAAAACCCACCAACAAAGCCTCGTCGACAGGGGTTCCCGCTCTATCGATGCCCAACCAACGCGATCTCCCTGAGCACCGAACCAGACAGGTCTTACCCTGCCCAGCAACACCCACAGAGCGGATGAAGTCTCACCCAAGATGTTCGAGGGAGAGCTGTCAGAACCAAGTTTTTGGCAGTAAGAAGGAGGATCAGGGCATCATATATTTATCAACATAACTATCAGATCTAGTAGAACCATTTATCAGTATTCATCACAGATCTATCTTTTCTATCATAGATC
Source organism: Pseudotsuga menziesii (assembly GCA_001517045.1). Taxonomy (NCBI): domain Eukaryota; kingdom Viridiplantae; phylum Streptophyta; class Pinopsida; order Pinales; family Pinaceae; genus Pseudotsuga; species Pseudotsuga menziesii. Next base: position 1,151,149 of record LPNX010515623.1, read on the forward strand.
TAATATATCGCATCATTCAGCTATTCATCACAGCAGTATGGCGTTCATCATTCATAAAACAGAAAAGACAGGAAAAGACATCGCAGCAGTATTGCATTCCTCATAAAATAGATCCATCGCAACAAATAAAGACAAGAAAAGGCATTGTATCATATACAAAAGGAACAAGGACAACAGTGATTGAGCTCAATATCCATCATATCATATTACTTTCATCGCAACAGATCCAAAACAACAGTCTCCTTTCTCTACAGCAAGGGAAATATCAATCCACTGATTCACTCACAAATCACCAAAAGACTCAATCTCTTGCTTCAGTCTCGTCTCATGCACATCTCATACGCCTCTTGATATCTATTTACAATTGCAATTCTAATCTATATATAGGCTTGCGCCTTTACATTCAATGTCCACTTCTAACTAACTTCTAACTGATTTAACCACTAATGACCTATATCCCCAAAATATGGTCAATCGATACAAAAATATGCATAAAATATTCAAAGCAGTTTATTTTCCTCCCGTCGTGCTCCCTTTGAATTGTGCGGTGTCACATGAGCTTGTGCAGCCTCCGCGATGTTGCGCAACCCACTTACCCAAACCCCTACCAACACTTGTTGCCTTACTCCGAGCATGAGAGGATAAAGGATACCGTTGGTATTAGAGGTGATCATGATGGTATAGTCGAATGACCATAGGTAGGTAGTCAAGCATGTGGTATTCATGTATTTTGGTTTCATGGTCTCATTGATTATTTACATCTTGATAGATTGACCACTTGATAGATTGATAAATTGCATAGAATTCTACAACTTGATCAATTGCACAAGCTTCATCATGGATTTGTTGTATTATATTCATACTTACATGACTCATGACATATCGCCCTAGACCATTATATAACACTCTTTCTGGGATATGTTTATTGCATCTGCCTTGAATGTCGAATTTGGTCCTATAAGGACATTAGTCAACACTCCAAGTTTTCATGGTACTTCCTAATGCAAGTGTTAAAATAATGTATTAAAAGCTTCCCATGCTTAATAACCCTAGCCATTACTAGCTTACAAAACCTATAGCCAATCCTAGTAACCCTAGTTTGCACCATAAACCCTAGTTTGAATTATAAACCATAGAAACCCTAGTTTGTAGCCTAGAGACTATAACTTTGTGTCAACTTCGTGATCCACTGAAGGTGAGGTACTATAACCCCTTATGTTAGTGAAACATAAGAATTGTATCCTATGATGTAGAGTAATTTTTAACATTGTAAAATGAAGGAAAAGAAAAGTATCCATATGGCATACCACGTAAAGGGCATCCATTACTGACTTACTACATACTACATCAAGAGCATTCTACATACTACATCGATAACATCCAGTACATGAAAATTGAGATGAAAGGTAATCCTAGCCCAATAAACCTGGCCAATCCTAGCTTACAAACCCTATAGCCAACCCTAGTTTGCACCAAAAACTTTAGTTTGAATTCTAAACCATAGAAACCCTTGTTTGTAGCCTAGAGGTAGGAATTCTATGCCTCGGTAGGGATTCAACACGTGTCCCTGAAATTTTGTAGGAGGTGGGATTCAACGTTCCACAAAATGATGATCATGGGTCAGATTGACTAATCGTTGACTCCATTAGATTCATGACATCGGTATAGTTCTAGGAGTGGCCCTCTACTCTAGGTCCATGGTCAAGGGATCCTGTTTTAGGTCAATTTTGGAAACTGGGATTTTGCTCAATAAGGGAATATGAAATTTTTGCACATAGGGGTCAACTTTGCAAATTCCTCGACCATGAATGTGTGGCCAGCATTCCCACATGGAACCTCCCTAAACACACTTTCATGAACCACCAGAACCTCGTTTTGATGCATGGTTGGCATTCTATGCCCCAGGTAGGGATTCAACAGGTGTCCCTGAAAGCCAGTAGGAGGTGGGCTTCCACGTGCCATGGAATGATGATCATGGATCAATTTGATGAACTGTCAAATACATTGGATTCAGGACATCAGCATAGTGCTAGGGGTGTCCCTCTACTCTGGGTCCATGGTCAAGGGATCCTATTTTAGGTCAATTTTGGAAACTAGGGTTTTGCTCAGTAAGGAAATGTGAAATTTTTGCACATAGGGGTCAACTTTGAAAATTCCTTGACCGTGAACATGTGGCTAGCATTCCCACATGGAACCTCTCTAAAAATGCTTGCATGACCCACTGGAACCCTGTTTTGATGCACGGTTGGCATTCTATGCCCTAGGTAGGGATTCAACAGGTGTCCCTGAAAGCCTATAGGAGGTGGGATTCAACGTTCCATAGAATAATTACCGTGGCTCGGATCAATGAACCGTTGACTCCGTTGGATGTAGGACATCGAGTTAGTGCTAGGGGCCCTCTACTCTGGGTCCGTAGACAATGGATCTTGTTTTCTGTCAATTTTGGAAACTAGGGTTTCGCTCAGTAAGGGAATGTGAAATTTTTGCACATAGGGGTCAACTTTGAAAATTCCTCGATCATGAATGTGTGACTAGCATTCCCACATGGAACCTCCCTAAACATGCTTCCATGACCTTCCAGAACCCCGTTTTGATGCACAGTTGGTATTATATGCCCTAGGTAAAGATTTAGTAGGTGTCCTTGAAAGCCTGTAGGAGGTGGGATTCAACGTGCCATAGAATGATGAATTTGTCTTGGATAGAAGAACCGTCGACTCCATTGGATTCTATACATCAGAATAATTCTAGGGGTGGCCCTCTACTCTGGGTACATGGTTAAGGGATCTTGTTTCAGGTCAATTTTGGAAACTATGGTTTTGCTCAATAAGGGAATGTGAAATTTTTGCACATAGGGGTCAAATTTGCAAATTCCCCAACCATGAACGTGTGTCTAGCGTTCCCACATGGAACCTCCCTAAACATGCTTGCATGACCCACTGAAACCCTATTTTGATGCACGGTTGGAATTCTATGCCCCATGTAAGGATTCAAAGGTGTCCCTGAAATCCTGTAGGAGGTAGTCTTCAATGTGCCATAGAATGATGACCATGGCTCGGATCGACGAACCATCAAATCTGTTGAATTTAGGACATTGGGATAGTGCTAGGGGTGGCCCTCTACTCTGGGTCCATGGACAAGGGATCCTATTTTAGGTCAATTTTGTAAACTAGGGTTTTTCTTAGTAAGGGAATGTGAAATTTTTCCACATAGGGTTCAACTTTGAAAATTCTTCAACCGTGAACGTGTGGCTAGAGTTCCCACATCGAACCTCCCTAAACATGCTTGCATGACCCACCAGAACCCTGTTTTGATGCATAATTTTCATTCTATGACCCGGGTAGTGATTCAACAGGTGTCCCTGAAAGCCTATAGGAGGTGGGATTAAACATATATGTTGATGCTTTGTGTTTGATCAGCAACACAGAGAAGAAATGATACCCACAATAGGGTGTGATTCAGAATTGGAAAGAAGTATTAATTGATATATGTTTGAAGGTGAGTGTATATATTTCCCTCTTGAAAAAATACTTGTTGCAAACTATTATTCCATGTGTAGATGTTGAGAATTTTGTTACCTGATGTGAGGTGTTGAACTTAACTTATTTCCCATCATTGTCAAGCAAGAAATATTCTTTGTTTGTGTTTTCATCAAGGCAAAATGATTTGTCAATCTCTGTGTGGAGGGGAATTGATCGTAGGATCTCATATCATTCGTGAGACTGGAAATTGTAAAGAAGGTTGTTTCCATATTAATTTGGCCCGGTCATCCAAGAGATGTGAGCATTTGCACGATGAAATGAAGGAGGAAATGGATAAAGCAATGCATAACATGAGGACCTGGCATAAGAATCGGGAAATAAATTATGCACATGATTTAACTGTGGCAACAAGGAAGTATGAGGTAAAAAAATCCCATGTGAATAGACTTAATAGTAAACTTGAAATGAAACTGATATGATGGATAAAAAAGATGATATGCTTGAAGAATATGAAATCCCCTCCAGATGGAAGGTCCTTATGGTACTACATACAAAACATAAATGGTGACCTCTCGAAACACCAATCCTACATTGTGATTGACAACAACCCGACTCCAAAGGGAATCCCTAAACATCATGCAACAACAACAGGCTTGATATAAGGCCAAGAAATAGGGATGCAGTCTAGCGAGACATCCAAACATACTAATCAAAAGTTGCTTTTGTGAGAATTGAACATGGACCCTAAGGAAGAGCAAAATGTGTCTAAAAGCTCAAGTTTCACATAAAACTAATATTTTCCACTTTAACCAAAGGAAGAGTGTCAGGTTGAAAGGGGTTGTAAACCATCTCATCATGAATAGTATCCCACATTTATGGTATGTGTTGGAGGAGCTATTCGGTGAGCCAACTAGTCGAGTCAGCCGACTAATCGGAGATTAGGTCGGCCTCCAAAGGTCGTGTCGGTTGACCGAACCGACAAGTAGTTACTCATAACTGTTTTGTAATCCTATATAATAGGTTGTTGAGCCAGTAAGAATTGGGTTCAGTTTAGTATATGTATGGACCCTCATATGATTTTATAATATAATATGTTATTCCATTACCTGTTTTTGTCTCTTGTCTCTGTATGTTTATATGACTCTTTATGTGTGTTATTGGTAACCTTATGTGATCTATGAGATTACAACATTGGTTCCATTGCCAGTAATACATATACGTCGATGATATTATAGCAAGAGATTAAGAATTGGTGGGAGCGTAAGATTGCAAATTACTTACAAAACTACGCAAGAAGAAACAGATTGACCACTGCTCAGGCGAAGGAGAAATTATTCACCGAAACCCATGAGAAGTTTGTAGATTCGGTGCCTCAGTTGTTGAAAAAAAATCTGGATGAAAAAGCTGGAAGCAATTAAAGACCAAGAATTACTGGAGAAAATGATTCGAGGTGGATGAACGAACCTATCGGAGTGGTTTGAAAAGATCACAGATGAATTCTCCAAATAACAAGTCGTGGAGGAAAGAGTCTCGGTTGAAAGTATTGAGAGAAAGTTTTATACGGACTTCACTGAGCAATTTCTTTGCTCTTTATAGACCCTTTTGTTCAAATTCCTGATCGAGAAGGGAGTGGGCCATATCGTAGAACCCCGTCCATCACTAAGCGAACTGCCACCAAATACTAACTGGGCGAAGAAACAGAAGAAGTGGGAAAAACTCATTGTCGAAAGGGAGTGGGAGTACTTCCAAAGCAAATAAACAAAACTATCCGATCTTTCTAAAGCATCGGGTAGGCTATGGGGTGGTAGCTGGTCATGTGTTGGGGTAGAGTAAAAAGGATTCAGGTCGACTGAAGAAAATACCACCACCAGCAATGAAAAGTGGACCTAAGAAGGAAACTGAGCAGACAATGACTCATAAAGGTGCATTGGACCTACAGAAGATAGAAAGGGAGAAGAGGTAGAAAAGAAGGGAGGAAGTATGAGAGAAATTTATAGTGCTCCAAAGAAGAATTCTTGCCAGGGTGACAAAGCATGAGGAAAATCCGCCGCAGTCGGGTCATGGCCGACAGGAAGAAGGCGTAGATGAAGAAGTGTCACCAATGGAAGAAGATTTTTGGATAGAGCAGCGAGAAGCTCTCCAACTAGATATTCCTCGTGAGGTAAGACCTCTGTCTCCGACAAATTCGAGCACCTGAATGCAGGCCATTGTCGAAGAGGACCTGCGACTAAGAGTTGGTGAGTTCGGTATATGGAGCCAACTAGACGACGAAGTAAATGATGAAAATAATTTAGTGATCCGTCGACCAGAGGAAGGAAATTGGGCTACACTTCAGGTGTACCCTTCCAACCGAAGCATTCATTTACTCTATCCCAAACATGAAGGAGCACCCCCCCTGCCAAACACAGCTTTACAAGACACTGACCAGTCAAATTCATGATCACACCAGTGCAATTGGACATCGACAGAAGAATTCATCCTGAACCAACTACTCGTGGGAGAATAAACAACAAACAAAACGACCAACGAAAATGAAAGTTTCGTTGATAATAGCTATGAACAAAGAGATACGCAGAGTATCCCACTACCCCCACCACCACCACCCCCACTGCCGACACATCCTGGAGGAGAAGTCCACACCGACATCAGTCACAGCTCGACACATATCCCCCTCTATGAGGGTAATGAAGATCCCAGATGACATTGGTTCGTCTATGAGTCAACATGGGAGGCAAATCAAGTTACAAGCGAAGAATGAAAGATGGTGTAGTTCGTCGGTGCTTTACGAAAGAGAGCATTAACTTGGTATATGACTTATATTGAGAGAACACCCCAAGCATCCAATCCAGACATTAAGGCACAATTCTTATCTTTCTTTAAAACACCAGATGCAAAGCATCTGGAAACGAAAAAATTGAAGACAACATCTTAGAGACCGTCCGGGACTATGATAAGAGATGGAAGGACCTCTTGAGCCAACTAGACTATGTAATTGATGAACAATTATTAATTCAGTGGTTTCTTGCAGGCCCGTCACAAAAAATTCGGCAGCATATAAGCTTGGAGACATTTAAAACATATGAATATGCACTAACTAAAGCTCTGCAGGTATAGGTGGATGAGGATTTCCCAACCTATCCTGTCAATACTAGGCTGGAAGAACAGTTGGAAATCATGCAGAAATATTTGAAAGAGATGAACCTCAAAAATCAAGATGTCTGGTGCACAAAGTGCTCCACCTCTGAACACACTAAAGATAATCGTCGAAAATACATAAGTCGACAAGACGTTCATTTTGTTCAAACAAAATGCTTATGCGACATTTTCCAAGAACATGGAGAGCATACAATGAAAGATTACCCATATAACATGAAAAATGGCAAAGCATCTTGGTGCCCAATTTGTGAGGTAAAGAGTCACGCAACAGCCGACTGCCATTTGAACCTGAAGAATCGACAAAACTATCAAGTAGTCTACCAAATGAATGCAATCACGCAGAATAATGATAACATTCCAAGGAGTAACGATCAAAATGAGCCGAATCATCAAAGATATGAAGGTCATTGGTACGAGCATCAGTTCGACGATCATCGTGGAGGATTTGGAAGTCTAGGACAATTTTTTGGAAATCATGACAACCGAGCACGACGACCCATCCAGTGCTTTACATGTTATAAAGAAGGACACCGCTACGCAGACTGTCCATACAAGGATAGAACTAATCTAAAGTTTTGTACTAGCTGTGACGTGGGTGATCACTCACTAGAGGATTGTCCCACCATACTTGACTATATTAATAAAAGGAAAAACGTTAATGTCTTGTCATGCATTCAGAAACATGATGTATGCATACAAAGAACCTACATATAGTAACTCGACAAGGGATGAAAATCGGAAATGATAATCCACATAAAAGCAAAATTAAAGAAAAAATGATTACCCTAATCCAACAAAACAAAAACAAATATATAACGATGCATCAAACATGTTTCGGGAATTTGCTAGACAGGAAGCAGTCGATGACAAACGAAAAAACACACTAGAAGAACTATTCAATTTAATACAGAATGATAAATCGATGTCTCAATTCATTGAGTTATTATATAATATGAAGCACAAAAATAATATAGATAAACAAACTAAAAATATATGCAGTTTGAATAAAAATGACAAGAGTGATGTTGACCCACTTTTCGATCTTGAAATTGAAGGATATCATGTTCTATAAGTCGTTCTTAACTTCGGTTCACAAGTAAATATTATGACACAAGATACATGGGAACAGTTGGGTAGGCCCTAACTAAATAAATTAGGCATATATTTAAAACTGGCCGACCAAGGACTGATCGAACCAATCGGGGTTTGGAGAAATGTCGATACAATGATAAAAGGCATATCGACTAAGATCGACTTCGAAATTATTTACCCTAAGGAAGGATCTAGCTCCTTCCCAACCCTAGTAGGTCACCCATGGGGAAGAAAAATGAAAGCATCAATATCTTTAGACAAGGAAATAGTAAAATTAAAAGGAAATGGACAGAAATTTATTATCCCCATTCATCCTTCCCAAGGCGAACCTTGGATCGAACCTATTGATGAAGAAGTCGACATTCGACAACTATACCAAATACACAATAATGAAGGCTATACTAAACCCAATATTTATGGTGAAATTCATCTAGGTAACCAGGACTCGATCAGATATAACTCAGGCGTAGAATTGTACGATTGGGAGATTTAAAATTATGAAACACAAGCAAGAGGTTGCTGGACCATTCAAGCTATTTAGAAGAAACCAACCCGACAATGCTTTTCCATATCGACCATTCCAAAAATATTTGAGAAAAGAATAAGGGAATACCCCTCGTTAGCACCAATAAAAACAGATAATGAATAGAGTCTTCAGTATAAAGAAAGAGAATCACCAGCTCTCCATGTAGAACAAGTCTCTAAGAATCTAGGTGAACATGGATGACTTCAAATCCTAGTCGAAACGTTTACAGGACAAGCTGCTCGATGGTGGGACACCCATCAGTCGAGACTGCAAACATGGACAACATCTTCGACTTTCTTCATAGAAAGATTCGGAGGAAGGAAGCTAACAAAACATGCACAAATACTTGTCTTCACCCAAGGACAAGATCCATAAAATCATATAAGAATATGTGAAACAGAGCGGAGAAGACTTGGTTACAAAGATGAACGTATATGGCCACACCTGTTTCCCTCGACATTAGATGACCTACCTAATAAATGGTACAAAATGGAAGAAGCACGAGGCAAAACATTCCTATCGAATGAACTTAGAGAAAATTTCTTTAAGGACTTTAGCTTTATACCGGAAGACACAAAACTAGTCCAAGCTACAAAACAGATAAAAAAATTTATACAACTGACTACTAACGAGTCGACACTATTACCACCTAAGATGTACTTAGTGGTTTTTGATCAAGTGAGCCTGGTGAACCAGATAAAGATTTTTTGTTCAGACTTCAGAAGACCTTCGGAAGTGCTTGTTGTAATATATCACATGTTCATACCCCATGGGGGAATTGTAATAAATGTTCTAGCATGATAGTGTCTGTAAAAGACTCAGTCTCTTAGACTTTATTTGTCAATTAGATTAGCCTAGGGTGTTTTTTCCCTTGGTTATTATTGGTTGTTGAATAAACGACTGATAATTTCTGAGTTTTTCACTCCATACCTCCAAAGTTGGGGTGGTCGGATTGGCATTTAGGCCTATTAATGTTATTAGAGTCTATGTGTCAATGTATAAACATGCTAGGCATCATGGTCGAGTCATATGAACATGTCCAAGTCCCCCTAGGTTTTTCAATTTTTTTAATTTTTTCAGTGTTTTTTATTAAAATTTAATTTTTCCAAAACTTAGGCTATTTTTTAATAGTTTAATTGGAAAAATTGGTTTTGTAATAAAAGTGGGACAAATAATCTGTTTCAGTCATGTAGGTGCTCATTTACAAGCTAAGAGCACCATGTAAACCCTTGGACCCACTTTTTTCAAGTTTTGAGTGATTTTCCATTACTCAGGTTAGAAAACCCCAAAAAATCAATTATTGATTATCTTAATTAATAAATTGATGAATAATGGAGCAAATCCAAAATCCTAGATCAGTGGATTCTCAGCCGATTTGATTGAAATCAGTCAGATCTGAACTAGATTGACTGGATCTGACAAATCCCTTACTGAAGGAGGTGATCTGGACAGATCCAGAGTTGAACTTCAGCATCTTTTATGGGGAATTGCACCCTCTCTCTCTCCTCCACACGTGTGGGCTCTCCTGGAAGCTCTGTGGATTGATGTGTCAGTCTATGGGTTGATGTGTTAGCTCAATCAGCCCCCCGATTGACAAGTAATATTAGTTCAGCTTCATATCGGCATTAATGGACTCTCCTTCAGCTGCAGCGGTCTGTCTCATTGGGATTTGCGCCCCCTTAGGCTGGATCTCCTATTTTTTGTATAAATAAGGATCAGGTTGCCTCTTCCAAGCTAGTTAGAGTTGGATTGAGGAGTTGTTGTTGTTGTAATACTATGTAATATCTTTTGCTATTGGAATAAAGTGAAGCTTTGGAGGGCAAATCTGTGTAATGCTTTCATATGTGTGGATTTAACATTGTCTTGCAGCTTTTTACCGTTGGCTATCTCTCAATTTCTGCATCTGAATCCTGTCAGGCTTAGTGATTCAACTGAATCAATAGGAGTATAGCTGGGAAAGTAATATTACTTGCTTTTCAATATCTCATAGTATATATGCTTAAATATTCAGATCATACATGTTTAAATAAGTTTATTTGCATGTAATCCCTCTCTTTCTTCATATATTTCTATCCAGATCTCATAAGGTTTTGTGCAGGATTGTTTGTTAGTTTTCAGGTTATAGGGGTTGGAAGAACTGTGGATCTAGCTTGACTCCGTTAGGCATATGACTATTTTGTGAACGCATTGTCTATCAGCATTCCACTAACTAGTCTTCTTTGCAGATCCATTCCCCGGCAACAAGCACTCTTCCTCTCCTCTTCCTCCTTCAAATTTCTTCAAAATAAGTTCAGTTACTTTTTTTTGCAGCTTTAAATTTGTTTAGATCTATTAATTTCAGAGTTCATCTTACATATATCTTGCTACATTAAATATCATAAAACTAGATCTCATTCCTAAAGAAATTTTTCACAAGCATTCTAGATCTAGTTTTAGGAAAAATTGTCGTTTTTCAAGGCTGTGAAAGTATATCTAAAGCTTGTTGAACGCATGGTTGTTTCCTTAGAATCTAAAAATTTATATTCAGAAATTTGAGTGCTTCATATTGGATTCCCCCAAAGCAGGCCAAGATCCCAAGGAAAGCTTGCTTTCCTTGGTTCTTTTTCCGTTTCTTAAAAAACCAGTTTTAACTTAGAATTTTTGGGTAAAAAGTTTGTTCATCCAAAAGTACTTTCAAAGTACTTTTGGGCATATTTAACTGTGATAAGATTTCTGTTTTTTAGTAGGTGTAACAGAAAACAGGAGGAGGCTCTGTCCGGAAAGCATTTTTGGACCATTTGAAACCCCCCAGGGGGTCTCCGTCTTCCAAAAATTTCAAATTTTTGCAATTTGTAAACCTTTGGTCTCATTCCATATAAGGACCAAGTGGATTGATTTCAGTTTGATGATATTGTAATTGCTACTAATAAAAATAAAAATCTTTTCGAATAGGCTCTTTCGAGCCTATTCACCACCCCCCCATGGGGGGATTTCCGTCTGTGTCATTTTTTACTTTTTCTTCCGTTTTTTCTGCTCTAGTTTAGTAGTGACATGCAGGATTGTATAATTTGATATAATTTTTCATTATTCCATATTTTAATTTCAAAAGTAATCATACTACTTACCCCACGACTTCCCGATTGACCCGCAAGGGGAAAGAGATGCGTGGTAGGACTAATTAGAAAACCAGTGTTGTGTATCTTTGATTCCATTTTCATTAATTGTTTTGTTAGTCATAATAAAATCAACCCCTCCTTGATTTCCCGATTTAGGTCCACTTGGATCGAAAGAGGTTCCTGGAGGGTTTTCTTTTTAACAAGAACACCTATTTTAAAATTTACTAAAAATAACAAAGACTTCGGTGTGTATGCTATGTACCTGGCTGCGGTTCATCCGATCAGTCAAGCTGCATCAAAATCACTTGAGTGACTATAATAATTAGGATTCACTCTCCCCAAATTGACAAACCATCAGGCAAAAATCCAACACCTCGATCAAACCATTACGGTCCCAAAATACCCAAAGGAAGCGGGAACTCCTGAAAAGTGACCTCAGGGCGTCGATCTCTGTTACACCTTTGAGTGCATTATGAACAACAGTCTCAGAGACTCCATTCATCCCACATATTCCTTGCGGGTAGCCATGACGGTTTAGTTTTGGACATACTTCAAGTACCCCCTGGGTATATCTGGAGTCCCCTCGCCTAAGTTAAATTACTCATATTCTTACATTAATTTAAAATTAACCAAGATACAATTACACAACATTCATTCTAGCACTTGCAAGCACTCTTAATTGTTTTTTGAATCCATTTTCAAGGCACTGGTCAACTGTTTATTTCTTTCAATCTATATGTGATTGGGTGTCATTTTCATGCTTAGTTGTGATTATCTCATCATGTTATTTGTTGTTTACAATTGTTAAATCGAAACTCCTAAAAAACTTACTCTTTAATACCATCACCATACTAAATAATTTTTCCTTAGTAACTTAATAGGGTCTACCCCCCTTGGCTTCGTTAGGAGTTGAGCCTAAACGGAGGAGTCAAGAACAAGGTGACAGCCTTGACTCGAGACTTGCCCCCAAGGACACACCGAATGGCTTGAAGATTTCTTCCGCGTAACCCAGGTGTGTGAAAGGTGGCAACCCTTTTTGGCACCCTTGTCAGGGATAAATATTTTTATCCTGAGTACGACTTTTGTTTTCTTCCTTTTTGTTTTTGCTTTGTTTAATGAATGCTTAGAGTAGATCTTTAATTTTCATCTGGCGACTCCACTGACCTTTTTTCAGCTTTTTACAAAGAAAAGAAAAAAATATTTTTGTGAGAGTTCTTAAATATATATTTTTATTCTCACATGGTGACTCCATTGAAGGGATAAAACCCTTGTTTCTCACAAAAAAAATTGAGATTGATTGTGTGTAGGTGAGCCCATGTAACAGTGAAATTTAAAGCTCAACTCCATTTTTCAGTTCCAGACATTCTCCATGATCACTTATTCTTGATATGGATATTAAAAGAATAGAAATTGCTGCTCGAGCTTCCTATGATTGTCTTCCCATTGATTTCTCTAGGATCCCTGGCTTTCCTAATCGTCTCATTAGTGAAATGACATCTACTTCCCTTCCATGCTTTCGGGGGGATGATAATGATCACTCAGCCAGATTCCATGTTATGATTTTTCTGTCACATATGAATCAAAACAACATTCAACATGAGGATAATATGATGGCGATGTTTGCTCATTCTCTAGAAGGGGACGCTTCATGTTGGCTTCATGAGTGTTTTCCTGAGAAATCTATTACTTCCCTTGCAAAATTCTTTGAAATATTTTTAAAGCAGTGGCATTATGATGGGAATGATATTAAATCATTCAATGCTAAATCATTCATTAAGACCAATTTGAAGTACTTCTTTCCTTGGAAAGAGTTTCATACGGAGTATCCTGAGATACGTAGTAGCAACATGGTGTACAACACCCAACATTCAGAAATCCATTATGATCCCATTGAGTCTGTGCATGAAGAGCCATTAATTGAAAAAATGTTTGAAGACCCTCCTCATGTAACATCAACAGAGAATAGTGGTGATTGGGAATGCTTTCTTGATTATTTTAGTGATGATGATCACATTTGTACTCCAAATCTACCTAAGGATGAAATCATTGCAGAATATTATAGTGAATCTTATGATGAAAACCGTAATGTGCATGATGGGACTCTACCTGTTCTCCATATAATGATGACAGTCTGGAAGATTTACTGCCTTGTTCCCATTTTTCTAAAGAATATGAGTATGAAAATGAGGACAAATATAACTTGGATCATGATACAAGTGACGAAGGCTCCCTTATGTCCAACAAAGATGTTGAAGAGGAGTCATGCACATTCATGGAAAATCCAATCTATGAGGAAAATAATGAATCATAAACTTTGGATGGTTTTGTTGATTCTCTTGTCTATGGCATATCTAAAGGAGAGAACATGGACCTTGTGGCCTTGGAAAATTTTGATATGGAAAAGGAGCATGCAGTATATCCATATGATCAGTTTGAGCCATATATCACTATCAGTAGTGAATACAAAGAGAACTTGATATCAGAATGTAATATCAGCAATGGAGAATCCATCACATCTGACATAGATGGCGTTGATGACTATTGGAATTTTTGTGAATATATTATTAAGAATCCCTTCTATTCTATATCCAGCAAGGAGAGTGTCTATTTAGAAATTTGTGCAAGTCCAATTTACTATACTTCCACAGAGGGAAGCATGGATCTAGAGACCTGGAAAATCCTAGTATGCACGAGGAGCATTCAGAGTTTTCACGTGATCATTCAGAGTCATACCATGCAGAGCCGCACAAGGGTATCAGTAATGAAGACATTCAGAAGCAATGTTGTGAAAAGTCAGATATGATGCAGTCATTGGAATATCAGTCTCAGCCCTCTTCTCCACATGTAGAGGTTCCTTATGATTTGGAGAAGCTTGGTGCTTATACAATGAGTCATCATTCAGTAAGCCTTGATGATCAGTATGATGATATAGTCAGTTTGCCTCATCATGCTGATTGGTATATCAGTCCTATCCAGTCATGGATAGAAGTAGCCTGCTGTTGCAGCTGCAACTATTCTCCCCAAATTCTTTAAATTTTGGACCCCCCTTTATGATTTTAATGCTGCGTTGAATCAATTGGAGCTGTGAATTTTTTGGTCATGCTTTAATTTTGAATGTTTTTTGAAGATGAACTTTCATCCTGGTTTTTAGAAATTGCTCGTGTTTGGAATTGTTGTGGGTCGCAGATTTTAGAGTTTGTTTTTGCTGAATTGAAGATGGATCAGACAATTTGTCCTTTGCAAAACGTCGTTCCGGAGGAGAAACAGTTTTAGCCGTTGCTAAATTTCAAAGTCTTTAAGCACTTAGCATTTTTATTTGAGTCGGAGGTTTATTTGCTTGTTCTCCCGCCGTTGCGGAGAAGTAATCAGCTTTAGCTTCGTTATTCTTCTCCGATGCATTTGTCTCAGTCGGCTGCTTTTTGGTTTTGCGTCGGAACGTCTTGTTATTTCATTCTCTGCCATTGCGGACGGCAAACTATGAAGTCTCCCGATCATTGCTTTGACTTTTCAGACCCCGCATTGTTGTTTTTGTCACTCTTTAAGTCTTGGGTTTTTGTCGTTAAGGCTGTGCGAAGTACTTGGCTTCCGATGTCATTGTCCTTTCGATTTCCGATTGGAAGTTTTCCCGCCATAGCTTAGGTCTTAACTTTTCCGAATCCGATGTGCTTAAGTGTTTTCGCAGTACCCATCACCTGTTAAGACCCACTTATGCGGCTGTGAATAGGTCTACCCTGCCGATGTTAGCGTTCTAAGCCGCCGATGAGTTCTTTGTTTCCTGTCGTTGGTGATTTCTTTCGAACCCATAGGTAGAAGGGATAATAGTGTCGGTGCTTGTCAAGTTTCTTAACATTAATGCAGCGCATGGCGTTTCTTGCTGCTTAGCCGTTGAGGCTGTTATAATTTAACGTGTTTTGATTCTCTTGAAAATATAGTCCCAATGAATGATAAATTGTCGTTTAATTGCAGGAGCGTCCAAGAGACTGTTCCAACTACTGCGGGGCGAAGTTCGGTCCGAAACTGACAGGATCTCAAGGAGCGCAAGCCAAGTCGAAGGAAAAAATCAAAAGCAACAAAGGCGCAGTCCTGAAAGGTCTGTCAGTTACTCAGCGGATCTTGAGTGCGCGCAGAAAGGATAAAAAAGAGGGATACGAAACGTCTAAGGAACCGAAGGGTCACACGTTTGGAGGGCAGCCCAAACGGTCTACTGTTTTAGTTTAAATATTTGAAAGTTAGAATGGGAAGGGGCTTTTTCCCAGTTAGACATGTAAAGAGATATTGTAAGAAGAACTACTTTTTTTTGCAATAAAGAATTATTGTTTGCCTGTCGGAGAAATTTTGGTGGGACGTTCAAATGCTATGCTATGGATTAGTGAAAGATGAACTATTTCGTTTTTTCAGCTTTTGTCCATTAACTGTGAGATCGTTCTAACTCTTAGAGCCTATGTTCTTGTTTGAATGATTTCTATTTTATTCTATGAAATTACCACCATGAGTAGTGCATGCTGTTCATAAAACAATTGGCTATCTGATTGTCTAAATATCTTTAATCATTCATGTGTTGTAGGAAGGAATATCAGCTATCTGTAATTTCTCTTTATAATGCATGCACAATATACATTACTCATAAATAAGTTACAATTTGGCTCCCCGGGGATAGATAGATAGATAGATAGTTTTACTTTATTGCTGCATATGTGATTTAGATGCTTGTGAGTTCTAAGACGAGAGGTAAGAACCTACGCATCACGTTATGACTATTTCTTGCATCCTTTATCACCTTGCATGGTTAATTAGGCACATGCATATCATACTTTAAGTCAAAGAAAAATACACACGGTGGACCGGGCCGCAACCGGTAAAACCTTTATTTTTTGTTACTTGACCTACGGTAGCCGGACCGCAAACCGGACGGATTCCCTACACCAAACAGTCACGGGCTAGTTGGGAACGTTGACTAGGGAGAATCCCTTGCTGTTGTTGCCTGCGAATTTCTAGGCCTCAACAGTTTTTGGCGCTAGAAGGAGGGACGCCAGTGCATGGCTGGTCAAGGAAACCCGTTTTCCCGAGATTATTCCACCGGTAACAGTTCAGAAAGCAGTGGGCTTCATAATCCAATTCCGGAAGAAAGGGGTAGAGAACATTTGTTTTCTGTCGACAACAAAGTTGTTAATAATCTGAGAAGACACACTAGGGCATATGTGAAGAAGATTGGAGGATTTCCAATCATCCCTGAATAGCCCATAAGAGAATATAAAAGGAAAGATCATCCCATATTGGAAGACTCAATGCTGGTTGAGGATTGGGAAGAGCTTGTAGAAACAGCCCTACAGGAAGTTGTACTACCTTTGAATCAAGAAGGCCCAGATACTCCTCACATTTCTCCTACTCACACTCCTATTTGCTCACCTCCTCACTCTCCACCCAGACTCATGGCAGGCGTAAACGCCAATCGACCACCCAACCCACTGAATCCACCACCTTCCTGGAGAGCCAAATCACCTTTAAACCTGACACCTCCATTACATGATTTACCTCAAGCCTTTGAAAAGATGTTGCCCAAATTCGACCCAAGTGAAAAGATACTAGTAGACGACCACTTGCAGGGATAATTTTAGGGGCGAATTTTAGCCCAGTGGGCTATTTTTCCATGTTTTTCTCCCAAAAAAGATTCGCCATTTTGCATTTTTTGAAGCCCTGTTTCGTCCAATTTTGATGGGGTAAAATTTTTTCACCAAAAAAATCGCCAAATTATTATATAAACAATATAAAATCATTGGAAATTAAAATATTTTTTGAAAAATATCGCCAATCATTTTATAGTTTGGGTTTTAAGAATTGGTAATATTCGCCAACATTTATACACTTTTAAATAAGTATGGTTCCTTAAAATCATCCCTGACCACTTGCAAAGTTTTTATTTGGAAATAGAAGGGTTAAGGGCTGGGGAGTATGAAGATGTAGTTTGCAGACTATTCCCACGGACCCTTAAAGGAGCTGCAGCATCATGGTATTTTGGTTTGCCTGCGAACTCTATCCCTAATTGGGATACCTTTGAAAGGATCTTTAGAATTAAGTATGCAATCCAAAAGACTCATGCAGCCCTCATGAAAGGACTATGCGTTTTAAAGAAAGAGAGAAAAGAGAAGGTGCACAGCTAAACTCAAAGATTTGCAACATACCTCAAGAATTTTTCTGAAGCTGAGAAACCTTCAGACAAAGTCCTGATCGAATATTATACTTCGGCTTTAGGACTCGAGTTGGCCATGTTCGCCAAAATGAAGGCCAAGCCCACTTTAGTAGAAAATTATGAGGAGGCAGAAAAGGTAGAGAGAAAGTATCGAATATTATCCCGAACGGTCAGGAGAGAAAGGTTTGGGAAGGAAAGCCTTGTTGTTTGCTAAGCCTAAGGAATAGCAATCACCAGATTTTGAAAGTATGGAAAAAATGATGCAGAAGCTTTCTAACAGAACCATAGAATTGGAAAAGGAAAAGGAAACTCATAAGTTCTACAAGCCCTATTACAAGAAAAGGGAGGATAACAATCAATCCCAACATCCTCCTCACAATTCAGCATCTATGAATTTAACAGAGGTAGGAATGGACAATTTTTGCACGTTCCACCAACAGCCCCACTCTGAAAAGAATTGTCCTCAATGGATAAACTCAATGACGTTGGTTATGAATCAGTTGCTAGATTCTAAATTAACAGAATATTTAGATGAAGAAAAAAGGGACAGTACCACTTCAACGAAAGAACAAGAAGATGAGACTTTGGTTCTATGGAATTCTGTTTCGTTATTCGATGCTGAGGAAGAAGCGAATTGGGGATACGAGAGTGTCATGGAAACGAACGTTACAAAAAGGAGCCAAGGGTCGATTAAAGAAGACAGTCTCATACTCCCAAAAATCAAAAGGCTGCAGAAAAATGTTAAGAAATTTCAAAATAATTCCGCAACTGATAAAATTCCCGAATTCACCATTACCAGCCAAGATCCTAGGCAAAATGATACGTTGGCCAAGCCCAATGAAGAAAAGATGAATGCTGATAAACCGTATCCCATTGAACCACAGATGGATTTTGACATCGTGGAAGATATAAAGAAGGTAAAGGCGAACATTTCACTATTTGAAATGTGTAAAGTGCCGCAGCAAAAGGAAAGACTATTGAAAGCGATCGAAGCATCGGATGAGAGGCTGCCCGCTGACAATCGACCTAAAGAGGAAGAAGAAATCGGAGAAACCAGCATTGCAGGTAAGTCTAAGAACAAACATCCACCTTTCCTCCTCACTTTTGAAATTTTTAATCACAACGTGCATAATTGCTTGGTAGACTCAAGGGCGTCGGTTAACGTCATGCCAATATCAGTCTGTAAAAAGATAAATGGGCAGCCTAAGCCATCCATGTGGAGGGTTTTTCAGTTGGACAGGATGAATGTAAAGGTAATTGGTGAGATGGAGGATGTCCTAGTCCTCCTGTCGTCAAATGATAAAGTGTGCCAAGTCATTGATATCGTGGTGGACGATATACCAGACGCTTATGGGCTTGTCCTTAGCAAAGACTGGTCAGCAAAACTAAATGGATATTTTTCCTCGGATTGGTCGCATCTATGGCTGCCGTATAAAGGAAGCCCGAACCAAATTAAAATTTTGAGGGAACCTCACATGAAAAAAACATTACTCAACTTGAGGAAAATAATGAACCAATGGATTCTGTGTTGGAAAATTATTTTATTGAGTTGGAACCAGGAAATTACCAAGTAGAAGAAGCCAGCAACATGTTAGACACCCAGCCTGATCTCCTTCGATTCTCACAGGCTGATGAAATCGACTGTAAAATAGTAGACTTAGCAGTAGGACTATATTCGCATGCAGTAGCGAGTGATTTCTGGACATTGTTTTTTGATGGCTCTAAGACATTAGAAGGGTCAAGGGCCGGTTGTGTCCTTATTGACCCCAAGAAGAATAAACATTTTCTTTCATGTAGATTAGAGTTTGAATGTACGAATAACACAACTAAGTATGAAGCGTTGGTGCAAGGATTGAGGAAAGCAATCGAATTAAAGGTAAGTAATCTGAAAGTTTTTGGAGATTCTGAAATAATTGTAAAACAGATTCGGAATCAAATACATTGTATTTCTCCCCACTTGAAAGCTTATCAAAATGAGGTATGGAATCTGCTCAAATGTTTTAACGCATTTAATATTGTTTCAATTCCAAGACTAAAAAATGCAGCAGCTGACTTGCTAGCCACATCAGCTGCTAGGCTTGTGCCTACTAATAATCGGTGCTCCATTGAACTGCTTTTCAGGCCCTCGGTCCCTGATATGATTACCAACTTACAAGTGTTCAATGACGATCAGCAGATTATAGAATTCTTAACAAATGACGAGGTATTTAAAGGAGCAATTATAGACGATGAAGAACATCAGGCCGAGCTGAAGTATGACAATTTCATCCCTAAAGGAGTCAAAACCTTAGAAATAATGTTCGATCTAAATGAAAAATTTAGAAGACCAGCAAACGTGAAGACTCACAACTCATCTCTACAATTCGAGTTGATAAATTTGGGGACTGAGACAAATCCTAAATATGTGAATCTTGTCAAAAGATGTTCACCAGCAGAAAGAGATAAGTTCATCAGTCTTTTTAATCAATATAAAGATGTCTTTGCATGGACATACGAAGATCTGAATACATACGACACTTGCATCATCCAGCATGTTATCCCGATCAAATCGGGCGTCAAACCTTATCAGCAACCTTTAAGAAAAATGCACCCAAAATTGGAACCGCTGATTCAGAGTGAAGTTAAGAAATTATTGCATGCTAGAATCATTTTTAAGGTCAGACACTCAGAATGGGTCTTGAATCTAGTACCGGTGAGGAAAAAAACTGGAGAAATCAGGCTATGCATGGATTTCAAGAATTTAAACCGCGCTTCAGATAAAGATAACTATCCTGTTCCACCCATGGAACAACTACTACAAATGGTCTCAAGTTTTGAACTATTTTCTTTATTGGATGGTTTCTCAGGCTACAATCAAGTATTAGTAGTCGAAGAAGACAGATTAAAGACAACATTCAGGACCAGATGAGGAACCTTCGCTTATCGAAGAATGCCCTTTGGGCTTATAAACGCTGGAGCCATGTTCCAGAGGGCTATGGAAATAGCTTTTCGTGTTTTGATTGGCCGTAGTGTTGTGATATACCTCGATGATATTACGATATTCTCAAAGAGGAGGGAAGAACACGTGTTCCATCTAAGGCAGATTTTTGAACGCTGTCGGAAATATGGCATCTCACTCAATCCCAAGAAGTGTGTGTTCGCTGTCACAGAGGGTAAGCTGCTGGGGCACGTAGTTTCAAAGAAGGGAATATCTATAGATCCGGAAAGGATCAAAGCAATTGAATAGATTCCCTTGCCCCATAATAAAAAGGGGATGCAATCATTTATGGGAACAATAAACTTCATGCGAATATTTGTGCCTGACTTCGCTCAGATTGTCAAGCCTCTGCAGCAAATGGTGAAGTAAAGTGCACAATTCAAATGGACTGAGATTGAGAAGAATACATTTAGAAAAATTAAAACTGTTGTTGCACACGCACCCTCCCTAAAAAGCCCAAATTTCGACAAAGATTTTATTCTGTATACCTTTGCATCCGATGATTCACTAGCAGCTGTGCTTACCCAAAAGGAAGATGGGGGGGATGAATTCCCAATATCTTTCATGAGCACTGGTCTACAAGGGGCCGAATTAAATTACCCGGCTATTGATAAACAAGGTTACGCAGTATTCAAAGCAGTGAAACAATTCAGGCCCTATATATTAAAAAATCGAACCAAGGTGATCGTCCCATACCCAGCTATGAGGTCACTTTTTGTACAAAAGGAGTTAGGAGAAAGAAGGGGCAATTGGGTAACAGCTCTTCAAGAGTATGACCTCGAATTCAAACCAGCTTCTATAGTTAAAGGGCAAGGGTTGTGCAAACTAATGACTGAACATGGGAACAATGATGAACACGCCTAGGAAGATGAGGCTGAATTACATTCGATGGATGTATGTCCTCTATTCACAGCCCCCGAATCTTGGTATAGAGACCTCATGCATTACCTGCAGGCATGGTTGTTTCCCGAACATTGGAATTCTAAGCAAAGAAGAGCACTATGTCTTAAATCAGCCTCCTATCAAGTTGTTGAAGGAATATTATTCAAAAAAAACTGCGACGGAGTTCTTCTTAGATGCTTAGAGAAAGAAGATGCGAAGAAGGTAATGACAGATCTGCATGACGGTCTTGCCTCAGTTTTCACCGGCGGAATAGGCACTGAGGCAAGACTGGTTCGGATCTTCCGCGAGGAGGACAAATCTGTGATGACTGAAAGTACGAAAGGATAAGAAACCAGTAGAAACACCTCAAAAAATAAATATCTGAAGGGATCGACCGAGTGGAGTCACCAAAACTGCAGTGGGAATTTGTCCCCTACTACATGAAAATCACTACCCTAGATCAACCGGATCGTAGGATAGATTTCATGGTGTGAAGTGTCTTTCAACCTCGTCTTTCAATAACAACATAAAATGAACAAGAACAGAAATATTTTTACGATTTTTTATATTTTTTAGTCTAAGTAACAAAAAGTAACAACAACATCCATAGCTTTGAATTGGGCCACTGCAGTTGCCAGAGGAAATGGTCCATCGGCTCCACGGTCTGGTTCTCCTGTCATCTCCACTAGTGGTTTCCAAATAGGGGGAATGGATCCAAATGGGTATGGAGAAAGCTCAACATACACCATGGGAATGATTTGGAAAAATGTGAAGATAATGGAGAAAGGTTTTGAAATATTTGGAATGTGACTAAAAGTGTTTTTTGGGAGACCTTCACAATGTATTTATAGGATGGTCAAAGGTTTTTTTACCCATGATATTTTATTGTGCATAGTATTTATCTATGGTTTTTACCCTTCTCATTTTTAAGGTCTTTTGGTCCTTTTTGGAGAGGGTGGGGATAAATGACAATAAATGCTCAACTTCCCTTCATTTATGGGGGAAGGAATAATAATGTTTTGGACCATATATGGTGGAAATTTAGTTGTGAAGGTAAAAATTGAGGAAATAATGGTGAGAATATGATGTATAATTATGGTTTGGACCATAGAGAGCTAGGTGAACATTTTTTAGTGTTAACTCCTGCAGAGGCTGGGTGGATAGGTCCAACATGACTTGCATAAGTTGGGTGAATGTCCCCAGCATGACCTGGAGAGGCTGGGTGGATAGGTCCAACATGATTTGTAGAGGTTGGGTGAATGTCCATAGCTTGACCTATGGAGGCTGAGTGATTCCCCCCTTGCTTTCGTGTCTTCTTCTTATTCTTCCTCCTTTTAATCCTTTTAGACTAGAGGTTACAAGTATCAAAAATTTCATGACATGAGGTAGAAGGAGGAGGATATTATACTACTGGTGAAGGGCAGACAATGTTTTGATTCCCTTGATATAAGGTGCTTTCTTGGGGAGCAACAAGAGAATTTAGGACAATAGGAGTGGAAAATGACCAAACCGGTATCCCAAGGGTGAATCCAAGAAGATTCAAAGTGGCCATCAAGGAAACACCAAAATTCCCAATAAAAGGAAAAGAACAAGAAGCCCCTTGAATGGGGGTATCTTGGTTGGTTTCCATAGGGGTACCAGCCATAGTTTCCAACTCAACAAGAAAGAAAAGTTTGAGGTTGACTGGAAACCAACAAAACAGAGATCACAGCACTAGAACAAAAATCCTAAGTATCCAGACTACGCACACAAAGATACATTCCAAAGGAGAGTATGGCATGATAATGTTAGATTTTTATCATTTAATCAATATGATCTAGCATTAGAGGAAATTTGGGGTCTGAAATGGGCCTTATAAGAAAACGCGCCAAAAATAATTTTTGTGAGTTGGAATTCAAGAACCAATAGAAATTCAATAAAATGAGTCAACCATAATGGTTGAATTGACATATTTGTCATAAAAGAAAACTACTTTTTTGTCCATATTTTCAACATATCTCCCTATGTTTTTACTCCAATTTCAGGCGGGAGAGCTCATTGGATACAGAATTTAATTATGCATCCAATGGGTGCCCACACTACATACTTTTGATGGACCCTGCTACCCCAAAAACAAGAAATACCTGGAAAAAACGTGATGATGATGCCATCATCACGTTTTTAAGGTATTTCTTGTTTTTGGGGTAGCGAGGTCCGTAAAAAGTATGTAGTATGGTTACTCGTTGGATGAGGAATCAAATTTTGCATCCAGTGAGCTCTCCCACTCAGAATTTGAGTAAAAACATAGGGAGATATGTCAAAAATACAAACACAAAAAGTAGTTTTTTCATTCTTCCTCCAAAATTAATAACTATTATTTTATTATTTTAACTATTATTTTATTATTTTCCTTAGGAGGCCCATTTTAGACCTCAAATTTCCTCTAATGGATCTTATCAAAGAGAATAACATGCACAACAATAATCACAAGAGACAAGAGATGCAAAGAGTTTTCCTCGGGGAAACCATAAAGGAGAAAGCCCCGCAACTTCCTTAGAGATAGAATGAGCACCAATGGAAAAAGTAAAACCCAAAAACATAAAGATCATCTCCGACAGTTGTTCTCTCTCTCAACTGTGCAAGCTCCTCTTCTCTCACTCATGCGCTACAACTGAGCAAGTGTGTGTTTCAAATAGAGATTCTCACTCTCTATTTATACTAGTTTTCCACTTGAAAATTACTTACCAGGGCCAACCTCACTAGGAGAGTCTAGTAACCCTATTACCCCTCAACTGTGGGGACTATTTCCCCGACTTACAACGGAGGGTTAACCTCTATGAATTTACATGACTTTATTATATTAATGATTCTCCCGATAGGAACATCGGGGTACAATGCAATACAACATAAGATATACAAGTGAATACATTCCGAAGTTACAAACACATCAACCCTCCCTCTTAACTAGGAAGGTCTTCTCTTGACACAGTTCATCAGCACAAGTATTCATCACAAGATCATCATCAACACTAGATCATCATCATTTCTCCCTCTATCTCGAGCAAATGGTGTTATCTCTCAATTATACTTGTCATAGGAATTTCTACAGAGCCAACCATTTTTCATGTTGGTTGTAGGCCTAGTATCCATGTAGGTCTTCTTCTTCAGTGCTTATATCATTGGCATGGTAGGACACACCAACTACCATCCGAGAAAGGCTCCAGCACTTACATCCATCGGCATGGTAGGACACACCTACTACCATCCAAGGAAAGGCCCCAGCACTTACATCCACTGGCATGGTGGGACACACCTACTACCATCCAGGGAAAGGACCCAGCACTTACATCCACTAGCATGGTAGGAAACACCTACTACCATCCAGGGAAAGGCCCCAACACTTACATCCACTGGCATGGTAGGACACACCTACTACCATCCAGGGAAAGGCTCTGCACTTACATTCGCTGGCATGGTAGGACACACCTACTACCATCCGGGTAAATTCTTTGCACTTACATCTGTCGACATGGTAGGACACACCTACTACCATCCGGGGAAAGGATAAGCACTTACATCTGATCATGGGAGGAACCAACCCTGCCACCATGTCAGAAAGGAAAAACACTTATATATGACCATGGGAGGAACCAATCCTACCACCATGTCAAAAAGGCACAACACTTACATCTGACCGTGGGAGGAACTGATCCTACCACCATGTCAGAAAGGCACATCACTTACATCTGACCGTGGGAGGAACCAATCCTATAACCATGTCAGAAAGGAACAACACTTACATCTGACCATGGGAGGAACCAATCCTACCACCATGTCAAAAAGGCACACAGACTCATCACTTTCCCTTGGAAGGAACCTTGATCTGAAAACACCAAACTTCTCTTTGAAGTACTCAAACTTCACTCTGGTCATTTCTAGCATAGAATAACATCAGGGTTGATTACGTCCAAGAATAACCTGCAAGCTTCTCTAGGACTGATTACATCTAAGGACAACCTACAGGACTGTTTATGTCTAAGCAACCTACAAGCTTCGCCAAGATCTTATGCTATGCTAGAACTCCCTCTTCTCGATAGATATCGATCTAGATCACAAATTGGAGCTTTACTGCTCCTCTCTGCACCATATCCCTACTATAGTGATATTTCATCTCGATATGCTTTAACTTTTCATGGAACATCGGGTTCTCCGACAACTTCACATAACTCTGGTTGTCACAATATATATAGGTAGCATCCAACTGGAGATCAAACAAATCATATAGTAGCTTCGTCAGCCACACTGCCTCACAACTAGCCGAGCAAGCTGCAACATACTATTCTTCAGCTATACTCAGTGCCACGTAGGAATGCTTCCTACTAAACCAAGACATCACACCTAATCCCATACTGAAGCAGCACCCTGAAGTGCTCTTCCTATCAATGGCACTTCCTGCCCAATCAAAAACCACATAACCATGTAGGTTAGCCTTCTGATCCGTATCATGTTCAACTGTACCCTTCAAGTACCTCACTACATGTTATGCAACCAAGTGAGCATGTCTTGAATATGTCAAGAACATTAATGGAAAAAACATCTGACAATACATCATGGCATGAAACATTGCTCAATAGATTCAAGTTCAATGCCATAGGTGTGGCCATGTCCTTGCAGTCCATCATCCTGAACCTCTTAAGGATATCCACTGCATAGTTCCCTTGTCCAAGGGAGATTCCATCCACATTCTGCCACACCTCCATGCCTAGAAAGTAGTGCATCATATCCAAGTCCTTCATCTCGAACTCGGCAGCAACTCTCCTTCTTGCAACTTTAATGAGTTCCTCTTTTCCTGTTAGGAACAACTCATCGACATATAAAAGGAGCATCACCGGTATTCTACCTTGAACCTTGGAGCAAAGGTTGGAGTCCGCTTTACTCTCAGTAGATCCTAGAGACATCAGTAAGCTTTCCATCATGTCGTACCATGTCAAACCTTAGGATCTTCTGCAGTCACTCCCTCTAAAGTGGAGCATCATTCTCCTTCTGCCTTCCGTACTCTATGTATTGAAACATTCTATACTAGAATGACAAGTAGCTTCCTCTGTTACTAATATTCTATGTATCTGTCTAGGGTCACTAGATACCAAGATCCTCTATCTTGAACCTTTCCAAAAGTTCTTCTCGCACCCATCTGCAAGCGTGTCATCCTCTATAGGCCTTCATCTTCAACCTTGTAGCAAAGGTTAAGATCTTCATTAATCTAGGTGATCTCTAAGCTACTCATGTATGTGTTATCCCATGGGTTCCTTGTTAGGATTATTAATCCTCCCTTGGTCAAATGTCTATTAGATTAATTATTGCCTAACTTAGGAACCTTAAATTAATTAAATGGGTCCACTAGTGCAATTGGGTCGACTTGGCCCAATGGGGCCAAATGTACCAGTCATTGAAGTGTGGGGAACACTACTAGAGGTTAACTACCACTTACTGCATGTGCATGCATCATTTAGGGCACCTCCTAGACAAATCCCTACATTTTAAGAGCCATTGGGAGTCCCCGACACCAACCTACTTCAGTCAGTTGGTGTTAGCACTAGTTAGTCTTAGTTATCCCCCAGTTACAATTAGTTACTTCACATTCAGTTAGGCTATCACTACTAATGCATGGATAATGCATGGTTGCATGGGGAGGAGCGCTTTACCTACCTACCACACTCAGTTGCACTGAGTTAACTAGATGTCAATGGTTGTCGGAGTTATTGGTCATCGAGGAGTTATCTATTTGGACTCTGATATTCACTGGGAGACCTTGAGTTAGATATTCATTTAGATACAGTCTTATCCACTTAGAGGATTCAAATTCATTACTCATGCATTTGAATTCTACCTATGTAAACTACATTTGCTTAGTTTGTATGTTCATTCTCCATTCAATTGCTGCAACATTATTAGAAATCTCTGCTTGAATATATAAATGGCATTCAAATTCTAATATGGTATCAGAGCCTTCTCAGGTAAGTTTCATGCTTGTTTCTCCCCATCGAACATCAAAAGCAGTTGGGTTTCCACAGAATTCCCCTATGAAAATTTTCTAGCTCTGGATTCATTGAGAGAAGCGGAGAGGGTGTGATGGACCCTGAAAACATGTCCATGCCGAGAGGAAAAACATGATTATAACAGTTCATATGTTTTAGTGTTATTTGAAGTGAAATTGACAGGTGCTACGTAGCTTGAGAGAAGTATTTGCAGTCTTCCAGTCAGAGCAATTATGAGTTCTCAAACTCCTGAACCATGGATCCTCACAACTTCCAATTACCTTTATTGGAGGATTGATATGCAGCGGGCCTTGTACAAGCATGGCTGCCACAGGCTCATACAGGGATGGGAAGCTGAACCTCATCAGCCGGTAGAGCGAAACATGTTCCTAAACCGTTGTGATGAAGCATTTGGGTACTTATGTACTTATATTCCCATAGATCTGCTCTTTCATCTAGAAGGATTGAGGACTCCCAAAGGAGCCTAGGAGAAGCTTGATAGCTTGTTTAACAAACAAGATGAGCTCCGGGGACACATTCTGGAGAATGAGTTGGTATCTTTACATCCCAACAGTTTCGAGACTATTGAGCAATTCTTCTCCAAATTCAAGTCTCTAGTGCTACAATGTAGACAGTGTGGGATAGAGCAGAAGGATGAGAAGAATTCCCTTTCCATATGCAGCAAACTAGGTCCTGAGTACTCTCTCTATGTCTCTATGTTTTATTCCAAGTGGGAAAGCTTTCCTGATTGGAAACTTCCTTCTTTAGATTCATTTTCCAAGTCCTTAATCAAGGAACAAGACAAATTGATTCGAATGGGAGTCATCCAGACATCAAAAGATCAGGATCTCTTGGTTACTGACTCTTCCAAAGCATAAGCAAAGGGGAAATCAAAGAAGAAGGAGCCAAAGCTAGCTGATTCGAAGCCTAAAACAAATCAGCAATCTTTCGAAGGGGCCTCCGGCTCTAAGAAGAAGAAATTTGAAAATAATTTATGTCCTTATTGTAAAAATGGATACCATCTTGAAGAACATTGTATGAGGAAGCAACTTGATGAGATGTCCGCTCTTCTCAAGCAGCACAACATTGCTCCTACAAGAGAAAAGAAGTCGGATGAAGAAGCACCAACAGAAGACGCTGAAAGGTGTCATGTTTTGAAAGAAACTCTCTCTCCATCCTCAGCACACATTATAGATTCTGGAGCCTCCAACCACATGGTTTCCTCCAAAGAATCCTTCTCTACTCTTCCACTATCAAAGGGGCCTAATATTCACATGGGAGATGATTCTCATATTCCAGCAGAAGGAAGGGGCTCAGTCTGAGTGAAGCATGGTGAGTTCAAGAATGTCTTATATGTTCCCTACCTTGCTGCTAACCTATTATCTATTTACCAGATGACTCATATAGGCTCTCCCAAGAGGATCACATTCAATTCAGACTTAGTTGAGATTACAGAAAAATCCACTGGAAAGCTTGTAGCGAAAGTATTGCAAATCACTCTACTAAACCTTATGAGTTTTCACATTTCTTACCTATTTTTTCTTCTTCAACTTTATTGTCTTATGCTAACAACACCAACAAGATTTGAAATGAGAGATTTGGCCATCTCAATTTCAAATATCTAAAGCAGCTCCACAATGATAACATGGTTGAAGGTTTTCCTGCCACCCAAACTTTCGATGGAGTATGTGTTGGGTGCTTGGTAGGTAAGCATCTAGAAAAGAAGTATGATGTTGGGAAGGCACATAGAGATGTCTCTACACTTGATTTGATACATAGTGATGTAGTTGGACCTATGCCCACAAACTCCATTAATGGTTGCAAGTGTTTCCTGACCTTTATTGATGATTGTTCTAGGTACTGCTGGATCTACTTCACGAAACTAAAATCAGAAGTTTTTGAGACTTTTAAAGTTTTAAAGCTATGGTTGAGAACAGTTTCATAAGAAGATCAAGTCAATAAGATCTAATGGAGGAGGAGAATATGTCAAAAGAGATTTCCATATTTTTTGTGAATCAGATGGGATTTGAATGGAACACTCAGTTCCATACACACCACAGCAAAATGGTGTCGCTGAGAGGAAGAACATATCACTGAAAGAGATGGCAACATGCTGGCAAGCATCTACCTCCTTCTCTTTGGAATGAAGCAGTAAACTGTGCTTCATATTTGCAGAATAGGGTGCCTCACAAGTCAGTGGTTGGGGTCACACCATTCGAAGCCCTGCATGGGTATAAGCCCATTGTCTCTCATCTAAGAGTTTTTAGTTCCAAAGCTTGGGCCAAGGTACTACTTGACAAGAGATAGGCCTTCCAAGCCCAAAGTAGAGAATGCATTATGCTGGGATATGCAGATGATGCAAAAGCTTACAAACTGATGGAGCTTTCTACCGAAAGATGCTTCATTGAAAGAAGAGTCCAGTTCAAAGAATATCAGCTACATGATACTCCTCCAGCAGCACAGGAAGGTATAGCTATTTGTCCTCCTATTTTTGATGATGATGATGTGCTACAGGTTTCAGATTCAGATGAAGAAGATCACATACAACATGATCCTATTATTGAGACTGGATCTCAAGAGATTCTAGATCCTTATCCAGTACCCATTCCTAATCAGAAGCCTAAACCCAGATGGGCTCAAAAGCTTCTTGATGTAGCTAGAAGTGGTGTTGGAGTTTTAGAAGACAAAAGAAGAACTAGGTCCCAGTATCATAATGAGCATGTTGCACTATCTCTCATAGATTCGCTCTCTACAGAATGGTGCATCAAAGTTCCAGGTCGATGCTACTTGATGATGGAAAATCATCAACTACATGGCCCACAAAAGCATAGATTTGATCATTCCCTACCTTCACCATCCAGCAGAAACAAACAAAGTCATCAGTTCAGAAGTACATTGATAGGTCCACTCATGGACCATGCTGGTGCATAGAGCTGCAATTTTGTAGAAGTGTTTTTTCTCAAGTTTTTTTTCTAAGGAGGAAACTTTTTTTCTTCTAAAGATAGCTTGTAGATTGCTATCTTCCTACTTATTTTTTAGGGGGGGGGGGGGGGGGTTCCCGATGAGGTTTTCCCCTGTATCCTCAGTTGTATTAAGCATCATTTTTTATTATCTTCTAGATTGTATTTGGGTGACCTATGGTCTTGTTACCATGGCCCTCAGTCGTCCAAGTTAGGATTTAGGGGGGGGTGTTAGGATATTAATCCTCCCTTGGTCAAATGTCTATTAGATTAATTATTGCCTAACATAGGAATATTAAATTAATTAAATGGGTCCACTAGTGCAATTGGGTCCACTTGGCCCAATGGGGCCACATGTACTAGTCATTGAAGTGTGGGGAACACTACTAGAGGTTAACTTCCACTTACTGCATGTGCATGCATCAGTTAGGGCTCCTCCTAGACCAATCCCTACATTTTAGGATCCATTCGGAGCCCCGTCACCAAACTACTTCAGTCAGTTAGTGTTAGCACTAGTTATTCTTAGTTAGCCCTCAATTACTTCATAATCAATTAGGCTAGCGCTACTATGCATGGATAATGCATGGTTGCATCGGGAGGAGCGCTTTACCTACCTACCACACTCAGTTCCACTGAGTTAACTAGTTGTCAATGGTTGTTGGAGTTATTGGTCATTAGGGAGTTGTTTATTTGGACTCCAATATTGATTGGGAGACCTTGAGTTAGAGATTCAGTTAGATATAGTATTATCCACTTGGAGGATTCGAATTCATTACTCATGCATTCGAATTCTACCTATGTAAACTACATTGTAACACCGGATATTATTATGATGAATATATTGTAAATTCCTAAGCAATACTTGTCAGTTTCCTATGTGGTTTGTTTTGCTTATTTTGTATGTTCATTCTCCATTCAATTGCTGCAAAATTATCAGAAATATCTTCTTGA
Source organism: Pseudotsuga menziesii (assembly GCA_001517045.1). Lineage (NCBI taxonomy): Eukaryota > Viridiplantae > Streptophyta > Pinopsida > Pinales > Pinaceae > Pseudotsuga > Pseudotsuga menziesii. Next base: position 1,182,468 of record LPNX010515623.1, read on the forward strand.
AGATCTAAATGGAATTCAAATTCTAATATTCCTTCTGAGCTCGTATAAGGCCTTCTTTAATTTTCACACATGATTCTGACTATCATGTGTCTTGACTTCCAGTGGCTGCAAATATCTCTTTGTAGTCTATGCCTTCTTTCTGTGAGAAGCCTTGTGCTACGAATCTTTCCTTGCTTCCCATGATATTGTTGTCTACTGCATGATGGACCTTGTAGATCGATATGGAAGACACTACAGACTTCCCTTCAGGTCATCGTCATCGCATTCTAGTCATCATTCTTCATTTTGGATTATTAGAGTGAATCTTGAATAGTCGTCACTTGTTCTTTGGAATAAATCTCATCCTTCTTTTCTTGTAGGAGATTGTACAAGATCTTTCCTACAAGTCAAATGCACCAATTGTATGGTTAGAAACATTTCATAATGCATATTTATAATGGCAAATTCTTATGCATAAAGATATAATCATGCAACTATTTTAGCCAATACAACATTCATCCATATCTCACGGAAAATTTCTAGATTCCTTCCATCTCTACCATTACATCATTGAGATTGTGCACTAATCCAATATGTCAGCAAAGAGGCTTCATTATAGATAAGTAGCAATGGAGATTTGTATAGCACCATGAGCTACTTACCCATCACATGCATATTAGTAGTATAATTTCATCAATGCAAACATTCTACAACTAAACAATGTCATATAAACATCTAGATATATAGGAAAAGACAATTCAAATGCCTGTCTTTATTTGTTTCATGGGTAGACTCCTTCTTGAGCCTTCAGCTTCATCATCTTCTTCATTCATAACATCATCATTTCTTATCCAAATGCTAAGATGGATAATAGGTTCTTCAAGAATTGAGTCCTTCATATTCCTCATTTCTTGAGGGATCTTCTTTGAATCATGAGAGCTTGATATTTAGTTGCTCCCATCTTCTCTTCTCTTATTATGAGTCGAGATTATTATTGTGTGCACTCTTCCCAGAGGCTGTTGAAGGTAATCACTTCCTTATGGCACACATTCCTTGAATGAATGAATCCCATGATCCTGGGAGGCCATTTAAGGTGGTTATAAAAATATCTTATTCTTCTTTGATTGCTTTGTCATAGCATCAAACACTTCCTTTTGGTGTCTTCAAGGATGACACATGAGGAATGAGATGATATTTAATAGAATCTGCAATGATTCTCTTGGCTCTATCCTTAGCCTCATATCCCTCTGGCTCTTATAACTTCTTTACTGAAATATTGATCTAAGTCAATTTGTTCAAGGATCACAGATTTCCTATACTTCTTCTGATTTATATTCTTCCCTTCAAATAGCTTGGTTAAGGAATAAAACATCTCTTTAGGTGTCTTTAGGGAAGACACTTGTGGTATAAGGTGATCCTTAATAGAATCAACAATAATCCTCTTGGACTTGACCAAGTTCTTCGTGTGTAAGGCTTTTAGCCTCATCTCCCTCTGGGACTGGAACATCTCCACTTATGTAGGTGTCCAATTCATTTTCTTCAAGAACCAGTGAGATCCTATACTTCCATGCTTGGAAGTTGTCATGTTCACCAAGATTGTCATTAAGCTGGTGTGATTAGTCATTTTGAAATGAGAACCTCAAATGTAAATAGCAAAAGATTAGAGCTTACCGATTTGAGGTGTTTGTCCTAGTTCCGGACCTCAATGGTCTAGGGTTTGTTAGAGAAACCCTAATTTTTAAAACTTGGAATATTTCAGATCTAATTGGATAGAAAGATGAGCCTCCTCAAGGAGAGTTGAGCAACATACTCATTTTCCCAAAATTGTGATCAGAACTACAAAATATCCGATGCCCTAGTTTTCTTCAGTTTCTTCTACAGAATTGCATGCTATTGTTTCTATAATATATCTTTAATTGTTGCTCCTATGTGTCTAAAACTTTGGACTAAGGTAGCCTCATATGTCCTCTTTCCAACACCGCAGGTTTGGGCAGAATGGGTTTCACCAATTGGGACTTGTGAGAGTTTTCCTAAGGTGACTTATTTTAGGACTATTCAACATAGCGAACTTGTATAGACTTCCACGTGGCACTATTTCACCTTTAGGGTATGAAACTTTTACCACAGAAAATACAGTCCCCTATATGGAACATCTTGCGAAATTTAACTTGGACCTTTGTATCCTGAGATATAGCAATTTTCCCTAGGTGTCCGTTTTAGGGATGAATCCAGGGAGAGGATGGAACCCTTATTTGGAGGAATCATATCTCCCATAATATAGTGAACATGAGGTTGAAACTCTTAAAAAAGGTACATCAAGCATTTATCTTCGGCATGTAAAATTTTCGGCTCTTGATCCTTCTCCAATATCGAGATATAGTGAATTCACCAAAATGACTAGTTTTAGTCTTTTAGGGTTTTTTGGTCTGGGGTCAAATTAGGGTTTGACTTTCCTGGAGTTTTACCCAACCAAAAATTTCGATCTTGGTCTCTAAATTTCTATTTTGAGGAGGATAGAAATCCTATGCTGGGCTCACTCAAAAATTACTCTTCTGTGAAAAGCCCTAATTTCCCACAGTAGTGACAGGTCAAAAACTGAAAATGCCTGAAATCAAATTCTACTTCGACAGAAAGGTGTGACCTTCAATGGAGATTTATCCTAGCCTCCTGTTGCTGCGGATCTATGGAGAGAGACCCAAAAAGTAAGAAGCCCTAGCTTCTACAGCTGCATAGTGTCTTCTTCTCAAGTTAGCTCTGATACCATGTTAGATTTTTATCATTTAATCAATATGATCTAGGATCTTATTTGAGAGAATAACACGCACAACAATAATCACAAGAGACAAGAGACACAAAGAGTTTTCCTCAGGGAAACCATAAAGGATAAAACCCCACAAATTCCTCAGAGATAGAATGAGCACCAATGGCAAAAGTAAAACCCAAAAACACAAAGATGATCTTCGACAGCTTCTCTCTCTCTCACTTGTGCGAGATACTCTTCTCTCACTCATGTGCTATAGTTGAGTGAGTGTGTGTTTCAAATACAGAGTCTCACTCTCTATTTATATTGGTTTTCCACTTGACAATTTCTTACCTGGGCCGACCTCAGTAGGAGAGTCTAATATTCCTAGTACCCCTCAACTGTGGGGACTATTGCCCCGACTTACAACAAAGGGTTAACCTCTATGACTTTACATGAATTTATTATATTAATGATTCTACCGATAGGAACATCGGGGTACAATGAAATACGACATCAGATATACAAGTGAATACATTCTGAAGTTACAAATACATCAACAGATGGGGGCACATAACTGACCAGTGAAGAGAGAAGGAAATTACTCGGGGTCCCCATACAATCACTTTGGGAAAGTGTTTGAATCACCAAACACATTACAAAATATCTTCATGGGTTTTCCTCCCATGTCATCCCTGGGTACAATGGAAATAAACTTCAACCGTCACCAATGTAGAGTCCTAGATGTTCAGATACTAAGGCTACCAAAATCACAAAGAAGGTTTGACAAAACAGTAGCTAGTCGAGTCGATGTGCATGGGAATGGTAGCTAAGCTTGAAACTCAAATAATATCAGGAACAACATAGGGGCAGAAGGAGGTACTGAGTGAATTCCCAGGTGCACAGTATCCCTGGTGTATGCTCAACTAAGTACTAGAGGGGTAGCTCCGCAAATCAGTCTCTCACAATATCGTGTTTGACTCCTATGTGCGAGGAGCTTTCCATTTCACCTCTTTGTGAAATTGGATTTCCTAAAAAAAATTCCACTATGTTTGAGTTTAAATTTTTTTGGTAGTTTAAAGATACCCCTAACCCAAAACACTAGCCTAGACTAGTGAGTGTCGTCCCTAGAAATAAAAATTTACTAATATGTTTTAAATTATTAGCATTATTTTTAGGGGATGTTGATTAATAAAAGGTAGTGGTGATGAAACTAATGATGTTTTGACTTGAAAGAAGAAACAACATGACTAAATAAGAAAAAGGTTCAAAATGAAAAAACTTTTACTTCTCTTTTCTTTTCAAAACTGAAAAATGGAGGCCACAAAAGAAATATATATTTTTGAACAGAGATATGCAATGCACCTAAGCCTAAACCCTAACCTAAATGCATATGAAGCAAAGACTTGTTCTTTTTACTTTTTTGTTTTTGAATGACAACAAAAAACACCTACAAACAAGTGCATACATATGATGTAAAACAAAGCAAAAGGATTTCTGCTCTATGTCCACAAAATAGACCCTAAGCTATCCTAAAGTATGACTAGACCTCTTCTGGAGGAATACATGCATAAGAGAACAAGCCAACCAAATTGGTATAAGGGGATTGACCAACAAGACCGAGGGAGACAGGGATTCGATGGCTCTTACGTTCAAACTCTACCTACTAACAGAGGCTGATCAAAACCATACACCACAAAGGTCATGCCAAGCAAGGAGGTGATGTATGAAGCTAGGGACAATCCAAAAGGATTCAAAAAAGGTTTTAAACTCAAGTTAAGATCACTCTCAAGAGGAGACACCACTTCTTAGTGGTATGACACAGACAAGGGAAGAAAGAGGACCATATAGACTGCCACCAAACCCCCCCAAACAGGATCAAAAAATGAAAAATCACTAAAAAGGGTAATACGTAGGTGCAGTATAGGGAAAGTAGCATATGGGACATATGTAGGACTACTATGCACATATGTATACCTCATAAATATGCTACTATGCAGTGTAGAACTCGTGTATGGGTGGTGGAAGGACCAAAAAAGGTGAAAACACCCCCAAAACAGTTAGGAAGATGTCTAGAAAGGCTTAAGGATTGGTCTTAACTTTAAAGAAAGACTTAGACCTTCAATTATACTGGAAAAACTAGACAAGGAGACCCAACAGATTCAACATTTATGTTGTTAGGGAATTGCTCCTATGGATGGGGTTGAGGCCACCAACACACTAGGGGTTTACAGATTGATATATAAATCTCCGCAAGTATAAAATGAAACAATATTTCAAAGGTTAGAATGGATCATACCTTACAAATGTTAGGTTGATCCAAGCTTCTTCTTTAGCCCTTATCTTGCTCTCCAACCGGGAAACCTGCAAAACAAATTCAATCCTTCCTCAAACCAATTTGACCACAAACAAGATATTGTTATTCAAGATAGCATGAAACCCTAATATCATCAACATCAACATATGATCATAAAATGAGATATACACGGTGAATTGGAAAGGGAAGAACATCAAATCTTTATTAATCAATGAAAGAAGTACAAGATATACCTTCTCCTCATTCAAGGCACCTCATGAAACCTTCGATCTAGATCTCCTGCTTCTCTCCTCCAAGATTCTAAACCTCCAAGCTCTGTAGCAAGGGTAGATGATAGCTAGGGCATAGGTGAGGGGGATGGGAGTCCAAATTCTTCCAGCATAACAATACCAAAGGCTAATCCCCCTTCATGGTCCCTTCTCCCTCTCTTATATAGAAAACTGAAGAGTTAGGGTTGAGGATAGGGTAGTTAAAACTGAGGAGGCAATTCCAAAACCACCCAAAATTCAAATTTTTAATATTTTTTTATCATTTTTGAGGGTATACGTAGGTGCAACACTCACGACCCGTGTATGCAAAGTGAAAAACACAAGTACAACTCTAACAACCTATGTATTTGTCAAAAAAATGCATTTTAGGGTATTTCCAAGGGTTTTCGGGAGTTGGTTTGGTATGGAAAGTTGTTCCTTAGTCTCCTACCTATTCAATGGTCCAAAAAAGAGGTAAAAAGGAATTATAGAAGTCCTAATATGACCCTTCCATCCACAAGTGTCTTTGGGTGACTAACAATAGCTTTCATGAATTTCTGTCGTGCGACCAAACATGTAAATGTCGTCACAAATGGAAAAGTGCCATTTGTGGCTATAACACTATGGAGCTTGTGAGAGTTTGTTCTTATTTTAGCAATGTTAGTTTTCTTCTTTAAATGCTAGTTAATTTATATTTTAATATTTTATCTTCTAGATGGGGTTGACCACCTCCTTATATATATTAATTTTCTCTTATCTGCTAATTCTTTATTTAACCACAACTTCTCCTTAAATTTAGATGTAATGATAATTTTAATATTATCACTATTTCGCAGAGTTACCTCTTCCTCGACTCCTTAATGATTTAGCCAAGACTTGGCGTCTTTATTCCAACCTCGCTTAAGTTACATGTTGTTTTGACTAGATCAATAATAAAATGAGAATAATTAAAGGAACCATTATTGAGAATGATCGATCACCCACTAGAAGTTTTGTTTATGGTTGAAAAAGTTATTCACCAAGATCTTTGGCATTTAATTTAATTGTTGGGAAAGTAAAAGTTTCAGCCTAAGTGGAATGTGCATGTGATGGTGTCATGGGAGGTCCAATAACTTTTAAGGTCAAGCACTTCCATTTTATATGAAATCCAATAAATCAAAATAAGAGCAGGGTTCTTTTTAAATTTGGTTTATAACCTCATAAAGTTCTTATTGTGACTTCAGTTTGCTGGACCATGTTTGTTTTTCTTGTTTTGATGACATATCCATGATGTAATTTTAGTTTACATATATTTTAGAAAAATATTATTTTTAATTTATTATATAATTTTGAAAAAATAATATATATATATATATAGAAAATGTAACATAATTCTAGGCACTCATATAATTCGAAAAAGTAAAAGATATAAAAATTTATAATTTTTATATGGGAAATGTGATCTGCTTTTAGTCTATTATGTAATTTAATAAAATAAAAGATATAAAATTTTAGGAAAAATAATTATATTTAAGTAAAAGATAATAAAAAAGAAATACGAAAAATAATTATATTGGAGAAGGTGAAGAAAGAATTATGTTATGAAAAAACTTTTTCCTGTTTTTCAAAATAACGCCCCATCTATATTTTTTTGGTCGCATGGCGTTTCTATGCTATTTCTCCATGTAAAAGTAAGCATACGAGGCTTTTAAGGAGTCCGCGGTCAAGATCTCTATCTTCGAGAGATTGGCATGCCAGATTACCAAGCACTAAGTCATCCAAACATTCATTTTCCTCTTCGTGAGTGAGAAATACCGGCTATAGGAATGGCACGGTGTTTTTATAAATTTTGCAAGGGAAGGTTAACCCACAGGCATCAAGTGATAAACTCCTAGTTGTTTATATGCTCCAACAGTTTCAACTTGTATCAACACATAGTGCATTATAGTGTTACACCTTGTAAACTTTGATGCTTGGTCAATGAGATTTGGTTTGTTTACTAACTTGACTCGTGTGTTGATGTGGCAGGTGCGTGAAATGGTTCTTGGTGTTTATCTTGGACTTAAATATTGGCCTTGTGTCAATGATTTTTATAAAATAAACTTCGCAGGTGCGTGAAATGGTTCTTGGTGCTAATCTTGGACTTAAATATTGACCTTGTGCCAATAATTTTTATAAAATAAACTTTAAACCTTGAGGTGAGGCCAATACATATTTTTTCATAACATAAACTTTTTGGCCTAAAATTTTAATAAAATAACCTTTGGCCCAAGTTTGTAGGTTGGGAACACAATTTAAAATATGGTAGCTAAGATTGACTTGAAAATCATTGTTTAAGCTCCAATGATGAAAAAATTTCCTTCTTTTACCCAAAGCACCATTAAAACTCCTTTTCCTTCCAAATTTGGAAAACATTTTATGATTTATCAAATGAGCAAACCCTCGGAGCTACCAAGTCACCAATGTCAGATGGAAATTCCTATGATGATAACACTAACTCCCGCAAAAAGAAAATAGTTCTAACAGCGGGAATACCCAAATTGAAGCCAGACAAGTTGAGAGTAGCTACGACTGGATTATTCACAATGCCAAAAGGTTGAAAGAGGAAGGAAATCATGTGTATAGGGAATGAACCCCAATAATCCCCGAGATCTACAATTGAGGTTGCGACTAAGGTTGTGAGGAGGTCGGAACGCTACCATATGTGGTACTGCACAAATCCGATATCATTTGGTGAAGGAGGAGGTGGTAAGGACAAAAAGGTGTTCATCGAAGGAGTGTTGGAAAATAATCCTGGGCCAAATGCAGAAAGGGAATGTATGGAAACACTATCGATGGTAGTGTCGATAGTGGGGAGGACGTGTTCCAGTGTGGCAGGTCCCTTTGAATCATAATACGTCAGTTCGTCGATGGTCACGATCTTCCCATCATGGTAGAACATTAGGATTCGAAAGATGGTAGAGGCAACGACTCGCATTGCATACATATAACTGTGTCCTAGGAGGAGGTTGTAATCGAGTTGGGTGTTTACAACCTCAATGTCAATCAACATTGTTTTATCAACTAACTCAACAGGGACATTCGTGAGGACTCCCTGGGGTTGAGCAACATGACCATCATAGGTGCGAAGGGCGCTGGAAGAAGGTTGAAGGGTTGGGGATCCGTGTTTCTTCCAAACAAAGATTGACATGACACAGGTGGATGCCCCCTCATCAATAATGCATCGATGAATGACCAAATTCTGAATTGTGACCAAAACTTGGAAGGCAATGGATGATGGCATCTAGGGTTCTCCTTGATCCAAGTCGAAGGTGATCAACCTAGAGTCAGAGGGATTGACGACACCTAATGCAGATAACAATGCTTTGCATTGCAAAGGAAAAGTTGGAGAACTTCTAAAGCATACATGGTCGAGGGAGGCTAGGCCAAGTTGTCGACTAACTGTAGTTGAGCGCAGCTCTAGTGGTGGAGTTCTTCGTGATGTGACGTAAAGGGAACCGCAGGACTTTGGTAGTCTTGTTTGTGAGGAGTCTTAGCAAATGCAAAGACATATCAAGAGCGGTGGAGGTAGATGTCATGGAGGGATTAATGATTTTCGTGGTGGAGCCATACTGGTTTCGTCGAGTCTGTAGGTTGACATTAGATGATAACATCATAAGGTGATGGATACCGGGATCAATGGGTTGACCCGCATAGGTGGTTGGGGTGTTTTGTGGTACCAAGGGCTGGGTTGTAACCATTCCTTGATTTTTTAGGGGGATTTTTAGAACCATAGGTGGAGGACCCAGTGGTGCTAGGTTTGGTTGAGCCGGAGTAGCCCCGTTGGGGCCACGTTGATTATCGATTTGGATTAAACAGTGGACGTGATTCATATGAGGACACGGATGTGCATAATGGACGTAGCTATTATAAATGGCGCACAAATGGTTATTCTGCAACTATGGTTTCTTCCCAGGTCTAAGGGGACGCTAAGGATTTTGTGCAGGGGGGTTAGCTCTGTTATTGTTTGGAGGGTTGGGTTTTTGGCCACCTCTTGGAGGTTGGTTGTTTCCCTGATTCCTACCTCTCTTGTGTCTTCCATGCCCTTGTTGGTTATTGGGGGTGGGTTGATCAGGGAGGTTCTGTTGTGCGTATACATGTCATTGAGGAGTATGAGGAGTCGGGGACAAAATAGGAGTAGGCTGCACAGGTGGTGGGTAATAGGAAGGATCAGCTGCAGGGGGGTTCAAATTCAATCATCTAGCCATTACACACAGGTGCCAAGCAATTCAGTCCATGAACATGAGGAACTAGTGCGGGAGGCACATAGGAAGGTGTGGCTCCAAACAGATCCGTTACGAGTGAATCATCAGGGGCATAAACTAGTTGGGAAACACTGGTGGTGTTACCAGAATGGGGTGACATCGAAGGGGAGGTCGTGTAAAGGTGGGGATGCTTATTAATATATCTAATGACTCCATCAACAACATGGGATGACCCCAACGTATCTTGACATGAGGAGCCAGCATGAGGATCATCAGGTATAATTGTATATAGATATTGCAATTGGGCATAGATGAGATCAAACTGTTGTTCCTTGAGGATGGCTTCCTCCTCAGTTTGTGGGTGCTTATATGAAATTCCTTTGGGGATGGGGGGAGTAAGGTTTTAAGAAACCAATTTAGGAAAATCCTATCATCTAACTGGATCTTACACAAGCTACAATGACAACACCACTCATGGATATGATTTGTGACATGGGTAGCTGTGTTTTGTCTACAAGATAATAGGATTTATATGCCCTCATCATAATGAACAGGTAGTTGGAATTACTAGAGAAACATCGAGGCTAACAAGGAATATTTCATGTAGGTGGCATGAGGCAGTTCGATATACCATTTGGCCGCAACACTTGTGAGTGTACGCTGGAATATATGTAATCCGATAGAACCATCCACTATGTCATTAGATGAACACCATATGTGGAATGTCATAATATGGTTTTGGGGGTCTTCCCACCTTTCCCTCAAACTTAGGGATATCTGAAGGGATATTGGTAGGAATAGGAGGCCATAACAGGTTGTGATGAATGGGGTCACTTGTCAACCATGCCAAATCAGTTAGGTTGAGACTATCCATGAATGGTAGGATAGAACCGAGAGTGGATCGAGAAGGGCCAGCAATGGTGTCAGTACCAACATGAATGTAGTTCCCATGTGTAGATTGGGGTGGGTAAGGTTGACTTCTGACAATAGGAGTAGTCACTGGGATGGTAGGAATATCCAGAATGGAAGTGGAAGGTCCACTTCCCCCATACATGAGTGGTGGTATGGTAGGAACCATGTTGGCTGGAGAGGGGACACCACTAGTGGGTAGAGGACCAACAACAGTGTGTGTGGTGGAAAAGGGCCCACCAGGACTGGGACTTGTAGGTCCAGCGGAAGGGATACCCAAAATGATGGGTGTAATGGACACAATCCCATTATCAACTGTCCCGCCCTGAAAGGGGTTAGGAGGTGGACCATCCATGGGGCTAGATAGGGAGGTGAACAAGGTAGGTTCGGATTGGTAGGAATCAGAATTAGAATCAGAGGTGGTATATGGCTCTAAAGGTGGTGAATGACATCGAATATGGATCTGACGATGACGGTTCAAAGAACCAAACTGAGGGTGTGCCCCATAGTCCTATGTCGGTATTGTAGTGGAGCTATGATGACATGATGGTGTGATGTGTAATGAATGTAGGCATAAGAGTGTCAAACACAAGCTCGAAAGTCCAACTACAACCGAGTGTCCAGAAGGAGAGGGAACAAATGGTGGCTCACAAGACAAAAAGCAAGCTCCAAAATCAAACTACAACATCGTGTTACAGCAGGAGAGTCTACAAGAAAGTGGCGAGAAAGACAACAAGAAACACTACCAAGAAATAAAATGATGCACTAACCTATGGGGTATGAGTGCAAGAAAACCCCTAGCTACAAGCTGGAATCCCCTCACAAATCGTATCCTCTGCGAGGTGAGGAAATTCAGTCAAACAATATGAAATGGAAGAACAATAGGCTAAGAGAATCCCAATACCGAGAGGGACCTTGGGTACAAGAGCCGTAGATAGAATGACAACTAGGATACCTCATTCATGACACATACGGAGTAGTTTATTGGCACTTCAGCCCTTTGTCCCTTGACACCTGGTATACTTCGACATGCATGAGGATGACTATGAAGGGTTATCCTTCGGTACAAAATGGAGTGTGGTATTCCACCATGACTTCTGGAACCCCTTCATTGTGGGTTAGTTCCACAGAGTGGGGGGGCCTCCAACAGACTGGTCGTGATCGTGTCAACAAGTACAAGAGGATTTTGGAACCCTAATGGACAACAACTATGTCTCAAATGTGAGTGACAAAGGGGTGTTATTTTGATGCCTATCCCCAGTTTCCCAACTTAAAAAAAAGATTGCTTTGGTCCTCAAATGAGGCTACAATGTTGGTTGAGTTAAGTTAATTTTTAGGCTAGCTTGGGGTCATGAACCAAGCGTTTTATGTTAGGGTGTGATATGTGTGCACAAGTGATGCATGTAAACCCCAACGATCTCACGGACGAGACACAAAATAAAGATAAATAACAGTAAATGACAGTAAATATCATGCAAAAATAACTAATTCTACTAGAAAATAAAATGTACACAATTAAATGAGTGCATAAGGAACTGATCAGGTTGTAGGAAACACATAGGGGGTATCGACTATGAAGCTTGACTAAAGGGGATCACATATAAGGAAAATAGGACCAAAAAGCAAACCAGGGGATTGTAATGTATCATATATGGACATAAATAGGCCGAGAAGGGGTAGAACATAGACACGAAAGGACTGAAAAACTTTAGGTCTCACCTGTCGACGAAATAGGTGTGATCGGGGCCGCACATAACTGTGAAACAATTGCGATCAAGACAGGAAAACAGTCGAAAGACTCACATCACTCAAAACATTGGCTTAAGAGCGACAGGTCGCACAAAATTGGTCCACAATAGTGACTAGGGTAGCTTTAGGAGCCTGAACAAGTGCGATCTGGATTTTTGGTCCAAGTCGCACTTATCGGGGAAAAAGGCATGACCTAGGTCACGCTTATCAGGAAAAAGGTGCGACCTGGTCGCATCTTACTGCTAAATAAGTGTGATCCGGCCGAAACCAAGAATTTTTTCAGAAAAGGTTATTGGCTTTGGCCGGCAGAGTAGGAACTGAGGCTATACTAGTTTAGATATGCTATGAGGGGGTAGTAGAAACACCTGCAAAAACAAATATTTGAAGGGATCGACCAAGTGGAGCCACCAAAACTGTAGTGGGAACAAAGGGATCAACCGAGTGGAGCCACCAAAACTGTAGTGGGAATTTGTCCCCCACTACATGCAAAAGAACCTACCCTAAATCAACCGGATCATAGGATAGATTTCATGGTGCGAAGTGTCTTTCAACCTCGACTTACAATAACAACATACAATGAAGAAGAACATAAAAAAATTTATGATTTTTATATTTTTTAATCTAACTAACAAAAAGTAACAACAACATGCATAACTTTCTTTGAAGTGGGCCACTACACTTGCCTGAGGAAATGGTCCATCGACTCCATGGTCTGGTTCTCCAGTTATCTCCACTAGTGGTTTCCAAATAGGGGGAATGGATCCAAATGGGTATGGAGCAAGCTCAACATACATCATTGGAATGATATGGAAAAATGTGAAGATAATGGTGAAAGGTTTAAAAATCTCTCGAATGTGACTAAAAGTGTTTTTGGGGAGACCTTCACAATGTATTTATAGGATGGTCCAGGGTTTTTTGACCCATGGTATTTTATTGTGCATGGTATCTATCTATGGTTTTTTACCCTTCTCATTTTTAGGGTTTTTTTGTCCTTTCTGGAGAGGGTGGGTATAAATCACAATAAATGCTCAACTTCACTTCATTTATGGGGGAAGGAATAATAATGTTTTGGACCATATTTGGTGTAATTTTAGTTGTGAAGGTCAAAATGAAGGAAATAATGGTGGGAATATGATGTATAATTATGGTTTGGACCATAGAGATCTAGGTGAACATTTTTTAGTGTTAACACCTACAGAGGCTGGGTGGATAGGTCCAACATGACTTGCAGAGCCTAGGTGGATAGGTGCAACATGACTTAAAGAGGATTGGTGGATATGTCCAACATGATTTGTAGAGGCTGGGTGAATGTCCCCAGCTTGACCTCTGGAGGCTGGGTGATTTCCCCCTTACTTTCATGTCTTCTTGTTATTCTTCCTCCTTTTATTCCTTTTAAACTAGAGGTTACCAGTATCAGAAATTTCATGACATGAGGTTGAAGGAGGAGGAGATGAGACTATTGGTGAAGGGGAGACACTGTTTTGATTCTCTTTATATAAGGTGCTTGTTTGGGAAGCATCAAGAGAATTCAAGACAATAGGAGTGGAAAATGACCAAACTGGTAGCCCAAGGGTGAATCCAAGCAGATTCAAAGTGGCCATCAAGGGAACACCAACATTCCCAGTAAAAGGAAAAGCACAAGAATCCCCTTGCACGTGGGTCTCTTGGTTGGTGTCCATAGGGGTACTAGCCATAGTTTCCAACTCAACAAGAAAGAAAAGTGTGAGGTCGACTGGAAACCAACAACACAGAAAGCACACCACTAGAACAAAAATCCTAAGTATCCAGACCAGGCACACAAAGATACCTTCCAAAGGAAAGTATGGGATGACGAGGGAACATAACTAACCAGTGAAGGGAGACAGAAAATTACTCAAGTTCCACCATACAATAACTTTGGGGCAAGCGTTTGAATCATCAAACACATTTCAAAATAGCTTCATGGGGTTTACTCCCATGCCTGCCCTAGGTACAATGGAAATAACCTTCAACCGTCACCGGTGTAGAGTCCTAGATGTCCAGATACTAAGGCTACCAAAATCACAAAGAAGGTCTGGCGAAATAGTCGTCAGTCCAGTCGATGCGCATGGGCATGGTAGCTAAGCCCAAAATTCAAACAATATGAGGCACAACATAGGTCCAGAAGGAGGTATTGAGTGAATTCCCAGGTGCACAGCAGCTCTGCTGTATCCTCAACCGAGTATTGGAGGGGTATCTCCGCAACTCATTCTCTCACAACCTCATGCTTGACTCCTGTTTGCGAGCAGATTTATGTTTCTCCTCTTTGTGAAATTGGATTTCCTAAACAAAAGTCCACTATGTTTGAGTTTAATTTTTTTTGGTAGTTTAAAGATAACCCTAACCCAAAACACTAGCCTAGACTAGTGAGTGTCGTCCCTAGAAATAAAACTTTGCTAATGTGTTTTACATTGTTAGTGTTCTTTTTAGGGGATGTTGATTAATAAAAGGTAACAGTGATGAAACTAACGATGTTTTGACTAAATACAAAAAAGGTTCAAAATGCAAAAAAATTTACTTCTCTTTTCTTTTCAAAATTTGAAATGGAGGCCACAAAAGAAATATATATTTTTGTATTTAAAAAAAACAGAGATATGCAATACACCTAAGCCTAAACCCTAGCCTGAATGCATATGAAGCAAATACTTGTTCTTTTTACTTTTCTCTTTTTGAATGACAACGAAGAAAACCTACAAACAAGTGCATGCAGATGATGTAAAACAAAGAAAAAGGATTTCTGCTCTATATCCACAAAACAAACTCTAAGCTGGCATAAAGTATGACTAGACCTCTCTTGGGAGGAATACATGCATAAGAGAACAAGACAACCAACTTGGCATAAGGGACTTGACCAACAAGACCGAGGGAGACATGGATCAGATAGTTCTTAAGTTTAGACTCTACCTACTAACAAAGGCTGATCAAAACCATATACCACAAAGGTCATGCCAAGAAAGGAGGTGATGTACAAATATAGGGACAATCCAAAAGGATTCAAAAAAGGTTTTAAACTCAAGTTAAGATCACTCTCAAGAGGAGACACCACTTCCGAGCGGTATTACACAGACAAGGAACAAAGAGGACCCTACAGTATGCCATCAAACCCCCCAAACAGGCTCAAAAAATGAAAAAGCACTGAAAAGGGGAATACGTAGGTGCAATATAGGGAAAGTAGTGTATGGTACACAAGTAGGACTACTATGCACCTATGTATACCTCAAAAATACGCTACTATGCAGTGTAGAACTCACGTATGGGTGGTGGAAGGCCTAAAAAAGGTGAAAACACCCCCCAAACAACATGGAAGATGTCTATAAAGGATTAAGGATTGTTCTTAACTTGAAAGAAAGACTGATACATTCAATTATATTGGAAAAACTAGAGAAGGAGACCCCCAAATCAAACAAGACATCCCCAATAGAGTCACCATTTATGTTGTTAGGGAATTGATCCTATGGATGGGGTTAAGGCCACCAACACACTAGGGGTTTACAGACTGATATATAAAGCTCTGCAAGTATAAAATGAAATAAGATTTCAAGGGTTAGGAGGGATCATACCTTACAAATTGTAGGTTGATCCAATATTTCTCTTTATCCCTTCTCTTTCTCTCCAACCATGAAACCTGCAAAACAACTTCAATCCTTCCTCAAACCAATTTGACCACAGACAAGGTATTGATATTCAAGATTGCATGAAACCCTAATCTCATCAACATCAACATATGATCATAAAATGAGATATACACGGCAAATTGGAAAGGGAAGAACATCAATTCTTTATTAATCAATGAAAGAAGTACAAGATATACCTTCTCCTCATTCAAGGCACCTCGTGAAACCTTCGATCTAGATCTCTTGCTTCTCTTCTCCAAGATTCTCAACCTCCAAGCTCTGTAGCAAGGGTAGATGACAGCTAGGGCATAGGTGAGGGGGATGGGATTCCAAATTATTCCAGCATAACAATACCAAAGGCTAGGTCCCCTTCATGGTCCCTTCTCCCTCTCTTATATAACAAACTAAAGAGTTAGGGTCAAGTATATGACATTTACAACTGAGGAGGTAGTTCCAAAACCACCCAAAATTTGAATTTTTAATATTTTCTTTTATCATTTATGAGGGTATATGCAGGTACAACATTGAAAACCCGCGTATGCAAAGTGAAAAACACAGGTAGAACTTTGACAACCTGCGGATTTGTCAAAAAATGCACTTTTTAGGGTATTCCAAGGGTTTTCAAGAGTTGGTTTGATCTAGAAAGTTGTTCCTTAGCCTCCTTATCCAATGGGACAAAAAGAGGTAAAATGGAATTACAGAAGTACCTATATGGCCCTTCCATCCACAAGTGTCCTTTGGGTGACTGGTAGTAGCTTTCATGAATTGTCGTCATGCGACCAAACATGTAAATGTTGTCACAGATGGTTATGTGTCATTTGTGGCTATAACACTATGGGGCTCGTGAGAGTTTGTTCTTATTTTAGCAATGTTAGTTTTCTTATTTAAATGCTAGTTAATACAAAATACATATTTAATCTTCTAGATGGGGTTGATCACCTCCTTATATATCTTAATTTTCTCTTATCTGCTAATTCTTTATTTAATCACAACTTCTCCTTAAATTTAGATGTAATGATACTTTTAATATTATCATTATTTTGTAGAGTTACCTCTTCCTCGACTCCTTAATGATTTAGCCAAGAATAGGCATATTTATGCCAACCTCGCTTAAGTTGCATGTTGTTTTGACTAGATCAATAATGCAATATTTGGTTCTTGTACATTAGGTTCCTAGTAATAGCCATATAATTCTCAATAGAGTAGAGACTTGCTTATGTGAGGAGGATATTCAATATGATGTATTACCTTTAATTTTGAGAATATATGTTATAAAGTGCTTTTGTATTTTCTCTATCCTTCTTCATGGTTCATTGGAGAGGCTGCAATCCCTAACCTCACATCCATATAAGATAAGAGGAGTGATGAAAGTCTCGAAGAGAAGTTTTTTCTTATCCCAAAATCAAATGTCTATTAACTTACAAATATTTTCAAGTCCATAATAAGATTTCCATGCTCCATTAATAACTTTCTTTATTCTATAGTCTAGATAAACTTGTGATGAAAATAGATTTGGAGATATTTATATGAAGTCACTTCCTCCAAATTACTATAATCTAATATAAGTAATCTTTTCACGTTTAATTATCTTAACCTTTCTCTTATTAATATTATTAACCTATGCATACGAAAACAAAAATTCTTAAAAACTTATCTTAAATACTCTAAATCTTAATAAAGATAAAGTTCAAAGTAAGATGCCTTCATCATATTCAGCTAAAGTTTTGAGAACATTAACTATGTAGAAATAAAGAAAAAAACCGATTGCTTCTTATTGAAGTGACCGATGTTATCTGTACATGGGAAATTTTATCGGTACCGATGTTCCTCTTGTCTTTCCCTTTTGCTTTCAATAAATAAATGAGGAAAGATTCCAACTCATATAATACAACACTCCAGTCACGTCGAAGATTGTCAAAGCTCAGATAAATAGAATGAGAACCAATGATCAAATTTGAAGGGTGGTCTTAATTTCAATTGGAAGGGAATTTATTCTCTCATCCCTTCAGAGATGAAGGGAAATATAAATAATTGTACTTTAATTGACAATTATAAATTAACCAAACCCTTTCACACACAAAAAATGCAAAAAACAAATAATGTTCTTTCAGCGCTTGTTATGAAAGCATGCATGTATGTGATGGAGGGGCCTAAGTCAATTGAATCCTTGCAATTCATTGCATGTCTGAGTCTAACAATCCACCTTTTAAATTGAACCAAAATACCAAAATAAGTCTATTAATGGCTAGATTTCATAAAGTTATAGGTGTGAGTAGTTAAGTGTTCGTGGGTCTAAAATTTGTTATGTTTCGTGCCAGTCCACGATTCATTGAATCCATAGTCACGGGTAGGAATTTAAATTATTTAATGAAAACAATTAATGTGTATAATCTCTATGTCGAGACAATTTTCCATGCTGATGATTGCCACTACCCTCTTTATTGTCTTACCAAAAGGCATGATAATGAGGAAGAAGACCTAAAATTATGGACTTCACCTTCAGTGAATGCCTTGCAATCACATTGGTAAGGAGTGATAACAAGATCAAAACAATCAAAATTTTCAAATCTCAATCGATAGTATTAATTAAAGACTTATAAGGAAGGATGGAAGGATGGAGGGAGATAACATCACGATCATGCCACTCATCAAACTAAAGACTATTCTTGAGCCAACAATTGTTTTTTTAATTTTATTAATAACCATTGTTTCTCCATATCATGTGCCCAATGACACCTCTCTATAGCAATGCATAAATCAATTTCTACATAGTTTGTGAGCCTAGCTACATGCCATTATTTGTATTTGCATGATATCGAGTGTTCTTTATAGTTGTCGTGAGTCCATGATATTCAAGCAAGAAATGAAGTCTTGTAGAGGAGGACTTTTTAAACCGACCTTTTGAATTTCATTTTGACGAAAAAAAATGGACATTGGTAGCAAGGTTCACATAGGTAGTAGGCACAAATTTTTGAGCTCGTTTTAGGCCTAGTAGTTGCTGACACATTGTCACACTTTAGATTACAGCCCCAAGTGACTCGAGAGTCAGAGTCACATCTCGATGGCTAGTGCCTCGTAGTCATTAATGATTACTGTCCATCTTCAACAACTAAGCACTGAGTGCATGACATGAGTGAGTAAGTGATTCCAATTTATCATATTTACAATATTTTGAATGATGAGTTGAACTTTATAGCATAGGAATTTCAAAATCTTGAGAAATTTATATGAATGGGTAATTTCAAATGTTGCTCTTCTTTTGAAATCTTGATATAAATTATACCCTTCTTTATTGGAAGGGTAAAATTCAAATTTTAAATTTTTTTTTGAAGGGCAGTTTTAACTTTACACTTCTAGGAAGGGCTGTGAAGGGTTCAATTTTGAATGTTGTTGTCAATGTCAAAGTTACACTTCTGGGTTCATTTTGACACATTA
This sequence comes from Pseudotsuga menziesii, assembly GCA_001517045.1. Lineage (NCBI taxonomy): Eukaryota > Viridiplantae > Streptophyta > Pinopsida > Pinales > Pinaceae > Pseudotsuga > Pseudotsuga menziesii. The sequence goes on from LPNX010515623.1 coordinate 1,201,700, forward strand.
CAATATCTCCCTATCAACATCACAAATGGTTCCCTATCTTGTCACACTATATTTCCTACCTATCACATCATAGTTTCTATCATGTCAATGTCACAAATTGTTCCTTTTGTTTCACATAAAAGATCAAGTCATGTTAACATGTCACAAATGGTTCCTTTTTTTTACATAAAAGTTCAAGTCATGTTAAACTTCCTTGTGCTCCCTGTCACCTCAAGATGACATGATAAGGAGGATAGTATAACTTCATAGGAACCCCTTGGTTATCCCATCAAGATCCTTGTCAAATTATGCTTAGCTCCCTATCATGTCATCTTGTAACATTACATTACCTTCCTAATGATGTTTAAGACATATAAATAACAGCATAGAGATAGATGGTTTCACATCGTACAAAGTTTCTCATAAAAATGAACTGGCATACGAGGTCCTAAGACCCCATTTCAAAAATATGGTGTCATTTTTTTGAGAAGGAGCATATACTTTATTTGGAAAAGGTAACCTACAAATTAACAACCTTACAACCAAAAGGATAGGACATTATGCATGATTTAAAACACTGACAAATCTACTTTGGTATTATAAGAGGAATGTTCATCATTCCATAATGGCAATAATTGCATATGATTAGAAAACAACTATTGTGTATACATGACAAGCTAAAATTTACAATTAAAGTGACATTAACTTTTGAAGTAAAGTTAAAGAACATGGGAAGACAAAGCCCCATACAAAACTACTATCAATGCACTATTTTTTTTGAGAGTGTATCTATTTGTTCTCACTACACTTGAAGAGTCTATTCTTCTTAATTTTGAAACATTGCTATTATGGATGAAAAATACCTCATTATTTAGCATGGAATCACTATATTTCATCATGCTTGAATCACTATATTTCATCATTGTGTATACATGACAAGCTAAAAATTACAATTAGAGTGACATTAACTTTTGAAGTAAAGTTAAAGAACATGAGAAGACAAAGCCCCATACAAAACTACTATCAATGCACTATTTTTTTTGTATAGAGTGTATCTCTTTGTTCTCACTACACTTGAAGAGTCTATTCTTCTTAATTTTGAAACATTGCTATTATGGATGAAAAATACCTCATTATTTAGCATGGAATCAC
>LPNX010515623.1:1203130-1229800 GCA_001517045.1 Pseudotsuga menziesii
CTCATGGGATCGATGACCGTTATTGTTTTCTCATGGATTGAATGATTGACCAGAGTCAACCCCATTGTGATGCAAAAAAATTTTAAAATCCATTTGTTTTATAATGAAGTGGACTATTGAGTAGATTCATCATTCTCATTCTGTATAATAATTAATTCAAAAAGGGATCTCTTTCACTTTGGATTGTGTAATTTCCAAGGCCCTCAACCCTTGCCCGTTGTTCGGGAATTGGGATTTAGAGAAAAATGGATGTGGTATTCAGTCTCTAGAATAGTACAACAATTATTTGAGGACCGAAACCTAAACAATGAAACCTATTTCGACCTGCTAAATTGGTATTTACTCATTTCTGTCATTTTATTTCTTTTACCCTTGTTTATTTATAGAAGTGAAATGTAGAGTCCAATCGAGTCTCTCATTTTTTTTAAACCTATGGTTTTATGTATGTCCATTGATTCAAGAGAACAACTAATAACTTATTAGGAAGGAAATGTTTTCAATCCTATTCTCAATCACTACAATGTTCTTGAGTTTATTAACATATTTGAAAAAGAATAGGAAGGAAATGTTTTCAATCCTATTCGCAATCACTATAATGTTCTTGAGTTTATTAACATATTTGAAAAAGAATTAGCTGGAAATAATTTTTTGTTAGGGTTCACATGTGGAAACTTTGATAGTTTTCAGTTCTATAAGTGTATCATTTCCTAGAATTGGAAGCATGGTGTGCACAAAATTATTCATCCCAAACTAGAACCATTATGTCTCACGAACGTACCAACGTTCTGTGCAAAATCACCCCTAAGTCAATTCTAAGAATGCTTAATTTGTCTAAGTCACATTGTTCTAAAACCCACCCCTTTGATGAGCAAGTCCTAAAAGCTAAATATTATTCTCTATGTGAGGAAGAACAAATCAAGATTTTTAAGATCATAACGAATCCAGATAGCCCTCAACTTCCATCGACCAACCCTTATCTTTCTCATATTTTTACTGAAGAAATTCAACAGATTATTTCCATGTTGAGTCAAATCTTGGGTTTGGATAGTGACAAAGAGGTCAATGATAGGGTCTTGAAATTTTTATTCTACTTAGTTCAATAGCCATAACTCTCAATACCTAATTTCATAGATGTTCAATACATAACTGATAACATTCACTCTCAATTGCAAAATTTCAGTACTCTGAAATGTTTCAAATGTCAAGCATACTTGGTGCACTTGTTTATCTTCAATCATACAAAAGAGTTTCAAGGTATCACCTTGAATCAATAAGATAATACAGGTTCAAAAAGGTCAGTTATATAATGTACATCAATTCTAATTACTAGGAAGAAACAAGCCGATACATTTGTTCAATATGCAAATTTGGTGTTGCAAAGGATTTATTTATTATCCATGGTTTCATCTCTCCTAAGATTCATCCAGAGATGTGAGAGCTCTTGCAAATGAATCCATTATCTAAATTTGGTGATTGGTTCCTATTTAAATATCATACAGTGTTAATAATTTATGAAGCAGAAGATAGGCCATATCAAATTTCAACATTCTTAACTCCCAAAATTTATGCCCTGGAGTTCATAAGGAACAAATTTGATTCCTTGAACAGGCATATCACTGGAAAAAGATATAAAATAGATCTTAAGCTTCCCAATATAGTTGGACCTTTCATATTAAAATGAAGGACAATGAAATTTATTGCAGATGCACAACTAGAATATTATAATTTGAAACAAGACAAGGAATTGAAGTATGACCCTCATCAGATTATTTAAAATAGGAGAAAATAGAATAAATCATATGTATATGAGCATCAAAGTGATCCTGAGTGGCATAAGTTGGATAATTTGGATACAAGGGAACTCGAGCAGCAAGATGCTCAAGAAGATGAAATTTCAATCACTCCACAATAGGTGTATTTGTAGCAAATAATAGAAACTCTTGCAAAACAAGATGTTGGAGTTAAAAGGTCACCCAAGATATAGCATCAGATGCAAAAGAATATCAACAATATGCTATTAAGAAATTGAAAACTATAAACAAGGAGGTATGTTGGTTGTGGAGCATGATCTTCCATATTTAGAGATGTTAGTGTTCAGCTGTGTTTGTACCCCAGTTTTATTGTACACTTATCCTAGCCGGGGGGTGTGGGGCAACATCTTCCCCTCATGGGGGTCTGAGGGCCAGCGGCCCGCCAATTGGGGTTCAGGGGAGAATCCCCCGAAAGAAATTTTTGGGATGATTGTTGGCCAACATTTTGTGGACCCATGGTATTGGGTAACCCGTAGTATTTTCCCATGGTAATTCCCCTATAAAAGGAAAGCATTGTAATACGACTGGGTATTGTATTGTAGCATTGTAACACAATCTCTGTGATTGTGTGAGAGAGTGAAGAGGAAGTGCAACGAGGTTATTGCAGGTTGTATCCATTCTTTTTTGTTGGATGGTATAATAATAAAGGACTAACAATTTCTCTATGGACGTAGCCCATCTTGGGTGAACCACGTTGTATCTATGTCTCTCTTGTAATGTGATTAATATTTGGATCTTGTTTAATTGTTTAATCGTTATTGATCTATGATCCTATTTTTCTAACAGAGGTAGTGGTGATTCATGAAGATCAAGAGCCTACTAAGTAAGATACCATACTTGTTATAGCGGATTTCACCACACTAGATGAATCACACATTGTATGGCCTTCCCCTGTCCCGCTGCAGACTCATTAGCCCCTATGGACCACTTTTTGTCTTTTGATGTGTCCTTGATCATCCCTAAAAACATAAGAAAAGTGATATACGTGGCTTTTACCCCGATAACCGTGTACATACGCGGATATTCCCCCTATAGTCGCGTACATCGGGATGTGTGCATAATCCAAATCCTTTTGGAGTTTTCCTTGACTTGGATCCGACTCATATGACTCTTGGCCTTCCATATGCCTTGAGATCGCACGGATTCGACCTTTCAGTATCCCTTTGAAAATCTATATAAGGAACCCCTTGATACATTGAAAGCATGGGACAGAAGAGAGAATTGAGAGTAACGAAACTATAGTCCATTGTTGCCAGAACTTATGCTTGAGTCTACATCCCTTTGTCCCTTGGAGCACTGTTGTGTTCTTCCCAAGCTTGTCTTTTGCTAGTGAGCTTGCTATCTGAGTGATGGAGGATTGAGGTGGTGGAGGCCCAAGTGGGGGATTCAGTTTCTCTGATTCGCAGACGTTCCGTCAGAGGTTGTCTCTATCTTGTAATCTCTGATTCATATTAATAGAAATATATTTTCCTGTCCAGTAATGTGTATTTGAATGAATATTGTATCCATTGGAATATGTCAAATGCTTTTACATTATTGATTATATATGCTAGAATAGATCTAACACCATGATATATAGTATGCTTGTATTGTTTACTTGTTGTTGAGGAAGTATTCTATCAATTCAAGCAGAAGATTGGAAAGCTCAACGGGGATCTACTTCAACCGTCCGGAATAAGGTAAGAGGTTCGATCCTTTAGTGTTAGAAATTTTATTTCTATTGCATATTGGGAAAGATTGATTTCTGGAGTCTAGCTGTCTGTTGTGGTACCCCAAGCCATAGGAATTTCTCTCCGTAACAATACTTTCTATTGAACATTTCTCATCAACAAGGATTTAGGGAGGTTTAGAATAAACAAATGAAGGACAGAGCAATTTAGTCAATAATTTTTCTAAGATAAAAAATCAATCCCTCAAATACAAACAAGATTTGTAGGCTTGTCTCCGAGGTAAGGATGGGAAAAAACCTATAGTTATCTCTATTGTTGATCATAAAGAAATTGTTTTCATGTGGGAATTATTTAAGTCTAAGGATGGAGCTAACAAGTCTGCAAAGGATTTCAAAGTGTCTCAAGTCAATTTAAAATTGAATCAAATCAATGCCAGGGACAAGATTGATTTGAACAGGAAAACTAACGAAATTGTATATACTTATCTATTATGAACTACTGTTGGGAGTAATAGACTGCATATGGCATTAAAGAAATTCGAGGGTAAGTTGAAGCAAGAAAAAGTAAGAGTAGAGCATGGAAACTTAGAGTGAAAGAGTTAATTAAATTTTTTGTTAATTTAGGAGCTGATCCAAATGACCCTAGACCTATTCGGTCCTTATTAGAGGGAAAATATCTTGAAATTCAAGAATTATAATAGAGATTGAAAGAAGAATTATTAGCAACTAGAACTTCTTCCTCTTCTGAAAAAGTAGTGAGTAGTGATTCTTGTAAGTTAGCTAAAGTATTGGATAATTTGAGTAATAAAAATATTGAGGTGACTTCATTGAAAGAAACATCTACTCAAAAGGAACAACAAATTGAAATTATGAATGGTAAGGTAGGAAGAAGGGAGACTCTTCTTGGGAAGGCATAAGCAGAAAGGGATAAAGCTCAAGAGGGATTGGTAGCACATAAGGAAAGACTTACAAGAAAAGATCCTATGAAAGGAGCTAGACCATGGGGGATTCACTAGAAAGGCATTATCATATCACATTCATTCATATTGTGGGTTTGAATACTCCTAAAAAAATAAAAAATATATTGCTTCGTATTAAGAGGTCAAGGGGGGAGTTTTAATTTGACATTGTAATATAAATATTGGGGGTTATTTTATTTGGGTGGGATGAGGAATAACCTCCAAATCATGGGATGGATTCATACCTCCAAATCATGGTCTCAATTCATACCTCCAAATTGTGGGTTGGATTCAATTAGTCACAGGTTTTGCTAAGGAATAACATTCAAAACACATGCTACATTCATACATCCAAACCATGGGATGGATTCATATCAAACCTAAATGTTGCTAAGAAATAACCTCCAAATCGTAGGCTAGATTTATAACTCCAAATCATAGGACTTATAAATTCTTCTATTTTTTAAGGTTGGGGTTTAGATGGTATTGAGGATCAATCAAACCTTGCTCCATGACAACCAACAAAATTGAGATCGATATTTCTTGGCTCACTAGAACGAAGAAAAATTGGATCAATCTTTCGTGACTAATTATTTCTTTCATCCTATTGTATTCTTCTATTGAGTTATATTTGGAACATTTATAATTGTAATTTCAAATCTTATAGGAAAGTCATTCGTCTTAATATTGTATTGGAACTGACATGAACATAGTTCAAAATCTAAATCCTTATTTACATACCATATGTGTTATCGTTACCATGAAATGGTATCACATAAGTTTCCACATCTTTGTATCTTTATAACTACTGCATGCTTAAAACTTAACAATGGATATTTTCCCCTCTCCCATAGATATTGAAAAAACTAAATATAACCCAAGAAAAGGTAACTAAATGTTGTTAATTCCCTTAACTGCACGAATAAATGTAGAGGAAGTGGAGGAAACTCATTGCATCTTGTGAATAACCTAAATCCAAGCTATGCACATAATCATATGGTTTTATTGGAAAGTAAGAGGAATTTTCTATGCTCATTTGGGTTCAAACATAAATGATGTTTGTTTTAATTGGAAGGTAGGGATTTCCATCCATGAAAGGGTTTGAATTTGGCATTTTTATGGAGTTTAATTTATTGATCTTATAGAAAAAATGAGCTCTCTATGGCTATACTTGTATTTACATGAGATCAAATTTGTAGATTGGTAGGTTGTGGTGTGAAACATATGCAATTCTCATATTTTTTAAGCATTACACTTATGATTGGACTATCAATATTTTACATTCTTTCTTACATTGATCTCTTTACTAGGTTGTATTTTACGCATTTTTCCTTCCCCGTTACTAATTCGTTGGGTCTTCCACTATCCAATGCTACAAATTGATCAGTCGATCGTCGATCCCAATGAGATTATTATTAGCATTATATTGTTATTTTATTTAACATCATGTTTTCTTATACTACGATGCATTATGGATCATGTTTGTTACAACATGATAATATGATATATAGGAGGTATTAAAAATGAGTTGATAAAAATGGATATTTACAATATATGGGGAAACTAGGGGTTTTCTTAATTGAAAAGGTATATTGGGAGCAGATTCAACAATACAATTTTAAAATGAATTTTCCAATATTTAGTGAAATTAGGGATATTATTTAATATCCTATGAATGATCGTGTTATGTAACAAGTTCATTGAGTGAACCCCCCGTGAGCTAGACACATATCGTGGGATAAGATAGTAGCAAAGACTACTTTCATATATTTTCATTTCAATATGCCACATATATTTTCATTTCATTGGATAACGTAAACATAATACAGGGTTAATAAACACCTATGATGAGATGTTATGGGGATATGAGATCATTTTCTACACTTGGAATAAATTTCTAGTCATTGTGTATCAAGTGGGATGTCTTAGTGGAGAAGCTTACTAGACCCCTATGCTACTAAAATTCAAGGAAAAATGTAATTCAAGGATAAGATCAAGTTTTTATTTTTTATTTTTTCCAATTTAAGACAAAAAGTCATTAAAGGAGGTACAGAGTTATATTTACTAAAAAGGATGGGGTTATATAGTCCTACCATAAAGTGTAGAGAGCTACCCATTTAGATTGAAAACATCTTTAAAGAGTGTAACTATAAAATGTATACCATTATAATAACTTTTGATACCTAAATAGAAGAATTCTAAGAAAAATGTAAAACATAAAAGGAATACAAAGATTTGACCTAGAACCATAGAGTATTTATAATGTAATAAAAAGGCTATTCTACATTGCAATATAGAATAATTCAGACCATTCTTGGTGAATAATTCTTTCGACAGTAAACATAATTTCCAGTGGGAGGTCATTCTCAATTTTGGTTTCTATGTTCGTTCTCATTCTTTTTATGTGAGCTTTGTCAATTTTCGACGAGAGTGTTGTATAATATGAGTTGGAATCTTTCCTCATTTATTTATTGATAGCAAAAGGCTAAAAGTTTCCATGTTGAGATAACGTTGGTCAATTCAACAAGAAGCAGTGGGCACTCGGTTGACGTGAAGATGTAAAGGAAATGGGAGACTCGTGAAGATGTAAAGGAAATGGGAAATGGCACAAAACGATGAGATTTTCTTTATTTTTATGGAGTCAATGTTCTCAAAACTTTAGCTGAATATGATAATGGCATCATGCTTTATTAGGATGAAGAGTATTTAAGATAAATTTTTAAGATTTTTTTGGTTTCAGTATGATATGATTATTAATATTAATAAAATATAAGATTAAGATAATTAATATTATTTACTTTGATTTATATATATATGTTAATAATAATTTGGAGGAAGTAACTTTATATAAATATTTGTAAATAGACATTTATCACAAGCATTGAGAAAGTTATTAATGGAAGGCGGAAATTTTATTATGGACTTGAAAACAAAATTAAGACCTTTGATTTTGGGATTAAAAACTTCTCTTTGAGACTTTCAACACTCTTCTTATCTTATATGGATGTGAAGTTTGGGATTCTAATTAAATGTGAAGAAGGATAGAGCAAATCCAAAAACACTTTATAACATACAATCTCAAAATCAAAGGTAATACACCATATCATATCTTCCTCATAGAAGTGAGTCTCTACCCCATTGAGAATATGGCTATTACTAGGTACCTAATGTACAAGAAGAAGATAAACAAGGTGGGAAGCAAGAGGCTCCGTAAGATTGTGTCATACTCTAGTCAAAACAACATGCAACTTAAACGAGGTCTGCATAAAGACACCTTGTTTTGGCTAAATCATTATGAATTCGAGGAAGAGGCAACTCTACAAAATAGTGATAATATTAAAAGTATTATTACAACTAAATTTGAGAAGAAGTTGTGATGCTATAAAGAATTAGCAGATAAGAGAAAATTAAGATATTATAAGGAGGTGATCAACCCCAATTTAGAAGATAAAAAATATATCTTTGTATTAACTAGCATTTAAATAAGAAAACTAATATTTATAAAATAAGAACAAACTCTGAGGAATCCCATAGTGAAATAGGGCATTGAACGATTCTTAAAGCCTCGTGGGATGAAAGAGTTTGTCATATTTGTGATACTAAGTACTAATATGGTTGAAGATGAAAAACACTTTCTCATAGAATGTCCTACACACACTCACATTAAAGCATAATTTCAAAATATTTACTACAATCCTAATCTTCCTAACCTTTTAAAGAGCATCATAATTATGGTGATTTAGGACTACTTCTTTTAAAGTTTTTTTAGTATGAAAATAAAATTAAAAAACAAAACGAAGTGAAATTTACCATTTTAAGATCCAATATGCCTAGGTTGGTCTTACCGGACATTAAATACCACCACCACCATCATCATATTAAAATATGTGGCATTTAAACCTTAACCAAATATGAACAATTAAAATGAAAAATGTTATAATCTTGTAACTTTTTAATTTTGATTGTGGAACTTCTAAAACCTTTTGGGACATAGTATAACCATGTGGGAGACTTCAAAAACAATAAAAGATTATTGAAATTATGTGCGAAACTATGATCCAAGAGAGGAACCTAAACTATATGTTGGAGAAGCAAGTCGGTAAGCCGACCTAAATGATAGTTGACTTAGTCAATCAGCTAACTAAGTCGGTCAACCGACTGATTAGAGGTTAGGTCAGCCACATAAGGTCATTTTAGTTCACCGAACCGACAGGTAGTTATTTGTAACTATTTGTAATTCATTTATATTATGCTGTTGAGATGGATGAGAACTCGGTTCAGTTCTTTGTATTGTATGGACCCTTTCATTATAATATAATCTGTTATTCTACTTACTTGTTCTTGTCTCTTGTCTTTGTTATGTATGTATGTTATTAATGTGTATTATTGGTAACCCTATGTGATCCGTGAAATTATAACATTGGTTCCGTTGTCGGTAGTACATGTATGAGATGTATACAAGCAGATGATATCAAAACAAGAGATTAAGGACTAGTGGGAGCGTAAAATAGAAAACTACTTGCAAAATTACGCACAAAGAAACAGAGTAACGACTGCTCAAGTGAAAGAAAGGTTCTTTACCAAGACTCATGAGAAGTTTGTAGAATCAATGCCCCAGTTTTTGAAGAAACTCCTGGATGAAAAACCCGGAAGCAATTAAAGACCAACAGCTGCTAGACAAACTGATTCAAGGGGGAAGAACAAACCTATTGGAGTGGTTCGAAAAGATCACCGACGAATTCTGCGAGGAACAAGCTATAGAAGAAAGAACTTCGGTGGAAACTATCTAGAAGAAATTCTACACAGACCTCACCGAACAATTCTTGTGTTCCTTACCGACCTTGTTGTTCAAGTTCCTGATAGAGAAAGGAGTGGGTCATATCATTGAACCTCATCCATTACTACGCGAACCGCCACAAAATACTAACTAGGCGGAGAAACAAAAGAAGTGGGAGAAATTCATTGCCAAAACGGAGTGGGAATACTTCCTAAGCAAGTGAACAGAACTATTCGGGCTTTCTAAAGCGTCAGGTAGGCAATGGGGGGTAGTTGGTCGTATGTCGGGGTAAAGTGGAGACGATTCTAGTCGACTAAAGAGATACCATTCATCAACAATGAAAAGTCGACCTAAAAGGGAAATCGAAAGGACAATGTCACATAAAGGTACGACGGACTTTCAGAAAATAGAGAGGGAGAAGAGGCTGCAAAGAAGGGAAGAGAGAAGAGAAAAAGCTATAGCGCTGCAAAGAGGAATGAGCACTAGGGTGACAGACCAAGAGAGAAATCCACTAGAATCGGGTCATGACCGACATGAAGAAGGCGTGGAAGAAGAAGCGTCCCCTATGGAAGAATATTTGTGGATAGAGCAGCGAGAATCTCTCCAATTAGAAGTTCCCCAGGAGGTAAGACCTCTATCTCTGATGAGTCCGAGTACCAGGATACAAACCATTGTCAAAGAGGACCTCTAACTAAGAGCTGGTGACTTTGGTATTTGGACCGACTAGACGACGAGAGAAACGATGATAATCATCTACTTATCCATCGACCAGAAGAAGGAAATTGGGTCACGCTTCAAGCATTACCCTCCAACCGAAGTATCCACTTACTTTACTCGAAACACGAAGGAGCACCCCCCTGCCAAATACAGCTTTGGAAGATACAGAAAATTTGGAGCTGCAGACAAATAATTGCAGTTGGACATCGACAGGAGAAGTCGATCCTAACCAACTGCTTTTCGGAGAAGAAACGACAACTAAGACGACCGACGAAAATGAGAGTTCTGTCGACAATAGTTATGCATAGAAGAATAAACAAATCCCCACCACCGCAACCTCCTAAAGAAGATAGTGATAGTGACTCTGACATGGGTCACGAGTCAGTGCACATCCCTCTATATGAGGGCGACGAGGACCCCAGACGACATTGGTTCATCTGTGAGTAGACTTGGGAGGCAAACCAAGTTACAGATGAAGACAGATAGATGGCGCAATTTGCTGGTGCCTTGAGGAAAAGGGCATTAACATGGTATATGACCTTTTCTGAGAGAACTCCCCAAGCAAATAAAGCTGAAGTCAAAGCACAATTTCTATCATTCTTTAAAACTCCAGATGCAAAACATCTGGCAGCAAAGAAATTAAAGACAACATCACAAAATCCGAGAGAAACTGTCCGTGACTACGACAAACACTGGAAAGACCTTCTCAGTCAGTTGGATTATGTCAATGATGAGCAACTATTAATCTAGTGGTTTCTTGCAGGTCTGTCACAGAAAATTCGTCGACACATTAGTCTGGAGACATTCAAAACCTATGAAGATGCGCTTACGAAATATATACAAGTAGAAATGGATGAATACATTCCAACATACCCCACGGATCACAGACTGGAGGAACAACTTGAGATCATGCAGAAATATCTAAAAGAGCTAAACCTTAAGAGTCAGGATATTTGATGCATGAAATGCTCGACGACCGGACATTCACAGGACAACTATCGACAGGATATTAGCCGACAAGATGTTCGATTTGTGCAAAAAAAATGTTTCTGCGACATTTGCCAGGATCATGGAGAGCATACCATAAAAGATTGCCCATTCAACATGAAGAATGGCAAAGCATCATGGTTCACAATCTGTGAAACTAAAAATCATAACACCTCCGACTGCCACCTGAATCTAAAAAATCGACAAAATTTTCAGGTAGTATATCAGACTAACGCAGTTACACAGAACAATGAGCAACAAAACAATGCACAAAATGACCAAAATAATCAAAGGTACGAAGGTCATCGGTACGAACGCTGGTTTGACAACCGACGTGGAGGCTATGGAAGTCGAGGTTGATTCTCTAGGAATCAAGACAACCGACCACATCGACCCATCCAATGTTTCACATGTTATAAGGAAGGACACCGATATGCAGACTGTCCATACAAGGACAGGACTAACCTAAAATTCTATACTAGTTGTGGAGTAGCGGATCACTCATTAGAGGATTTCCCTACTATGCTTGAAAAGATAAATAAAAAGAAAAATGTTAATGTCTTGTCGTGTGTGCAAAAACATGATATCATCAATACAAAGAATTTACATATCGTAACCCAACAAGGGACGAAAACTGGGAATGATAACCCCCAAATAAGCAAGATAAAAGAAAAGAATGTTTATCCTAACCCAGTTAAAGAAAAACAAATATATTAATGTTTATCCTAACCCAGTTAAAGAAAAACAAATATATAAAGATGCAACAAATATATTTAGAGAATTTGCTCGACAGGAAGAAGAACATGATAATCGACAAGACACAGTAAAAGAGCTAATACATTTGGTACAAAAAGATAAAACAATATTGCAATTCATCGACTTACTGTATAAGATAAAACACAACAAAAACACTGAAAAACAAATAAAGAATATCTACAGCTTAAACCAAAAAGATAAAAGTGATGTCGACCCACTTGTCGACCTGGAAATTGAAGGATACCACATCCGACAAGTTGTACTCGATTTCGGATCACATGTAAATATTATGACTCGAGACACATGGGAATAGTTAGGCAGACCTCGATTATACGAATCAGGCATATACCTGAAACTAGCCGACCAAGGCCTAATTGAACCTATTTGAGTCTGGAAAAATGTCGACACCACGATAAAAGGAATATCGACCAAAGTCAACTTCGAAATTATTGACCCTAAGGAAGGATCTAGTTCCTTCCCAACGTTAGTAGGTCAACCTTGGGGGAGAAAAATGAAAGCCTCGATATCCTTGGACAAAGAAAGAATAAAATTAAAGGGGAATGGACAAAAATTCATAGTACCTATTCATCCATCCCAAGGAGAACCTTGGACAGAACCAATTGATGAAGATGTCGACATCCGACAACTATATCAAATACAGAATAATGAAGATTACACAGAACCTAATACATATGGTGAAATTTACTTAGGAAACCAAGACTCGGTAGGATACAATTCAAATGCAGAACTATATGATTGGGAGGTTGAAAACTATGAAACAAGAGTAAGAGGATGCTGGACCATTCAAAAAGTATAGAAGAAACCAGTCAGACAATGCTTTGTGGTGTCCATCATCCCAAAAATATTTGAGAAGAAAATTAAGGAATATCCTACCTTGCAACCAACAAATATAAATACCACAAAAATCCCAAGGTATAAAGAAAGAGAATCACCAGTTATGCATGTAGAGCAAGTATCTAGGAACATTGGTGAACATGGCCGACTACAAAGTTTAGTAGAAACTTTTACAGGACAAGTTGCTAAATGGTGGGATACCCATCAGTCAAGACTGCAGACATGGACAACAGGTTCAAATTTTTTTTAGAAAGACTTGGAGGAAAGAAGTTAACCAACCAGGCTCAGATACCTATATTTACCCAAGGACAGGATCCAGAAAACCATATAAAGACATGTAAAAAAGAATGGAGAAGACTTGGATATAAAGATGAACGTACATGGCCACACTTATTTACATCAACACTTGCCGACTTACCAAACAAATGGTACAAAATGGAAGAAGCTCAAGGTGAAACATTCCTATGGCATGAACTCAAAGAGAATTTTATCGAAGATTTCAACTTTGAACCCCAAAATGAGAATTTGGTCGAAACTGCAATACAGATCAAAGCATTTGTACAACCAACAGAAAACAAAACCCTAAGGGACAACCGACCAACAATAAACTGTAACAATATACAAACCGGGACAATACCACAGTCAACAAGACTACAGATGGAAAATGAAAATTCGGAAGGGAAAAGATTTAGATGGAAATCAAACCATGTCGAAATGACCAAACCTATTCACATAGTATTTAAAGTTGAAACTACCAACAAGGAGGATACCGACCGATTGACTGCAGCAGACTTCCCTGGCACATTCTCACAGTTTAAGGAAGGAAGTCGACCAATCAATGAAGCTAAAGCACCGGAATGGCTAGATGCTAAAGTCAAAACTTGAGAATTCGACATATCAAATGATGATCGACCAAAAATAGCAAAAATTGGAGACTACTAGTCTGAAGCACAAACCCCATAGATCACAAACCTACTGAAAGAATTTCAGGATGTATTTGCTAGAGACTATAAGGATCTTAAAGGTCTAGTACATGAAATGGGCGAAATGAAGATCGACATTAAACCTGATGTTTGACCTGTCAAGAAAATACCATATAAACTAGCTCATAAATACAAAGAGATAGTCAATAAAGAGATTGATAGCATGCTTGCAGCAGGAATCATCTACCCTATTGACCAATCAGAATGGGCAAGTCCAATGGTGGTTCAACCAAAGAAACATGATCCAACCAAGCTAAGGATCTGTGTTGACTTCAGAGAACTCAATAAAGTTACATTAACAGACCCATTTCCAACTCTTTATGCAGATGAAATCTTAAATGAGGTAGCAGGACATGAATGCTATTCGTTTATAGATGGATTCTCAGGTTATATCAAGTACAAATAGCCAAAGAAAATAAAAAAAAGACAACATTCGTATGTGAATTTGGATCATTTGCTTACAGGGTTATGCCTTTTGGACTTACAAATGCACCTGCAATCTTTTCAAGGATTGTGGTTAAAACATTTCAAGAGTACATTTACAAAACAATGGTAGTATATTTCGACGATTAGACAATATACTCTACACTAAAAGACCATTGTAAATGGCTAAGGCTTATGCTGGAACGATGTCAACAGATCCAACTATCACTAAACATCAAGAAATGCATATTTATAACTCCTATAGGAATACTATTAGGACACATTGTCTGTAAAGAAGGTATTAAATTCGACTTCACAAAAATAAAAATCATCCTCGACTTAAAACCTCCGATGAATCCAAAACAAGTCAGGGTACTACTTAGTCATACAGGATACTATAGAAAATTCATAAGACATTATTCAGACATGACATACCCATTGGAAGAATTGCTAAGAGATTATCAGAAATTTAACTGGACAAAGGAGTGCAACATATCATTCGAAAAACTAAAAAGAAAGCTAGTCGAAGCACCCATCCTAAGGTTTCCAAACTAGTCGATCAAATTCCATGTTCACATCGATGCATCAGGCCTAGCAATAGGAGCAATCCTAACTTAGCCAGGAGATGATGGAATGGACTACCCTATAGTCTACAGTAACAGAAAACTAAACAAAGCTGAAAGAAACTATTCAACAACGGAAAGAGAAGCCTTAGGAATGGTCTTTGCACTACAAAAATACCGACACTACCTACTAGCTAATCCATTTATCCTTTACACCGACCACCAAGCACTAAAATACCTCGTAAATAAGCCTCTACACCATGGAATAATTTGTCGATGGCTACTTCTATTCCAAGAATTTGAATTCGAAGTCGTTGTCAGACTAGGTAAGCTAAATGTTGGTCTCGACCACTTATCTCGAATCGACACAGGGGAGGAACCGACGGGAGTCGAAGATGACTTACCGGATGCACATTTATTTCAAATAGAAGTAGTCCTAATAGAGTTAGAGGAAATAGCTCAGTTTTTAGAAAATGGACAAGCACTAGAAGGTATGAGTACGAAGAAGAAACAGATCTTAGCCATGAAAGCTGCACCTTATAGCCTCATAAATGGATTCCTATATAAAATAGGTTTAGACGACATCCTCAGAAGGTGTGTACTGGAACATGAAAGAAATAATATTATGTATGAAGCACATTATGGACCTGCAGGAGGACATTTCCAAGCAAATACAACTGCAAAAAAAATCCAACAATCAGGGTTGTGGTGGCCGACACTTCACAAAGGTTGCAAAACTTTTGTAAGCCAATGTGACAGATGTCAACAGCTGGGTTGACCCCTTCCTAGTACAGAAATTCGCCTGATATCAGTAAACCCAAGTTTGACATTTGAAATTTGGGCCATCGACTTCATAGGACCATTTCCTATACCAGCAAAAAGATTAGGTGCAAGGTACATAATAACTGCATTCGAATATGTAACCAAATGGGCAAAGGCAAAACCAGTCGACACATGTTCCAGCGATATAGCTGCTAAGTTTATCTATGAGAATATCATTACCAGATTTGGAGGTCCATTAACCCTAATCAGTGACCAGGGAACACACTTCATCAATAAAACTATTAAAACACTAACAGACCAATTCCAAATCGATCATCGACGGAGTACAGCTTACCACCCTCAGTCGAATGGAGCAATTGAAGCATTTAACAAAACATTAAAAAAAAAAATTAACAAAAATATGTAACACCGAAAAATACGACTGGGATGAAAAGACACCTGCAGTACTATGGGCATACAGAATGACATATAAGCGTTCAACCGACCAAACATCGTTTTGACTAGTTTATGGACAGGAAGCAGTAGTTCCTCTACACTTTCGACAACAGAAACCTATTATCGCAGAAATTTTGCATGTCGATGTCGAACAAAGAAGAAAGGACCGACTATTGCAACTAAGTAAACTTGAAGAACACCAAATGATCACATTACAACATCAGGGAATCCAGAAACAACAACAGAAGGCATGGCACAACCGAAACATCAAAAACAAAAACCTATCGATAGGAGACCTTGCCTTACTATACAATAGTCAGGTAAAAGGAAAACCCAAAAAGCTACATACAGAATGGATGGGACCCTGTGTTGTCGAAGAGATACATGCCAATGGATCAGTCCGACTAAGGACATTACAAGGCATAGTATTTCGGAAACTTGTTAATGGTGCCGACTAAAGCGGTACAGAAACTAAACCAGTTCGAAAGAAGAAAAAAACATATAACGACCATAAAGGTTAAACAAAAGCTATAAAAACCTGAAAATCCAAAAACTAAAATAAGATCGGAAAACATAAAACAGTATGACGAGAAATCACCACCATGACAACCGACATCACACCCATCGACATAACACCATCGACCGCTCACATAATCGACATCGACCAACAACCTCGGAAGTCCCATCCCGCGTTCATGACTACGAATGACAAAATCAAATCACCATTAACACAAAATCAAGTGCTCATGCTGGACCATCACGTCCTCCATTAATACACCCATCGACAAAAACGTCAAACACATCAACTATAAATACTGAACCTCCAAAGGATCATTTATAGCATTCCGAACAAAGAGAGCAACTTAGCAACCAGACGACTGAAAACCAAGAATACCAAAGTAAAATCGACCAGCAGACTGACAAGATGGCACCTAAACAAACCAGAGCTGTAGCCAAGGCTAAAGAACTACAGACCATGGAGACACCATTGATGAGGAGACTCAAATTCATTAAGAACGCTAAGGTTCAGGAGGGCTCATGGGCGAAACTATGGGCCGAGATTAAAGAATGGGCTTATGTCAACAAAAGGCCTACACAAGCTGTAGAAAAAATCAACCACAGTACCATTGTAAACTACATCAATGCGCCAATCATGGCCAGTTTTGGAGGCACGAAGGAAACAGCGGTGAAATTTATCATAAGGCAGTATCATAACGGTAGATTTTACTTCGACCGATCAGTTGAAATCTCTGGGGAAGTAATTTCCAAATTGACTGAAATCTCTAGGGAAGTAATTTCCAAATTGACTCGGTTATCTAACCAAGCTGAACCAGTACCAGTCGGAATCAAAGAAGGGCTGGTAGAGGAGCTAACAAGATCAGCATCAGGAAAAAACTCCAAAGGGCTAATGATTAGCCAAATACAAGCTCGAATGTCGCAAATAGTGGCCAAAATCATAGCCACTGCACTTACACCGACAGGCCAAGGAAGCGACCTTAAACTGGATATGTTGGAGGCAGTGGATACCATTACCGACACAGGAAAAATATGCAGATGGGCTGAGTATGTCGTCGACATGCTCAAAGGAATCTGTGAAAAATGCCAGGAGTCGGGAGGGATCATAAGGTTTCCATCCCTTATGATATGGATAGTCATGTACTCGTTGGGCCCTGTCGGAGACAAACAGTTTCAAGAACCGACAAAATTCCATATGTGGAGATTCAAACCGTTCTCTCAAAATGGAACATTGAAGGAACTAGCAAAAGGCAAAGTGTTGCTAGAAAACTGGTTCCAACAACTGAAAGTCCACACGACCAGATGGAGGGTGCCTCAAAACATCCGACGAAGTCTGCCCAAAACTGCTCACATCCAATTAGAGCTCGACCATACCACGGTGTGGTACATGCAGGGTGCTAAGGCAAAGGCAAAAATTCTCAACTATTACCCGACAGTTGAAGAAATTTTCCAAGATTTGGCTCGACAATCGGGTACAAAATTGTCGATACCAGCAAGGGAAAAAGAAATAGGCATGTCGATAGAAGAGCCACTGATTGACCAAGAGAAAGAAGAGGATTATGAGCTCAGGTTATATATCGGCACATTTGTGTCTGAGGAGACACCTGCAGAAGACACTGGTCAACTGCAAATTATAATCAGACCACCAACACTACAAAGGGAAGAGACACAAGCACAACAACTGGTAACTAATCCAGCTGAGGAAAGCCTCGTCTCAACTAAAGACCAAGGGGGAGTTTTAGACACTGAAAACCCCGAGTATGCTGTCACCAAAGAAAATATATGCAAATTGTCGAAGGAGATAGCAGCCTCAAGAAAAAGAAAAAGAACCTAGGAACAGGAGCAGGGGAAGGGTAAGGGAAAGCTTATCATTGCAGAGTCCTCAGAAGATAAGGAAGAACTAGCAGCTACAGCCTACGACATTATAGAAGATGCTGCAACAAACAAAATTCCCGTCGAGACCCAATTCCAGAGATTTGTCGAAGCAGAGGCACAACAAGGTCGTCCAAAGAAGGTGAAAAGCACAAACACTTCAACGGCTGAAAATGTTGTGGATCTTGTGACTACACCTCCACCCCCATCTCCGACCAAAATAACGCAAGAGCTAATTCCAAAACCTCCTTCCATAAGCCCAATCGACATATGCAAGAATGCTATGTCGGAGACCCTGAAGGAGAAGTTCGACCGTGACAGAGACCTCCAGTGATGCATTGAAAAAATTCCTGAGTTACTCATGTCGGTTCAAAATTTCACCACCAAAGCCCCTTTGTTTGAAGCTGGTGGATCCAGACTGACTGCTCCCCAACCTGGCCAAGTACTCCAGATGCCGAGGACTTTTGTGATTTCAAGTTCAACATTTGAGATAAAACCCGACAAAGAAGCTGAAGTTGTCGCAAGTCGGACCACATCTATCATTCCGACCGACCCCGAACCCAACCCACTAGCCAATGAACCGGTCGAAGATGAGGAAGGAGAGGACATGGACGAAATAAATCGAGAAATCGAGGAACTATTCTCCGACCTCTAGGAAAAATCACCTCCACAAATCCATGACCCCTCACCCGACCATATCTCCACTAATCTAATCACACTAGACCATTCACCAACACCATCACCACTGCTTCACCACCTAGAGTCTCTAATCCAACCAGCTACACCTGAACCACCTCCACCACAACCATTAGCACCAACCGCACCCACATCTAGACCCTCTGTATCCAACCAACCAGATGCACAACCAGCTGCAGCAGTTATCCAACCAGCCCAACCAAAAATACCATCGACCACTGTTAGCCAGTAACCAGACAATCCAATTTTGACTCTTGCAGGTACACAAGTGCCAAAGCAAGTAGAGCAGCAAAAGCACAAAAGAAAGAAAGACAAAAAGAAGAAGGACCATTAAAGCCAGACGACAATGGTCCACATCAATCAACTTGGGTCGACCACTGTAATCGATCCAACTAAACTGAGGGATGGAGAATTAGGGAAACTCTTGGAATCATTGGCAATCGAAGCAAAAACAAGGAGCCAGAACAGATGTAGGGAGCTTGATGAGAATGAAAAAGAACAAGTCAATTTCCTTGACAAATGCAAAAACTTGGTGCAATCTGTGATACCAGGTCTGACAGAGGTCGACACAGACAAGCCGTTAGAAAAGGCTTATCAGCTATTTGAGAGCGTGGTGTCAGTGCTATAGACACAAAGGCAGGATACAAAAGAAGAGCAAAAAGAAGAAATAGTTCGACTGCTGACACAGTAGCACACAGCTTTTGTATAAGCATACAAGGTACTACGAGATCACATGGAGTACTCGGTCATTACAGAAGAAGTACTCAGATATTGGCCTGCATATTATGGGCAAGTCTATCAGCAAGTTTGACAAACTCGACAAGAAATCCAAGCGCTCAAAAAGATAAAAAGCATAAAGGTAGAACTCAGGAGCACAATTGAAAATCAAATAGTGCTCGAAACAGCCAAATGTAGAAGCACGAGCGACAAGCACACCAGTGGGTGCAACAAGCAATTCCAAATCTAGAAAAATTAGATATTATCTACCCGCAGATGAGATGAATTTTTGAGACAACAGAGGAAAAGGACCAGTTTATGGGTCCCGACATGGAGAAGATAGTAGAATTTTTCATTTAAGAAAAGATGTCGATATTATAAAGTCTGACTACATTAACAATCGACATCCAAAAAATACTGCAAAGTTGGACAACATTTCAACATCAGCTGGCAGTGATAGCTAAAGCAATTGTCGAAGTCTGTGTGCAGAAAAGACCAACAATTAGACTTCATAGCCCATGAAGACCAAGCACAGAAATAACCACCTAAGGACAGGCAAAGAAAATTTTTTGTACCTCCCTGTTTCTTCGGGACGAAGAAACATTTTGTTTGTGGGGGAGATGTTGGAGGAGCAAGTCGGTAAGCCGACTTGAACGATAGCCGACTTAGTCAATCAGCTGACTAAGTCGGTCAGCCGAATAATTAGAGGTTAGGTCGGCCACATAAGGTCGTGTCGGTTCACCAAACCGATAGGTAGTTATTTGTAATTGTTTGTAATTCATATATGTTAGGCTGTTGAGCCGGATGAGAACTCGGTTCAGTTCTCTGTATTGTATGGACCCTTTCATTATAATATAATTTGTTATTCTGCTTACTTGTTCTTGTCTCTTGTCTCTGTTATGTATGTCTGTTATTAATGTGTATTATTGGTAACCCTATGTGATCTGTGAGATTACAACACTATACTATAGAACTTAGTTTTCCAAAAATATAGCTTAATTGATCTAAATAAAACTATGATTTAAAATTAAATAATTAAATAATTTCAGTGGAATCATGATTTCCAAAAATTTAGAATATTTAGTATAAATTTTATACTAATAATAATAATCTAATTTTAAGGTCCCTACCAAGTTCAACATGGAATTGGTGTATAAGACCCGGGCCCTTGTTTGTGGGATAAGGAAACTTTGTGGGATAAGGGACCCCTCCCACAATGATTTAACTATTAAATTTTAGGGTGACCTTCTAGGAGGCTCTACCAAGGAAACACATGTTCTTAACCATTAGACACACTCAAACTGTATAAAACTCTACTCTCCTAATAACCAATCTTAATATCATGGTTTTGAACTTAATTCCACTAGGTTTTAATAGGTTTTAGTAGTATTAATTTTACAATATTAATTTTTATGAAGGAATTTTAATCCCAATGAATGTTGAGTAGTATCTACAACATTCATTGTTAAGAAGGAGATTATACTCGGCATGTAATTTGTTGGAATTTGACAAACCAAGAATATTGCAATTTGAATGATCCAAGTTGATTTAAATTCCCTTTTTAAGTTGTAATTTGAATTTATATTTGTTTCTAAGTGGCAGTTTGAAGATAGTGAAATTCATTTAAATTGAATCTGCACAATTAAAAGAAAAACCTATTAAAAAATACATTAGAATGACGAGCAATTAAGTGCCCTTCCTACTATCTCATAGTTGTTACAATGGGTTTTGTAGATCTAACCATCATCGTTTTAATATCAATCTACTATGATTTGTCAAGTCTGATTTTTCCCTACAAATCCCAAAATAACAGTGTTATGATTAGTCCCATATGATAAAAAGACATGGAAACTACCTCAGTCAAAGATCTATGTTCGTAGATTGCATCCTTGTTGGTAGTGATTATTTTGTATGAAATATCTCTCACGGAATAACTATGGATGAGATCAATATGAACTGGCATAGATCCATCTTAAATCGTATCTATCAAGCATCGAGAAGGATCCAATTTCTTGAGGTCTATTTTTTTTAACTTCAATTTTTTACACATCCAAAAAAATTACACCTCGAAAAAATTGATCCCTCAAGGTGCTTGATATTTTCATATTTAAGATGGACCTATGCTAGTTTTATTTTATTTTATGTTATGAGCACATGGGGATTTTTTTTAATTACTTTTTATTTGGTTTTAATTTGTTATTTTATGAGTCGACGTTAAATTTTTTAATTACTTTTTATTTTTTATAACATAACGCTACGCTGCATGACAACATCTCCCCCATTCTGGGTTGTAAATCACCGTGCTCCTCTCGTTGCAAATATCTCTCATAGAAATACCATGACTAAGATCAATATGAATAATGAGAGTACCGTGGCTTCAATTGAAAGCCAGATATAAGGATTGTAATGGTATAAGGTTGCAAGTTGTGATAAATAGAAGAGTACATGGTATATATGAATATGACTACAATTTAAGTACCATACATTTATATGAATCTAGGATTTTGCTTCATTCCTCTCTTTTTCTTGTATGTTTTTCTCCCTATTTTATCTCCCTCTCCCTTATTTGTTAAAGTACATGGGCCTTTGAGGAATTGAGGGGACCCATCTAAACTAGCTTATCCTATTATTGAGTAAGTATGAAGGAACAATCATCCCAATGTGGCATCTTCCATGTCTTTCCCATAGCTATTTTTGTAATTTGGAAGGAAGATACAAACATTAAGTATTGTGGATCCAATTTTGAGAGAATAGAGAATATAGGATTCTCATTTTTCTTCTAAATCTCACACAACTTGAGTTGCAATAACAAGACTTTAAAATTAATGAAAAAATCCTGAATGTCGAATTTATACCTAGGCTCATAGCAATGGGCTCATTCTCCAATTGGTATCCCACATCGTATCATGCTTGCCGAAAATAAATTCAAAGATGGTCCATACTTTATTCAGTGTTGAAGCAGATTTTATACAAAACTAAAGATATGGAGAAATTGATAGGAACAACAATGCAAAGGCCTCAGCCATCTCATTAACCCACCTTGGTTTCTCCATTGTATGGGTTCAAGTTCTATTCGCATATAATCTTATGAACACCCTAATTCGTCAAGAGAATAATGGACTTAAACTTCCACTCATAGTAATTGAATGGAGTAATGATAACATGTTGGGGCTAATCCATCTTATTTTTTGTGGTTTCTATTGATGTGTCTTCTTCCTACAAAATAAAGGTATGCTCCTCCTAGATTCTAGTTATTTGTGATGCCATGCAAAATCTTGTGATCACTTATAGGAGATCACAACTAGGTCTAAAATCTAATGAACAACAATAATTTGAGAAATTTTATAAAGGAAAAAAGAGAAAAGAGAGTCAAGAGAAAAATCTTGGTGCAAAAGATTGAACTCTTATTCAATAATTCACAAAATGGATAATCTTGTCATATAGGAAATTTAAAATGTATGCAGATGCATGGAGACCTAGATTAGAGCTCAAATTCCCTAGTTAGCCATGCAATCTCTCAAGGATGAGTTAACTAGATCATAATTGACCCAGATGACAAGTGGAGAGGCTTAATTTCCTAAAATGATGTAGCTAGAAATATTGAGCTGCGAACCCTTCCTTAATTCATGGAATTAGGTTCCATGATCTTAAACATGCAAGTTTGGATCCTAAAATTACCTAAATGATCTTAAAACCAAGAACGCTTCTTACTAGCTAAAAATAGCATATTATCCCCTTAAGTCAAGGGATGAAAAGTTCTCATGGCTCACTTGATCAAGTTTAATAAAAAATGGACCATACGGATCATGGGACCAAGATCTAAAGTTCCTTAGTGAGATATTAATGCTAAGAAGAAAATAAATGTGCTCTAACAATCATAACCCATTCATCCAAGCCTTCAATGAAAAATGCATTGATGGCATTAAGATCAACTTATTAAGCATTTATGAGAACCAATACCATATTAATAAAGCTTATTGATAAACATGTATGCATTTCCTAACTTTATCCCCACTATTTATATACTCAACTTCATTCACTAAGTAATAGGGTATTACTTTTGTCTCCATAATTTATGAGACCCACAACCATATTGGTATCACACATAGACCACCCTAGATACCTTTTCCTACTCTATCTCCATTATTTTTATGTGTTGAACTTCAATCCCTTAGGATTGAGGAATAAGTTATGTCTCATATTTTTCCATTTCTTCCAATCCTTAGTAAACTCACCACGTTGCCAAGTTATTGTAAATCAACATAGAAAACACTATATGTAAGTCCATAACCATCTATGAAACAACTTTCAAAATTAAAATTAAGAATAAAAGACTTAGATTTCATCACATACCATCAGCATAAAAAGGATTGGAAATATATTTATCCTAACATAATTTGAACATTGTAAATAGTTTCCAATGGACCATTAGTCACCCAACAAAGATGATAAAAGTTTAAGGTAAAAATGTAGTCTCTCTCTCTCAAATTAATAATAGTTTTATGTAAAATCTCATATTTGATTGTACACTAAATCAAGTGAGTCAAAGAAACTCGACTAACAACTTTTTCAACCTACTTGCTTAGCATGGTGAAAACCATAACAACTTTATGAACCTACTTTCTTAGCACGGTGAAAACCATTGCAACTTTAAACCTTAGCAAAAACATATTATGTGGTACTTAGTTGAAATGCCTTACTATCTATTGGCCCCCAACAAATTCCCTTCTATTTTTCGCAAAATAAAGGGACCCTATTAGAATTTGTGTAAATACTTGGCTTTTGATTATCTTACTACTTTTGCATTGTCTCTTCCTTGATTTGGTTTTCTTGGAAATTGAGTTGGTGGTCATTTGTTTTCTCTTTGAATTCTTCATGCGACAATGACTTTATGACATCATTTAGTGAAAATTTTATATCATTTTATTACATCATTAGATTACTATTTAACCGACAATTGATTATTTTGTCATTTGAGTTTTCTTATTATTTGATGGTTGTCGACTAACATTTGCATGCTCTTATTTGACCTTAGTTGGGTTGATTTTATACTTTGGTTTGGAAAAATTGAATCATTTTGATTTTCGACAACTCCACCAATTTTCAATCTTCAATATTATTTGGGCATTTTTGGTGGATCTAAATGTTCTTATTCAACACTCAATTCTAGGATTTCCATTCAACTTTTGATCATTCCCTACTAAAGTGTGATGCTTATAGCTTTCTGGTAAAAAAACATTTTAGTTCGAAGTTTCTCATTAACATGACAAAGAATTCAGCTGAAATATATGGTCAATTTCATGTGGATAAGATGTTCATCTAAATAATGCCAATTCCTTAAGAAATGTCTTAGAGAGGATATAATTTTTTATCATTTATTTTAATTATATACTTACTTTATGGAGTAATTGATTATAAATTGATCCTCACTAAGAAGTTTGCATAATAATTTTTATTTGGCATATTTATATTTTAAAAGAGAGATCAATTTATTCAAATATTTAAGTTATTTTTAAAACTTTTAATTTTGTTTTAAAAAATGATAAAATATTGGTTTACATAAATAATTTAAAATTTAATTTTATATAATTATTTAAACCAATATACCTCTAATAAAGGTGACTTTAAATTTAGGAAAGGAATTATTTCCTAAACAAATTTACATTTAAAAAAGTAAAATAAACTTGTAAATATGTAGATCATACCAATAACTAAATACAAGAAAACAAACAAAAAGTGTATATATAAAACTATGAAAACAAGTGGAATAAGCAACAAAGTCGCTTAGTACCTGCCGCTTAAGAAAAGTTTGGAAAAAGTAATAATAACACTAGATGTAGCAAAGAGGCTTACTGTCAAGTCTTAAGTAAAAAGGAGATTGCTTAGTCTCTTCCGAAAAGTTTGAAGAAAATAATAATAGGTTAACATTTTAAATGGTAAAGGGATTACACATTAATGAATATATAATCCAAAATAATTAAAAAACACATTAATAAATTGACATTAATAAACCCATAAATCTAGGAAAAGTAACATTAGATGTATAGAACAGTAAAGAAAATAGAATATTACTAATAACCAAATGGAAGCATTCTATTGTTATGAGAAAAGCATTTTATGAAAGCCTTTCTTGAATTTTGCAAGGAGACCATTATATTATAATTTTTTCTAAGAAAAAAGATATTAAAATTAGAATTCATGCTTTTTGGTTGAGGAATTTTCACAAATTGAAGTATTATAAATGGTAAAATATACATAGGATTCACACCATCTACAATCGAGGGGTTTCTGCAATGGTCTACACAGAGTGAAAAAAATGTGCATAAGTAATTCAATTTGAAGACTTAGTTGTATGAATAATTTTACTTTGAAAATAACTAATTTAAAACACTGTTTCAAAAGTAATAGAAGGAACGAACCTTTGAATTTAATTTTGGACCTACCCAAGTGGCTCCTGAATAACTTAACCCAATTAGGGATAGGTGATCATGACCAACTTTAATCTTACCTATTCTACAATTATCTCAAAAGAGAATTCATGGAACATTAGTAGCCACATACAACTCTAGCCTTCCAAAATTGTTTTATTAACCACATACTTGAGTGCATAATGATCTATATTAAACTAAAAAATCCCTCCTATAGGTAGTGGTGTATTTTTTATAGATCATAAACCATTTCTAAACCCCCACTCTTCATAGTGATGTAATTGCATTCAACTTGTTAGAACTTCTTGCTAGAAAAATAGATTGGGTAATAGGCATTTCTTTCTCATGCTACATGAGTAATATTCCCAAATTTGTACCAAAGGACTCCTTATGCACATGAAAACCAACACTCCATTTTGGGAACATAGATGTCCTAGGTATTTATGAGCTTCTCCTTCAAGCTAGGAAAAGAAACATCACACTCAAGGGACCAACAAAATGCTTTAGAATTCTTCAATGACTTTTCCAATGGTTAGGTAATTGTGTCATAATTGAAAATGAATCTATTATAATGCTAGAAATGTCCCAAAGTTAATTGACAAATATTTACATTGACCAGGTCCCACAGTTTGACAAATACACCTTTGAAGGGTGAACCAAGAATCCTTCCTAACACATAATGCGTCCCCACACAATACCAAAAGCTATGTAGAAATGTAGTTC
>LPNX010515623.1:1230572-1305100 GCA_001517045.1 Pseudotsuga menziesii
GTGGAAGTCCCGATTTGCACGATTCACACTTAAATTATGCACGCCATAACAATATCAATGCCATGCTATTGAAAAAAGAGTGAAAATTGAAACAATTGATAGCTATAGCATTTAGCAAATTTATTTGTCTATTAAATGAACATGAACCAGACGTTTTACACATGAAATCCTCGCAATATGGGCTACTGTCACCCTACCGATACAGTCTACTCTCACCCTGATGCCGATCATAACAAATGACGAAGCTGAAGGAAGCTAGAGACTTGACGTTATGATTTTATTTTCGAATTTGGATTTGCACTTTTATTATCAACTCTAATGAATTCAAGAGTAACAGTAGTAATCAAAATGGTTGGAGATCGCATTGAGTTGCAATGTCGAATGCAGGTTCGAAGTATTTGCCGCTGAGAATCGCTTTGGTGATCACATTGTTGGCTTGATCTGTCTAGTGAACTCCATCCCATATCACATATGACCCCGGATCGCCGCACGGTTCCACCTTCACAGCCTCTCCATTCAGAATCCCCGAGCTTCCGCACCATATATTGGCGTCGTAGTTATACTTTCCTCCAACTCCACAACAAGCTCGAGTGGTTTGGTTGAACCCTGCATGCATTCACACTGGCTGTTAGATCAATTAGAAATGGAAGGGAATAAAACAAAATAATCTACAATAAATTATACGCAACCAAATGGTCTCTTGATCAAATTTGCAATGCGCAGTACCATAGTTGGAAGGGTTAGTCATTAAGTCAGAGATGATGTCATAATTGTTGACATAGATGATGTTTGCGTCCTTGAGCTCATTTCAGAGGTTTGAAAGTTTTCGTCTCAGTAGAAAGTTATAGTAACGGACTGCTTTGTTGAAGGAAATAGAGCAGCCGTACTTGTCCAAATCATTGGTGGGGGCAAGAGAAAGCCAGAAGGGTTGGCATCCTTGAGGCGCAACATTCTTCACCAAAATTGTTCTTGCACCTTCATTGTATAGCTCCTGCAGGATGATCCATCGCACAAACACCATGGATACGATCATAAGTTTAAATTACAATATCTCAAAATTACATATTTACTAGATCTAAAATCGATGTTCAGATGGATCGTGGCTGGCTGATTCAAAAGAATTTGTAAATCGAAATGGAGATCATAGCTGATAATACCTGGACAGCAACTGCAATAGACCTGGCCACGTTGGGAAGAACGCTCTGTGGGAGCTGGTTTGGGGTCATATTGAGGTTCTTGTACGCATAGCTGAAGTCATTGCCTCCGATTTCTAGTATGTAAATTCCCTTCTCAAATGCATCTGCTCTTGGAAGATAGCTTTGAGCACCTAGTGCACCCACAAAACAAAAATGAATGTTTCCATCTACATTAGCTTCCAACATGACCATCGCTTGGCATTTATAATAAATTAGCCATGAAAACGCATGCCTTAATTACCTTGTGCACTGATGGTGGCCATGACCTGCTGTTTGAAGATCTTGAACTCATTGATCTGAACAGGGAGAGAAACTGGAGATATGAAGGAATTGGTGTCAATCGCAATTGCACCGGAGGCTGCAAAGTTGGCTCCCGACCCATAATTAGAGCCCACAGGCTGCAAGTATGCACTCAGAAACGACAATCCCAGCGCCTTTGCTGTAGCAAAATCAAACAACATTATCATAAAATTATAGATATTATCTTATGTACTTGTATGTGCGCAGAAAATATGGAAACTATAGTCAACAACATACCGAAGAAATCAATAGACAGGCGTCCATCACTGTAGCGATATGGTTTGTCCATACGGAGGATTCTCTGCAGCCTCATGATACGGGAAAACAAAGTGAATAGCACCGGTATCAGAGGTCGAGTCCCCAAAATTAAATACTGCAGGAAAGTTGCAGGCACAGTGACAAGGTATCGACAGTAGTGCCGCCATCAGAATTATGATGTCATTGTTACCAAGTGTCGACTCAAATCCAGATAACAAACTTCGAGGATGACATCATCCCTGCTTAACCAATAGCAGCACAAATAAATACAATTTTAATAAATTTAAAAATTGCTATTTTTCATATTCCATAGTTTAACTTTGTAATAGAGATTTTAATCTTTTTCATATGGACCAACTAATACAAAGTCAACGCAGCTTCACTTGTGATCAATTACAATATACACTGCCTGCGGCAGGTATAATAAGACATCTAACTCATTTTAAATTAAAAGAGCAAAATAAACTTGTAAATATGTAGATCATACCAATAACTAAATACAAGAAAATAAACAAAGAGTGTATATATAAAACTATGAAAATAAGACATCTAACTCATTTTAAATTAAAATTAAATCCAAAATGTGTACATAATATTTTGTAGATAATATATATTTTAATATATTTATATTGTAATTTTAAGATTTAATGTAATAAAGTTAGTCATATATCGAAATATTTCATATTATAATTTTATTTATAAACAAGGGTTGCAGGGAAACTTAGTGCTTGCCTAAATGTTAAACTAAAATTCCCTTAGTCCTTGCCTAAATGTTAAACTAAATTGTTTTAAATTGTTAAACTAAAATGTTCAGCTCGTGGGTGAGCCTCTCCTGAAACCTGGACCATTTCCTTTATATGATGTGGTCATACCCACTTAATCCGTCAGGATTTGAGGCTCTGAGGCTCCTCGATAGGCTTTGGTTCCCACTCAATGTGGTACATGGATAATAGGTAAAAGCATGTGAATTGATGTCCTTTATGCACAGAAGTAAGCAGTCATATGTCAAGCAAAAGAACTAGGTAGATAAAAAAAAGAACCTTACCATATAAAACATTGACTTGTAGATCTTGGATTGCTCATCTACACTACAATTGATAATAATAACCTACAATCACTTCTTTTGTTAAAATAGGGCAGAAATGTTCCTTGAAAAAAATTGTGTGAAATATTTATTGTTAATATAAACCATCTATACATATTTCCAAAACCAAATGCATGAATCCTTTACATATGTGACACATATACTACATATAAAATATCTGTAACAGGTAACCGTGTAGTACGAAAATGGTTGACATTTGATTAGGTTGTCATTTCTTAAACATAAGGTTCATCATTAAGAAGTTTGATTAAAGATAGCCATGCGTTGATTAAGGATGGTCACCATCATCTCAAACCTTATTTTTCTAGGTTCCACCACGTTTCAAACATAACTTTTTCATGTTAACCCGTGGCCACGTATTATCTACTTTGATGGACAATCTTTGCATGTTAACCTGGTGCCCAAGTATCATTTCGAATTACAACGTGGCTAGTAGATTTATTTGTTTGAAGTTCCAAGGAGAAGGATGTGTGAGGATAAGCTTTATCATGCAGATTGAAAATGGTAGGGAAAAATGAGGATTGAACAAGCCTTTGAGGTAGAGGTGTCAGCAAGGACAATCGATGAAGTGTGAAGCAGACAATGCATGGGTTGACAATGGTAGGGAGAAATGAAGCAAAAACAAGCCTTTGAGATAGAGGTTTCAGCAAGGACA
This sequence comes from Pseudotsuga menziesii, assembly GCA_001517045.1. Classification (NCBI taxonomy): domain Eukaryota; kingdom Viridiplantae; phylum Streptophyta; class Pinopsida; order Pinales; family Pinaceae; genus Pseudotsuga; species Pseudotsuga menziesii. Next base: position 1,234,087 of record LPNX010515623.1, read on the forward strand.
ATGGATGAAGCGTGAAGCAAATAACACACTGGATTTGAGCTAGCTTAGGCTTATATTTACAACTTGATAATTTTTATTTAAAAATAAAATTTAGTCTTTAAATGTTGGAAATTTAATAAGATCTGAAAGTTTTGGGATGGGAGAAGTATAACACCTTTCTTGCCATGGTCTCAAACCTAAATATTTCATAGGTTTGTTCACACCTATAATAGGAAGTCAACTTTCTTGGATTTGTGTGCTTTCTTTGTTGTAACTCAACGGTAGTGATGAGTCCCTCACACACATCAAGAGTTATGCAGTCATTGCATTTACATATCTAGTGTTGCAAGGATTTTTGTCATTAATGCTCAGTGGAATCTTGTGTATTGACAACTTTCCGCATCATCTCTACTATATCATGCAAAAGTCCCTTCTGCTAAGATGGATCATTGAGAAGGTAAATCAAAGGGGGAGAAACCCCAGTCCCAACATCGAATTTATGCTGCAATAACTCAACACCAGTCCGAGCATAAGGAATAATTAGTTTATGCTATGGATTTGAACCATGAAAAACCATTAGAGTAAGCACGAGTCAACATATTTATACGATACATATATCATTAGTTTGCATATTTACTAGCTAGCTTTTTGCTTTACTAATAATTAAGAGTTTTTCCTTTGAAATTGAAACTGAAATTGATACTGCAAATTTATCTATTTCAAGTTGAGCCGAATTCTATGAAATATTCATTGTGGACTGGAGTTTGTCCTTTGTCAACAAGAAATTGATACATGTAATTGTCTCAACAGACAGTTGGCCTCTTGGGCACAGTATTGATGATGTAGCAGAACCAAATCTAACAGAAACACTTACAACAGTGCTAGCAGTAGACGTTAGAATGAACACATAATAACACAAAATATGATTCGAACAGTCCATTGTTCTAGTGAAACCGACTTGATTCTTAAGCAAGCATTGTCTAGCCATTATGAGCCTAAGAAAGTGTAGAATGAATAATCATATCGACAGTCTTGATTAAGGTAAGTCCCCATTAGCGTTGGGATTGCTTGCTAGCACAATTGTTTTTTATAATTAGCGTGGGTTAAAAATAGAGAACCATAAATGCAAAAGAAAATTTTGTTTCAATATCATTTTTTTGTTATATCCCTCAAAATTTAGTTTCTTAAATCTTATAGATGATGATTTGTTTCCAAAAGCTAAAATTTTACAAATTAATAATAGAAACACTGAAATATTAAGTTTACTAGAGTTTATGCCTTTTTAATTTTAATTCTTTATTTATGTAATCATAATTTCATTTCAATAAGACATGAGTGCATAGTCTGCAAAAATCAAGTATTTACAAACATAATTGAGCTTTTTAACTTGAACGTAGAGTATCAGGGATGTACCTATATTCTCTATCGCACAAAGATTTGAAATCCTCTAAATATATCTCTTCGATGAAAATTTCAATTTCAACGCCAAATTTGGGCTTTACAGGTCCATATATGTTGACCCAGAATACCATCAGTGCTATCAACTAACAAAAATATGATATCTACAGTTGTGGATTTGGCTCGCTTGGCTTCAATCTTTCCATAGTCCCTTTGAGTTGTGAAAATCGGGCTTAAGAAGTACATCATTATTTCCCGTCGACGGATGCACCTATATTCTCTACTGTAGAGAGATCTGAAATCCTCTAATTATATTTCTTCGACGGAAATTTCAAAGTCAAAGTAGCAGAATTTGGGCTTTGCAGCTCCAGATATGTTGACTCGGAATATCATCAATGTTATCAACTAACAAAAATATGATATCTACAGTTGTGGATTTGGCTCTCCTGGCTTTAGTCTTACCACGGTCCCTTTGAATTTTGAAATTCGGTCTTAAGAAGTACATATTTATTTCCTGTCAACATGCTCCTCTAAGAACTGATATGAAAGACATTTTAAGTTAAGTATGGAGGTTGCAATAGCCATGAGAATAAGAAGGAATGACAGAGATATTGGGTGAGTGTGGCAGTGCAATTTCCATCACTAAAGTCTAGAGTTTATCGATACAATTTAGCAGCCACCACCAAAGCTAGAGTTCCAACAACAAATTAATGTTATTGTCTCTGTAATCATGTCTTCTCATCTGTGTAATCATGTGCAGTGAATTAATGTTCTTGTCAGTGCAACCATGTGCTACTTAAATATTAAGATCTCATCACATAGCTCTAGAACTTCGCCGCCAACCCAACAATAACAGCTTGAAGTGTATGACCAATGTAAATGGAAATAAATAAAATAAAACTATGGTTTACTTAAAAATAAAAACTATTATCATTGTTAGAAGTTTGGTTAAATGAAGAAATTTTAAAAGTCAAAAGAAAACTAATTAAAAGTCAAAGCAAAACGAATACAATTGTACTTGACCTTCTGCAGGGACTAATAAAAATTCTTAATATATTAACTTCTATTTTGTTTTGTTACGCAGAAATTCTAAACATATAAGAAAGATGAAAAAGCGAAATATGATGATGGAGAATTTATTTAAATGATATATTAAGAATGCAAAGCATAAGTACATCTCTCCAAAAAGAATAAATGAAGTGTATTAAAAGATGTCATGCTTATATAAGTGTGTCGTGAAGTTGTAGATCATAAGAATGATTACAACCATGCTAGCTACAAGTACAGTGACTTCATTACTTGAAATCACTGGAGCGACCCATTTTTGTAGAAGGTTTTAATAAATTTAATTGTTGCCATAAATATCTATCAAACGACTACAAATGGTCAAGTTACACCGCCTGTCTATTAACCATAATATAGAAATTTGCATTCGCCAAAAGATTTGGCAAGAGCTATCCATTGAGTTGCAGAGCATTTAATGCTGCTCCAGGAGGCTTGATGACCCTTGGATCTTAAGATGCCCATTGTCGAATTACTCCATTTAAATATAAGTGAGAAAAAACCATTTACATATTCGTAAAGTTTTATTTTATTTTGTCATCTTTATTATTTTAAAAAGGAAGAAACTTTAGTTCGTCAAAAATAGTACACTAGTGAAAACATTGGTGAGGGAGTGTTGACCCGATGTCCATTTTTTGTAAGCTAAGCAAGCGCCCTTGATTCCCAAAGGAATATCAAGAAACCAATATTCTTTGAAAAATTATGTTATACAGTATTTTCATAACATAATTCTTTCTCCACCTACTCCAATATAATTATTTTTTTTATATTATTTTATCTTTTACTAAAAGATTATTATTTTTACTATGATTTTATTATTTTATTAAATTACATAATAAACTAAAAGCACATCACATTTCCCATATAAAAATTATATATTTTTATACTTTTTTGAATTATATGAAAGACTAAAATTAAGTTACATTTTCCATATATATATGTTTTATCTTTTCAAAATTATATAATAAATTAAAATAATATTTTAAACTAAAATTACATTATATCATAGATATGTAATCAAATCAAGAAAAACAAACATGGTCCAGCAAAATGAAGTCATAATAAGAACTTTATTGAGCAAGACTCAAGGGTTAGCTCAATTGGTAAGACCTACGCACACTCTCTCCGTTCGGGAAAGGTCTTGAGTCCTTTGGGGTTAGGCCTTTTGTGAGGATGGCCGAGGGTTTACCACCTCTACCATCCACTAATGTAGGAAAGTATTGCTGGTTTCCGTGCATATTTCCATATGAAGAAAAAAAAAACCAAATTTAAAAAGAACCTTCCTCTTAAACTTCTAGTTTTTCGTTCTCAATGCCCATACACATGGTTCGGATCACGTATTCAGCTCGAAAGTCTTCATGATGGATTTCATTGGATTGTTCACCAACCTGTACTATACATTTTGCATTCAATCAAACGTACAGAATTCTCGATCCAGAGGTGTTTAAAGGTGTACATTTGAATCCAACCGCTCATCCGCGAGAGCCTAGCAATCCGCTCGAAAAGTGTCTGGCACATAACTATAACCCTAAAACCTGGCTTCGGCTTTCATGGGGTTTCTTTGTGCGATCGAAAGGTGAAAGCCTCTGAATTTTGTCCTGTAACTTGCAAGGCGGAGGCAAATTGTCGAGGGATACAATGAAACGGGCGTTCAATTAAATTTATGGTATTTCATTTGCTGCAGTCAGTGAAAATTATCTAGCCTATTCCAAGCTAATTAATATGGTCGTAGTAATTAATGTAGTCGTAGTAAATATGGTGTCAGCTAAATTTCAAGCTATTTAAGATCCAACAACATTGTGTCCTACTATAATAACATTAATTAACCTACATCAAGTTAAATATTGATAGCCCACGCCCCACTGCACTCAGCCATGACAGTCCTTATGCATGGCTTTCAATCGAAGCCATGGTACTTTCATTATTCATTATTTAACTTAGCCATGCACGCTGTGCTGTTCTGTGAGAGATCTTTCGTACAAAACAGTGACGCCAGCAAGGATGCAAGATACCTAATGTAGACCTAATAGTCTCCTGCAATGTAGACCTAATAGTGCCCTGCAAAATGATTATGACAACAGAGATCTTTGACTGAGGCTGTACCCACGTCTTGTTCAATCATATGGTACCGTTCGGAACTCTTCACAGGGCAAAATCAGAGTTGACAAATCAAACTGGACCAACTCCTTTTATCAACCATGGGCTCACGGGCAGGGCATTAAAATGGCTCCTCCTTCCGATGTAATTTTCAAAAGATTTTCGTTTAAATCTGTCCCTTCGATGTTAACAAATCTCGCCATCTTCAAACTGCCATTTAAAATGTTTAAAGCCCATTTAAATTCAAATTACAATTTAAAAAAGTTTACACTAAATTAAATCATTCGAATTGTAATATTCTCATTTGTAAATTCCAATTACAAAACCATATGAATGAGGCATTCCAAAATCTTTCCTCGCAATGCTGCCGCGACGGCTCAGCGTCCAATGGCTTTAAAATTAGCTCATATCAAAGAATATCACGGAGGAGTTATTTAATTTATGATTTATGAACGTCTATATTTTTTCAGAGGAAAAAATACTAGTTTTTGTTATTCATAAGAATCAAAAGACATCTTTTACATATTCTATCTTTCCTGGCAGAGAGGAAAATAAGAAACCATATTAGAACATAGACAGAGAGCCTGCAAACAGCCATCAAGAAGAAGAAGCAAAAAGTCTGATCATAGCAGACTTTTCTCATCATCCCTGATAGATCAGGTCAGAATATGCAGAGTAAGATCGGAGGTGATCATCAAAGAGAGACATATCAAATGCTGAGAGCCAAATGCGGAAAAAAAGAGACTCAGCAAAATCTAAAATAGCATAAATTGGCCATGATCTATGACCATTCCATCCAAAGATTCAGAGAAGGTTCCATATCCCATATCCAACTTCAGTGCCTGCTTGGAGAGACCGTCCGCCGGCGAGTTATGCTCACGGAATATATGTTTGAAAATCACCTGTGGGACATGTTGAAGCATATTTCGTATATCATCACACCAATGTATCAAAGAAGAAACATTTAGCGCAGCAAGTCTGTTGAGCCAGGAAATAATAACCATAGAGTCACCAAAAATCGTGTGTATGGGTAAGCCCATCATCAAACTCACTCTTAGAACAGCCCAGAGTGCCAATAATTCCGCTCTTGTGTTTGTGCTGCAACCACAACCCATAGAGAAACTAAAAAAATGGACATCATTTAGATATATCACAAAACCTATACCTCCTATGTTCTCTGCAGCAGCCCCATCAAAGAATCCACAAGGAAAGACCTTCAAAGGGCTTGGGCCGATGTTCCAGAGTTTATGTTTTTTTTGTGGAGCAAGATAGAATTTTAGCAAGCTCTCAACCCTGGAGATGAGAGCATGAACAACAGGCTTCATGTTTTCAAAAAGACATTTATTCTAGAGAATCCAGATACACCAGAACGTGAAAAGAGGCAAATGTCTAAAGTGAGCTGATAACGCAATATTGTTGAACCAGTGAGCCAGAAAGGAGGAGACAAAATTGAAGATGGGGGAAGAGAACCCATACCGAGCCGCAAAGTAGGAGAGAATACTCACTAAAAAAGGGCAGTCCAAAAAAAGGTGCTGGATATCCTCTGAATTCCTTTCACACAGAACACAACGACTCGGGCCCTGGAACCCACGAATTTGAAGTTGATCCCATGTTAGAATCCGGCCTCTGTCCAAAAGCCAGATGAAACAAGCTATTTTCAGAGGAATATTTTGAGTCCAGAGAATATCAAGTACTGGGTCCTGATCCTCTGAACAACAAGCAGATGAGATACATTCATAGCCCATTGCAGCAGTTAAAGGGCCCACATAATTGTTATGTGACCAGAGAAGAAAGTCACAGTGATCAGAAAGACAGATTCTGCCAAATTCCAGCCCCCTGATATAATTCTCCCAATGAGTTTTCCAATCACCACAAAGATCAAGCTCATCTGCCAAGAACCAGTAACCCGAAGCAAATGATGTTTGGTTCCTAGCTTGGGCTAAGGTACAAATCCCATAGTCTTCCAGATAGTCTCTTAAGTCGCGTGGGAGAATAAAGGAGGTGCCCATACCAACTACGGGATCCACACCCAGACGAATAGCTGAGCCATTCCCCACTTGCCAGAGTAGCCATTTACCTAGCCAAGACAAGGTTAAGAGGAAACCTCTCCAAATAACCGAAGCGTTCTGCAGAAAGAAACTTTTCTCCCGAAGCCAAGAGTGCAGAGGCAATTTTTTCATATATTTAATAGAAAGAAGTTAAAGCCGGATGCCATTGCTATTAAGAGCAATCCAGAAACTTTTCAACCTCAAAGAGAGACTGAAACTAGGAAGATGCTTTATTCCCCAGCCACCCAAAGAAGTAGGTCGCGCAAGTAGATGCCAGTCTACGAGGTGAAACTTCTTAATCTTCGATGTGGAGCCCCATAAAAAAGAAAAAATCAGTTGTTATTATGGACAAAAGCAGGATTTATCCATATTAATACACATACCAGAGGCCTCACAAAATGTGTCTAGAATAACTTTGAAAGCCATCCACTCCTCAAAAGAACCCAAACCAAATAAAATCACATCATCTACAAATAGTAAATGTGTGAGGAAAAGTTGTGATGAAATCTTGATCCCTTTAATTTTACCATTTCTTTTGGCATCTTCAATCAGAAGACTAAAAGCTTCGATTACTAGGATGAACAACAGGGGAGACAGTGGACAACCCTGCCTAATTCCACGCGAGGCCGGGAAGAAGGTTGAAGGAGATCCATTTACAAGGACAACAAAATTAGCAGAAGTAATACATCTCAGGATCCAGTTCACCCCCACAAGAGGAACCCCGATTTGGATAAGTAAAAGACGGATGAAGGTCCAAATGACTCTATCAAAAGCCTTTGTCAAGTCCAACTTGAGGATGAGGGTTTTTTTAGTTTTGACTGAATGAAGGACTTCCTGCGTGATGGTTAAGGGTTCGAGGATCTGACAGTTCTTCAGAAAGCCGTGTTGCTGAGGAGAGATGGAAGTATTTAAGAAAGGTTTGAGTCTCAGGGCCGCAACCTTAGAGATCAGCTTATAGCACAGATTGCAGAGAGAAATGGGGCGAAAGTCTGCAAAGGAGACAGGATGTTCAACTTTAGGAATTAGAGAAATAAAGGTGGAGTTAAGGGAAGGAGCCACACTACCCGTGATCCTTGAAGTCTCGACCAAATTGACAAGATGAGGCCACAGAAGATCAAAAAAATCCAGGTAGAACTCGACAGGCCAGCCATCTGGGCCCGTCGCCTTATCTCTTTTGAAGGTTTTAAGGGCCATCTCCACTTCCGAAAGAGTGACAGATCCAGTGAAAGCCTCTTTCTCCTCAGAACTGATGTAGGAAGGAAAAAGACAAATTACCTTGAGATGGGCAGTAATGTTTGTCAAATGATCATCATCAAAGATATTCTTAAAGTAGCGAATCCCTAGAGATTTGATACTCTGATCATCCGTGACCCAAGTACTCGCGTCATCTTGCAAACTCCAGATGGCATTATGGTTTTTCCAAGCCGATGCTACCGCATGGAAATATTTAGTATTGGCATCCCCATTCAGAGCCCATGTAACCCTGCTCTGTAATCTTGCAGAGTACAGTTCATGATCCAACAATTTTTTTAGATCAGATTTGAGAGAATTCAATCTGCACTGTTTTTCATCATTTAAAATAGTAGATTGTGAAGAATGCAGAATAGCACTGATTTCATCTTCCAAGAAAACAGATTTGTCCTTCAGTTTTTGAGTTTCAAATTTAGTCCAAGACTTAACCTTCCCTTTAAGAAGACGGAGTTTGAAAGAGAGGTTATTCATAGCATCCTCCGAGTCATCCGAATGGATAAGAGGCCATTCCGTTCGAATCATATGACTAAAATCCTCATTCCCCAGCCAAGATTGGTTGAATTTAAAAGGATAAGCACAAGGGTTCTGATGGTCCATCCATTCAAAAAGAACAGGGAAGTGATCAGAAATCCCAATTCTATGAGCCCAAGCCCGATATCTGGGGAGAGAGCTGATGAGGTGATCCGATAACAAATAACGATCAAGTCTTTTGGAGATGCCTTCTTCCCCTATCCTACCATTCCTCAAAGTAGGTCTAGCACATGAAGGGGCCACATCCACCAAGTGGTGATCAGAGAAGAGCTTGGAGAAAAAAGGTCCCAAGGGGTCAAGTTGCGCCCTAGAGCCCCAAATTTCTGAGGCATTCATAGTTAGGTTCAGATCACCTGCCAGGATAAGGTTAGGCAACGAGAGAAGACCGCCAGAAGCCATAGCATTCCAGAAGGAGTCACGATTAAGGTAAGGGCTGTAGCAATTTAGGATAGAAAGAGAAAATGTTGAACCACGTATCAAGGCTTTAAGCAAGATACCTGCAACAGTGTGATAAGCTTTACATTTGAATGTCTATATGTCACAAGATAAGTATCACTAATAAATTATATGTTATTTGTTTTATATGTTTAATTGTAAAAGCTAGCTGTATTAAATAAGTTGTCTGTCAATAATTGCATATCCGCATCAAGTAGAGTTATCTATATACATCAGCTACTACTACTAATTTTTTTTATAACTGTTTATTTAAAACTAAGACCATCAATATAAACAATACACTTCTTGCATTCTCCTCCAATCTTAAAAAAATCATATTTGATAATCCACTCCAAAAATTTAAACTCATTTTTAGAAATAATAAATCTACCTACATCCTAATTTTCAATATAATTTCACTTTGATTTTGATGTCTTTCCACATGATTTAAAAGTCTCAGGAATACATGTTGTCTGCAACTAAAAATTACAATTTCTACCTACCACTTACATTTTACAAATAAAATAAAATAAAAATAAAAAAAAATCGGAGAACAATACGTCCACATTTTTTTCAAGAAGAAAAAAGCCTGTCCTTGTTATTCTCAAAAGAATCAAAAGTCATCGGTACATTTATCCCATCATCGGCGACACATGATATGACAACCCACCAGAGTTTTCAACCAAGGGGAAAGGCATAACACCCACATGTTACCATATCCAGTCAGCTCGTTTCTGTTAGGAAAAATCAATGTCCACTAAGGAACACCGCTACTTTACAGTACCTTCCTCCAATTTGTCAACAGAAAGTTCCATTATTTAATTTTTTGGTATTCAATGTTATGAATCATCTTGACTTTTTAGAAGGTAAAGCATTATCTTGATACGTACTATTTTATTGCCCTTAATTTACAGTAGACATAATTTCAAAGCTTCTAGATTGAACATATTTTCAAAATGGTTATCGCCCATCATCATTTTCAAAACACCGATTCTAGAACTATATGCAACCACTGCACCCATATTTTTAAAGCTATAATATATTTTTAAAGCTATAATTTATAATATGTTTTTCAAAATATTAATGATTACAACTTATGCTTTTTTATTTAGGTATAAGGATGAGACAAATATACTCTATGGTAGTTGTTCAAAATTGGAAATAAACAATTATGAAAAAAGAATATAAAACATAACTAATACTAATGCATGGATAACTCATAGCTCATGAATGGATAACCATTAGTTCACGTCACAAAACTAGAATAATGTGAAATAAAAAGAAAAATAATTGATAGTTGATAAATGAATAACATGTGACAACATGTAGCTAAACATGGATAACTCACAATTGAACCTGTTTAACTAGAAAAATATTAGGAATAGAAAAAATTTCCAAATTCCATTCCATAGTTATCTCTTAACAATTTGATGGCAATCAACATGATCCAACCAAACTATGTGGCTATGCTATAAAGTTTCACAACTTGTTAGTTCAGTGATCTTATATAATAAAATAGAGTATATAATAGAATATAATAGTTTAAGATTATATAATTTGTTTTTATATATTTTTATTGAGATTATATAATTTTAAGTGACTTAAAAATATTTAATAAAATATATTTATGTAATAATAAAAATTAATTAAATAATATTAAATGACTTTCAAAAAAATCTTAGACAACTCCTATATTAATATTTGTTTGATTTAAGTTTTTTTAAACATAAATATAATTGCACTGAGAGAAGCTAGGTGCTCTCATCGCGATCGTGTGAAATTAATCACTTTATGCTAGCGGACATAAAAAAAATTATGTGGGCAACACTATTTTTTATTGAAAATGATATTTTCAGTCATAAAATTGTTTAAAATGGATATATGCTAATTTACTAGAAAAAAACCCAATAATAAAACTAAATGAAAAGTAATTAAAAGATCCATGTTAAACCCCAAGTTACCAAACACTAAAGGGATCAAAATGTCAAACGTGTAATTTTTAATAAACATTTAAAATTTTAAGATAAAAATAACTTACACCTAAAAAAATTAGATCCCTCTCATTGCTTTCTAAATCCAATTTATGGATCTATGCTAGTTTTAAAATCTATAGTTACATAAATATAATTTTAAGGCGATCTAAATATATAATACTCATTTCCACGTTTAACAACAACCCAAAAAAATTCTAACTATAATAAAATAGTCGATTCAAAAAAATTCCTTAACACAATTAAACAACTCCTTAATATTTGTTTGATTTAAATTTTTTAAAACATCAATATAATTTTAAAATTTACCATTAACATAAATATAATTTTAAAAAAATCTAAATATATAATACTCATTTCCACATTTAAGAACAACCCAAAAAACCTTCTATGCTATATAATTAAATAGTCGACTCACGTTGGAGACTGACTGAACTCAAATAAACCCAATGAAAACGAATAGAGAAACCAAAATTGAGAATCACCCACTAGAAGCTGAGAAATAAAATATTAAGCAAGCTCTTCTCGCATATGGCATTTAACGGTGTTTAAAAGGATTAGTCTCAGCCTCAAAGGAATGGTTTATAATATTTGTATGTTTAAATTTTCTAACCTTATAAGATTTTAATTTAATTTTGGTTTATAATATTTGGATGTTTAAATTTTCTAACCGTGTAAAGTTTTTAATTTAATTTTCAGAATCAGAATCATCGTTAAAGTGTTTGATGTGATATTTTTTTTTCTACTTTTAAGGGTAAAGAAAGGAATTTTTTTTTAGATAAAAGGGATGAGATTATGTTTAGTACAACTCATAATTTCACCTAATCAAATCTTAGGTTTATCATAAATTTATTCTATCATTAAATAGGTCATGAAACTCTTAGTTAGTAAATTAAGCATCTAGTCTCTAATTAGGAAACATAATTTACCATAAACAAAACCTAAATAATATTTAGAGGCGGATGCATACATAATAAATTTATGGCTATCTAAAATATCATATCTAATTAATTCCAATTTCAAACATCAACCTACAAAACTTTCTCATTCAATGATTGGAAACAACTCTGTAATTTCTACAAAAACTATCACTAGTTTCTCTACAAATCTGGAACTCATAAGCAACTGAATTTGAAGAAGCATAACCTGATATTGGGTTTTCATGTTCAGCCACATGACAGTCCATATCAACCTCTAAACAACTGATAACATAATTTAATTAAATTCCAAATCAACCTCTACATTCTCAATAATTGTACTACTAGTAGGAATCCACAACATTACAATTTCTAGTCACTATTTTTTCATTCAAAACCAGATTTATACTCTAAGCATAGGGATAATAAATACAACCATCATTGTCCATTAAATTAATTCTAAATCAGATTTCATAATTGGATTCTCATGAACAAAATAGAGTGCAATAACTAGTACAAAGCAGTACAATTTCTCCTAGAAACTGCAAATCCTAAAGAGGATAAAAACTTGCTTTAAAATAACTTTATCAAGAACACCCACAAGCTTCTACTGATCATAATATTCAAGCAAATAACATAATGGATTAAGTACTTATCTTAATAGTGTGTGATAGGCGTCAATAAGACAACGTTCCTTCCCATCCTATGACATTTCCAAACATGTGTTTTCCCGTCAAAATATCTCCCTGAGCTGAGGTCATGGAATCCTGTGTGAGATGGTCTTTTCTAAAAGACATTAAGTATGATCTGGTCCCTTTCTTGGAATTGTACCCTCTCTCCCAAAAAGCTGAGCTAGGTAGTTGTGAGATTGTACCCTTTCTTTCATAACACTCCTTTGACCTCCAAGGTCACTTTCTCAATTCAAACCCCCACTAGAGCATTCAAATATTGAGAGCACTGGCCCCTAGACACTTGTCTCGGATTGTACCTCGTCTCCCTCAAGAAATAAGCAACTAGGAAGAAAACTCCACACGGGATTTCCCCCCTCTCATGTTGGGTGAATTCTTAAATCAACTCTTCTGACCCGCAGGCCAAATTACCAATTCGAACCCCCACTAGAGCATTCAAAAATACCACTCTACATAGCACACAAGGCGAACCCCTACTAGGGAATTCACTTCACATACCACAAATAACCATGGACTCCTCATGATCCCTCCCAGGCTATCCAGAAACACACAAAATACTAATCCTTGAGATCAAATTGGCGAAATCACCACCAAAACTGTGCAAATTTCACCAAAAATTCACCTTGGAATTCGTTATTTTCCTCCAATCCCATCTCTGATGCACACAACCTGCACAACAATGAATGAATGCCTCTATGGATCCATTTGAATCCTTTTTCCTCAACTCGAATTGTCTCCTAGAGTAATTGCTCTAGTCAACGGAGGAAGGATTCCCAAACGTTGGGGCTTCCTAACCACCACTCACTAACACACTCAAGCTACATCCAAATCACTTGAGACTAACTCTCAAAACTGAAAAAGAGTGCCCCCTGACTTGGCTAATTCGAATTTCTTAAAATTAGCTTCTAACCCCACTTATCTGACTTAGTAACTGCTAACTAGGTCTCCTACTAGAGATTGACTTGAATTCCTTCTAGGGATTTGAATTCTCCTAAATTTAGCACCAAACAATTAGTTAGAATCTAACTTAAACTCAAAGCTAAATTGGACTGAGAATTGCCTCTAGTTTCTAAGTGGATTTGCTTGATTAATTTAAGTGACATTTAACTAGTTAATTGACAACTAGTTTCAGTAGTTTAACTAGTGTAACTGAAACAAAGACTCAATTTAATTCATAGATGTTTAAATTAAATAAATTTAATTTAATTTACTTCTAGTGACCAAAACTAGGCACTATCGTGACTTCAGTGAGCCAAGAATATGCATGACTAATGTGTGTGAAGTGAAAGTGGACCCACTATTGATTAGATGAGGAATACTCTCACCTAAGGCACAGATTTTGCATGCAACTATATGCATGGCACTAATTATGGGTTTTTGGACCTCCATAGTCCAGAATTAAATAAATTAGGTAGGAAAGAGCAATGTTAGGGGGAGTTGAAACTCCTAACCCCAACCCCTTCTCACAAGACATTCCAAGACCCCCCATTAATGTTTGTTGAAAGTTGTGCCATTATTAATTTTAGATATAATAAAAATTAATTATAAATAATTATTTTAATAACTACAATCAAATTAAAAATCCATCTAACTAGGTGTCCATGTTCTTGGCGCCCAATGCTAGTCATCAAAGTAAATAAAAAAATAAACCAATTTTTGGGGCTTACCTTTTGGATATTACGCTTGACTTGCTTGCTTGACTTGCTTGACTTACATGATTTTTGTTTTTCTTAAGTTTGATGACACATCAATTAATTGATTTTATTCTAGAGGATGTTTTCTTTTCTTAGTTTGATGACACATATCTTAATTAATTTGCATATATATTACAACTTTGTAGTGAGAGGGCCTACATTTTTATCTTAAGCCTTATCTTAAGCCTTTGTCATCTTGTAGCCTTAGTTCAAGGATGCCATTCAAATAGTTCTAAATGTAATATGCCTCTTTGCACTTATGCAACAACTCTTCTTCCGTATGAGATCAATTGAGATTTGAATGACATAAATGGGTAACAATATGCCCCAAAAAAAATGGCATTCCCCACAGTTTACTTCCATTAATTGTTAAATCTCAAGAGAAAATCATTCCAAGTATGATGATACTTAATTAGGCTATGGTTGTTATGATACATAATGACATTATGGGGACATGATCTATTTATGTTATGTAGACAGTAACAAGCTTCTGATCATTCATTTGAATTGTATAAACCTTGGTCTGGCACCAGAAAAAGCTCTCCATAGAAGTTACAATTGCCACTTACATAAGGTAGTGGTCCCCTTTTTTCCCTTTTCATGTGATATATTTCAATTACCGTCCAGCATAGAAACATTGTGGTAGCTTCCTAACATAGTTTTTTTTAAAGAACAAAGGGAATAAAACAAAAAACACCTTTCATAGAAGAAAGATTATGCCTTTCAACATAATCATGGATTGGTCTTTAAGATTTCATTTTCATTTTAGAGGGAAATAAAACCTCAACGTTATATCCTTCTCCTCAAACTTAAAGATTTATAAATGCCCTCATATACACCATGAAGGTGAACTTTGAATGATGATGATGAATGGAAGAAAGGCATGAAGAAATGGATAGAGGGAAAACAAGTATGTGTTGTGTAGTGCTTGTGTAAGGTTGGATACATTGTAAGAACAATTTTAAAAGGTTTGAAACTTTGCAATATTTGAATTATTTTATTTCCCTTTAAGTATTTAACCATTTATGTTTCCATGCACATGTTAGATTTATCAAGACACATATAAGTTGATAGGAACGGACGATTAAACATAATACAGCTCTAAACTATAAGAATTCCCAACAATAACAAAATGTGACACTTTAAACCAAGAAGATAATGAGAAAAGGAGATGGAAATGACATGATCCCTTAATCCATAATTCCAATCTCTTGCCTAGATTTAATTTCCAAAATTGATGCAATCAACTCCAAGAAAGATATTACAATTGCCTCAAATATTTAATTCTAGGGACACTTCAAACTACAATGGTGAAGTCACATCTAGGTGACTCCTAAGCATGTCTACATGAGATCTAATGAAATGGTAATAATGCCAAGTGTGTATGCTATAAAAAGGAGTGATGCATACTCTTTATCAATCAAATTGAACTAGAAAATTCTACATTTCATATGTGCTACATTACTATCGATTATTCATTTCCTCATCCATAAGACAAATACTATCATTTTTTCTAGAAAAATAGTCTTTTTTAAAAGAACCAATAGAAAACAAAGACTAAGAATCCAAATGCATAGGAAATATGTTAATTTTGTGGGTTATCTAGAAGTGTTTACACCATGTTTGGGGTGCTTCTTAAGGTTTGGGGTATATGGTAAATGTTCATCCCTTAGATGTTCCAAGATGGATTAGAGCATGGGAGATGGTACATGATGGATTTGCAGAGTTGAGATAACATGCTCATTGAATACTTGTCCTTAGTTGATTGCTGGATTCATTTTCTTCCCTAATGCATTGGAGTTCTCTTGGTAGTTTAGTGAGTTCCCTTCATCATGGAAATACAAACATGTCATTGGTTGGAGAATGCCCACAGAAAACCCTACTTGGGAGGGTGATCATTGTGCATCATGAAGGAGGGCATAAGACCCTAGATGGGATTGGGTTTCTTGGATTCCAATTTGGAGGTTTGGAGTTAGAAAGGCGATGCTTGGGTTGTGACAATATTCTTTAAGGGAAAAGATAAACTAGTGGAGTACAATTCTTAGGAAGATTGATGGAATCTATGGAGACTTTTGAAAGAGACACGTGGACTTGCCTTATGTAGCAACATCATCTTAGAACCCTTATTGTGTATGCCATCACCTTGGATAATGACACATGTACTTGGAGTCTAGCATCCCATTTGTGTTGGACTACATACGTTTATTGTAGGTTACTTGCAAGGTCTTAGGAGCACATAGTATTATTGGTATCCCTTGTCTCTTATATAACTAGAAGAGGGAGTCCTTCTAATGCATAACAATCATTCACTCAATTGTATTCACTTTTGTGACATGAGCTAGTGAAGAGTGCTCTCTCTCTCTCTCTTGTACTTAATATTTTCTCTGTTAGAGTCACTATGGTTTCTTTGTCTTCTTTTAGTATATTGGAGCATATTGGAGGTATAGGGTTAGGGTTTATCCCTTTTCGAGGTTCCTGTGAAGATGGGTAAAACTTTTTTGCAAGAGGCGTGCACGAAATGTATAACTAGAGCTCAATTGAGCTTTGGTTAAACCCTTGATTGATCTTTCAAAAACTCAATTAAGGGCTTAACCAAGCACTAGATTGAGAATTTTTAAAAATATTGATTCAGGGTTATTTAAACCCTTAATTGAGATAATAGCTTGATCGATATGTTTTCCTTAATCGAGATAATATATCGATTGAGATGTTTTAATTATTGAAAAAAACAATATGTGGGAAGACTATTTGATATAGCTGAATTTACCACACTTGGTAGATCACACCTTTATGGCCTCCCATGTCCCTTTGCAGACTCCTTGGACCTCCCTTGCTCAAATTATACTTTGATTTCTTAAGAAAGTCCCCAAAAAAACACATGTTTATGTGTATACACGGATTTCAAACCAATACCCACATGTACACGCAGCTTTTGAGTCAATACCCATGTACATTGGGAAATGTGCATGAAGACAAAAATAATTGGAGTTTTCCTCATAGCGTACCAAATAATTTGACTCTTGGCCTTCCATATACCTAGGAAACGCTCGGACTCGACCCTCCATTGTCTATTTGGAGGGATATATATTGAGCCTCTTGGATACATTGAAGGAGGAGAATTTTGGAGGGTAAGGAAACTATAGTTCATTGTTTCCTCACTTGTTTATGCTTGAGTCTACATCCCTTTGTCCCTTTGGAGCACACATTGTTGCTCTTCCCAAGCTTTCCTTTTCTTTGTAAGCTTTCCATTGTGATGGAGTATTTAAGTGGTGGAGGCCCAGGTGGAGGAATCGGTTTCTCTAGTTCGATGAGGTGCTGACAGAGTCTGTCACTGCTCTATCTCTTTTTTATTAATAGAAATATCCATTTCTCGTCCAATACATGTGCATAACTATAAATATTTTGTCCATGGATGTGGTTATTCGCTTATACATGATGGTTTATATATGCTAGAGTAGGCCTAACACTTTGATATATATCATGCTTGTCTTGTTTGCTGTGGTTGAGAGCGAATTGTGAATGCAAGCGTGTTGAAAAAATCTCAACGGGGATCTACATCAACCAAATGGAATAAGGTATGCTTCATATCCCTTGGTGTTAGATGCATTTATTTCTCTTGCATATTGGAATGGATTGATTTCTGGTGTTATTCAGTTTGTTGTGGTCTACCCCAATCCATAGGAAGTTTCTCTCTGTAACAGAATTGGCGACTCTGCTGGGGATGTTCCTTGTTTTTATTTGGGGTTCGGGGGCACAATCTACTTGAATTTTTCTTTGTTTCTCCACGTTTCTGTGTTCAGGGGCACTACCCTAGAGAGGTTTGACCCTTGGCCTTCTTTTTACCACTTTCCTCTGTATACACAAGATTTTGGCCAAAAGTCGCATACATATGCAGGTTTTTGGCCAAAAGTCGTGTATACATGTAGGTTTTTGTCCAAAAGTCACGTACATCCTTCCTTTTGGTTGAGTTTGATGTGGGAAGTTGTAGGGTGGGTTGTGAGTGTGGCTGGGTCTTCCTGGGTACTAATGTTGTCTGTTGATTGCTTCTTTTGTGACCAGAGACCGCTTTTTCATTGATTTTTCTTTGAAAGTAGTTCTAGTCATTTATCTCATTTTTTGTTTTGCCATTAGTGCATTAGTATTTTTGTCTCGGTGTATTGCTTGGATTGTGTTTGATGCTTGCTGCATAGACTGATCATTTTAATTAATTTTATTGCATTTTCATTCTTTTATATTGAAAATACAAAATAATTATATACTTGCATTCTTACTTGCATTTCACGTATGGATTTAAGGAGGTACTTGCATTGGATTGCTTGGATGAGAGCCGTGTGTAGGCTTTCAGATAGGAAGGATTGCATTGGCATTTGGAAAGGAATGAATTTGTGTGCATCTCATGTAGTGGCATACCCTGTTTTCTCATTTAATGACAAAATTGCACTTAGCATTGTTTGTTAGGTGTGCATATTTACTTTCACTGCTGAGTCATAACATCATTGGTTGCATGGTCATTTCCTTTTATTAATCACAACCCCTAAAATTAACGCTTAATTTAAAATGAATTACACATTTTTCTTTGATAGGGTACATCAACAAGCTTAGGTTTTAGAGTCTTGGAATAAATCATTGTGAGTAAATTCTCCAAGACTAGTAAACAAAACAAGTAGGTTTCTGTCCAGGTGAGAGAGTGCAATCCTTGGTATAATTAGTGTTCTCGGGAGGCTCCTCTTACACAGGAGTTAAGCATGAGGCAACGTACAGGTTTGTAGTTGGGATAGCCCCTGGCCACTCTCTATGCAGTGCCAGAGATATTTCTAGGATCTTATTTGTATCTAGGGTATTTTGAGGTATCAGTTGGTGCATTCATGCTTCGGGCTTTGATACCCTACCCATACGGTAGATCCCGCCTGTGATTGTCTACTTAAGCATTGGTTATATTGGGGTGACCTTAGTTGCCTTACCTAGGTATCGCAGGGGGTACTTGGAGAGGTTATTCGGCGAGTGTCCTGACCAGGAAGGGGTCGAACAGCACAGTCGCTTTACGCACTGAAGCTGAGGGAAATTATAATCAATTACACACCTCCGCTTGTAGTGTATGGGAGTTTCAGGCCTCTCCTAGGCGAGACATACCTGCTACATTCGAGAGCTCATTTATCCTCCCCTTGGATTTTCTTCATCTGGTTGTAGATTCTCTTAGGAGTGTGCTCTTTGTGCGCTAGTGGCCTTTAGGGATCATGGTTACTTAAGTATATTTATGTTCTCTTGAGTTAGGGTCCTTTTATGTTCGGCATGCATGATATCACTACTTGTATCCTGTCACCTGCTCCAGGTCCTAGTAAGGACTTTGGTGTTGGACAGGGGGGCACCACAGTCCCTTATCTTGCTCATAGATTCGGGAGTGGTCATATTCCATCCTCTACTCCATTTGAGGAGGATCTTCACTCCCTTCACTTGGTCTTAACACTAGTGTTCACCCTCATGGGGGTGGTTGTGGATACGTGAACGTTGGGTCTACACCTTACATTTCTTCTTATATGCCATCGTCCATCGCATGGTTTCCTTTGAGTGCAGTTGTCATGATCAATCCTCCCTATATCCTATAGTTTGGACTCTTTATTGACTATTTCCATCTCTTTTGGACTAATATTGCTGTCATGTAGGGTCCAGTTTTTGTAAACTCCCTTTGAGGTCTTGACCTGTTCATATCTATTACAGGTGTAGTCTCAAACTGGCATATAGGTTAGGACTCCATATCCACTTGCATTATGCATCACCTTATGACCATTTCACCTTAACTTTAGGTACGAACCCACTTCATAATGTCACAAAACCTTCATAATGCTATCAGAAGTGGAATTATATAAGTGGTAGATATTTCCTATTCAAGGGTGCTCTAGTTAAATCCCGTTTTGCAGATTGGTACCCATGCTGAGATTCCTCCTCTAGGTTTGGGAGTCCCTTGTAGTCATGCCATGTCCTTGAGCAAGAGCTTCATATTCCTCTTTAACTTTATGCTGGCCATCCCCCATAGGGACTCCCTTGTATATCAAGTTGTAATTGCATTTCATGTGTTTTGTTTGCCTTATTAAGCTTTATAACAGCTCCCTGCTTCAGAGTTATAAGGCATATAGACCGAGCTTGTCTCAATCCTAACCAAGTAGAGCCTCTTATAAATCCTCTGTAGCTTGATCGTCCCTTATCGGGAGGAGACCTTCCCCTGAGTGTCCTCATCCTGCACATGCTTCTTTGCATTAAGCATAGGTATGTTCCACTGCTTGGAACTAGTTTTCTTTCTCGCAACACTCGTCTCCTCTTAGATGTATACTATAAGCACTTTTGTTTTTTTTCAATCTTTTCAATCTGAAAAAGTCCAAAAAAAAATCAAAAAACATAAAAAGATGGACGAGAAATGATATTATCTTTGGAATTTGTCGAGTTGTGTCTCCTTCGAACAGAGCACTGTACATCACATCCATTGGTTGGGTTGTTAGTATGACTTTAGGAGCTGTACTCGTTACTCTGAGTTTTCTCCATCGACTGGTTATGCTTCCAGTCCCTATGGAGCCTCTGTCAATGCCTCCTGTGTCATAGAGTTGTCCCAGTTTACATGTCAAGTCTATGCTTCCTATGTTCAGTCACCATTTTCCTTAAGCTCTTGTTCGAAAGAAGCCTAGCCTGAGTCATCCATTCCTCATTTATCTTGACTTTGCATGTCGGCCATTCCTGGTACAATTATTGGTTCGTGCACATCTTGTTCGTTCAAGTTCTTCCACATTATCCAATGTTGTTGAGTACCTCATGTTGGTTGATGAGGGATGCTTTGATTCCCTCCTTTCAGTAGATTCCATTCCATCGACTTCAGATCATTTATTCTAGAATAGGAGTCTAGAGTCCATTTGAGTGCCTTGAGACTTACAGTCATCAGTGGTACGTTATCTCGTCGTCAACTATTTTGGGAATACATCAATGTCCCTTGATCGATGGATTATTTCAAGTGTTCGACCTCAACACATCTATTCACACTTGTTAGATTGCACTTTGTACCTTGGTTCCCATTATCATTATTGGTGGAATATCTCACGTCTAACAGTATACATCAATGACCGGTAATCAGACGATGGACCATCATGTTCGACTTCGACAACTTTATTCACATGATGGGACATGTACTCGTAGTGGTTTATGTAGAATACCTCTAATCTTGGAGGCATTCCACATATGCTACCTCCTTAATTGTGCCAATATTCATGAGATGTCAGTTTTCATGACCAGATTCCAGTATATTACCATATATCTTCATCCACTATGGAGATCTTGTTCATTGTATATTATGCATGGTGATGACCACACATGACATTTGTATATCATTCATATTCATGGCCATTGTACTCTTATGTATCCAAGACTACTACATGTATATTGGCAGTCACATGTTGAGATTTATCATTGTATTGTACTAATGAGTGGATGGTTCTTCCACTTGGATCTTCATTACTCAACTTCTGGGATGGAAATAATGTATTTCGGCCATCATGTTACCCCTCTGACCTCACACATTAAGGGGAATCTGTTATAGTTTATTTTACCACACTTTGTAGATCACACCTTTATGGCCCCCCATGTCCCTCTGCAGACTCCTTGGACCCCCCCTCGCTCAAATTATACTTTTATGTCCCAATAAAGTCCCCAAAAAACACCTGTTTATGTGTATACACAACTTTTAAACCAATACTCGCATGTACACGCAACTTTTGAACCAATACCCGCGTACATCGGGAAATGTGCATGAAGACAAAAAATTTTGGAGTTTTCCTCATAGAGTCCTAAATAACTTGACTCTTGTCCTTCCATATTCCTAGGAAATGCTCGGACTTGACCCTCCATTTTCTATTTGGAGGGCTATACATTGAACCTCTTGGATGCATTGAAGGAGGATAATTTTGGAGGGAAAGGAAACTATAGTTCATTGTTTCCTCACTTGTTTATGCTTGAGTATGCATCCCTTTGTCCCTTTGGAGCACACATTGCTGCACTTCCCAAGCTTCCCTTTGATTTGTAAGCTTGTCATTGTGATGGAGGATTGAAGTGGTGGAGGCCCAGGTGGAGGACTCGGTTTCTCCAGTTCAACGAGGTGCCAACAGAGTTTGTCACTCTTCTATCTCTGTTTTTATTAATAGAAATGTCCATTTCTCGTCCAATACATGTGCATAACTATAAATATTTTGTCCATGGATGTGGTTATTTTCTTATACATGATGGTTTATATATGCTAGAGTAGGCCTAACACTTTGATATATATCATGCATGTCTTGTTTGTTGTGGTTGAGAGCGAATTGTGAATGAAAGCGTGTTGGAAAAAGCTCAACGAGGATCTACATCAACCGTCCAGAATAAAGTATGCTTCATATCCCTCAGTGTTGTATGCATGTATTTCTCTTTCATATTGGACTGGATTTGTTTATGGTGTCATTCAGTCTGTTGTGGTCTACCCCAAGCCATAGGAAGTTTCTCTCTGTAACACTATTAAACATTCTAACTTGCGTGACTATAAACAGGACTCAATGAAGCGTTTCTATGCATGACCGCGCCCATGATCGGCCATCAAACCACTAAGAGAAACCACCCATCCAACCAACCAATGGCGTCTGAACAAAGACGTTAGCCATTGAAAAACCATAAATTTTTAATTTTATAATTATAAATTTTATATTTTTAATTTTTTAGTAATTTCAATTTAATTTTTATCAATCAACAACATATATGCTGCTAGTTTTATTTTCAAATGTGTATCAACAACTAGAAATCATGACAGTTTTCCCAATCCTCCGACAATGCAAGTAGAATTGATTGGTTGATGAGAAGTCAATAGAATGACCAAAGGCCTCGATGGGAAATTGACCAAAGTTGACCAGTCAAGTCGACTGTAACGAAATAACTGAAAGTGGTTAGGGAGTTATGGATTGTCATTAATTATTTAATGATTTAAATAATTATAAATTTAATTATTTTTTGTTTTTTAGTAATTTCAATTTAATTTTTATCAATCAACAACATATATATGTTGCTAGTTTTATTTTCAAATGTGTATTAATAAGCAGAAATGATGTCAATTTTTTCCAATCCTTCGACAATGCAAGTAGAAATGACTAGTTGATGAGAAGTCGACAAAATGACCAAAGGGATCGATGGGAAATCAACCAAGGTTGACCAATCAAGTCGACTGTAACAAAATAACTGAAAATGGTTAGGGAGTTGTCTATTGTCATTAATGATCACTTGGTTGTATTGCATCTATATATACTATGTATTGGATATGCATGATGTGTAGTGTAAGTAGATAATGCGAGGTGTAGATTGTGTACCACAGTCATGTAATAGAGCGTGATTTGTGATCTAGCAAGTCACGGTTGTTAAAGCCTCTCTTAGAGTGTTTGACTAATAGATGATCCATACACTCATTGTTTTGTTGGTTTTGCACAAGTGAGGGTTTCCAAGGTAGTGTATCGATGTTGTTATGTGACATTGTCTTCTGTGAATGTGTTTAACTATATAAATCAAATTACAAAACTATTTTAATCAGTATTAAGAACCCAACATTTGGTATTAGATCTATATTTGGCTATAGGGGGATGTCGTTGTTGCTAAGGATTTTTTGCTTGATCTTGGATCTGGGGGGTAACTATTATACTAAGAGTCTTCTAGAAGCATTGATTAATTATTAGAATGGATAACATGTCAAGGATAGAAATTGAAAAGTTTAATGGACAAATTTTTGAGCTTTTGAAGCTTAAGATGGAGGATCTCCTTATATATCATGATACTGGATTGCATTCGACCCAGCAACGACTCTGGCCGGTGTTTTGAAGGAATGCTAGCAAAAGATTGACAAAAAGGGAAGGAGTACAATTCGACTTTGTTTAGTAATTTTTTTATTGTTAAATGTCTCAAGAGAAAACATTGTAAAGAAGCTATGCAAAAATTTAAGGAATCTGTTTCAATCGAAATCTCTAATTAACAAGTTGTTTCCTTTGAAGAAGTTTTATCTCATGAGGATTGGAGAAGGTGAAACGGTTATAGAGCACTTGAATGCATTCAACATTGTAATTAGTCAATTCTTGTTCGTAGATATTAAATTCATCGTGGAGGAAAAGTGCATTAGTCTATTGTGTTGTTTTTTATATTCGTGGGATATCCTAGTCATGGCTATTAGAAGAAACAATACCACATTGAAAATCAATGATGTGTTTCCATCTCTACCATCTAAATATATGATACAAAAGAACATGGAAGGTTCGAACCATGAAGGATTGACGATAAGAGGTTGATTGGTAGACATAGGAAAAGAAAAAACCTCCAATAGAATATCAAAGTTGCGGGTAAGATCTAATATTATATCCCTTGGTCCAGCAATGAAAACCTGTTGGTGATGCTATAAATTCAAGCATTATCGAAAGAACTATAAGTTGATGGAATTTGAGGAAGGAAACGGAACTAAGGAAGGTCTGAGTCGACTAATAGTAAGACTTCACAATAAGAGAAAGGCAATGTATACTTGGCCTCCTCAAGTACACAGTCAAATTCTAACTCTTGGCATATCAACTGGGGTGCATCATATCATATGACACCATGCAAAAAGTGGTTCTCTGAGAATGAGAAGATCAATGGTGGTGATTTCCCACTAAGTGATGACTCACCCACCAAGATAGTTGGACAAGGTAAAGTTCGACTGAACCTAAAATACGAAAGAATAGAAACACTTCCAAGAGTATTGTGTATCCCAGGTTTGGCTTGAAACTTGGTATTAGTAAGTAAGATGAGGGATGTAGGTGTGCAGTCTGTATTTGAGAAATATATGTGCAAGATGGTGCAAGGAGAAATGGTGTTAATGAGAGGTCTCTTAGTAGAACCTTGTACAAACTATTAGCAAGAATATACACCGACGAAAGTGCTAATGTGGCTTGTCCTGAGTCTGATGGAACATATGCTTGTCTATCCGGCTCAACCATGTCATGGAATCAATTAATGGGGAATATAGGTGAGAAAGGTCTTCGTGATATGCATAGTAAAGGTATGGCCAAAGGTCTCCCTGATTCTCCTAAAGAATTCGATTTATGCATGAACATTGTATTTGTGGTAAACAGAGTCATGCATGGTTCTCATCTAGTGCTACTAGAGCTAAGGAAATACTAGATTTAAAACATAGTGATGTGTTTGGACCTATGTTATTCCCTTCACTAGGAGTATCTCAATATTATGTTTGTTTCATAAATAATTTCTCCATAATGACATGGTTGTTTTTTATGAGGAAGAAATCAAAATATTTTGGGAAATTTCAATAGTTCAAAGCTCTTGTGGAGAATTAGATTGGTAAAATATGAAGGTGTTGAGAACTGATATCGGAGGAGAATTTTGTGGAAAAGTGTTCGACCAATTCTACAGAAAGCATAAGTATAGCTTGACAAAACAAAACTCCATACATGCCTCAACATAATGGAGTTGTTAAAAGGACAAACAAGACATTGATGGAGAAGGTGAGGAGCGTGCTCAATGGTGTAGGAGTCACATAAGAATTATGGGAAGAGAAAATTGATAAGGCTCTTTACCTATGAATAGGTCACCATTGACGACTCTACTCAACAAAACTCCATATGAGGCATGGGTTGCTAAAAATATCTCTCTTACACATCTTAGAGTGTTTGGATGTAATGCATTTGTGAATGTCTCAAAGGAGAAAATAACTAAACTCAACTAAAAGTTGGAGAAATGCATTTTCTTTGGGTCCAATGATGGAATGAAAGGGTATAAGTTATGGAACCCATTGACGAGGAATGTAGTTTATAGTCAAGATGTGATATTCAAAGAAGTCATAGGCACTTTTGAGAATGAAGATTGAAAGAAAAAAAACAAAAAAGAAAGAGTATGAAATGAATGACAAAAGTTTAGATTTGGGAGAGTCGATTGAATACGATGAAAAGGTGGAACATCAGACTCTAGATGTAAGGAGGTCTAGTTAAGCAAGGAGACACCTGAAAGGTATAGTCCACCCAAAATTTTCTCTACTTTTGTGTTTATCTACCATAGATGACATTTCCATATCATTAAAGGAAGTGATCAACTCAACAAAGAGTAAAATTTGGGAAAGGACCATGGAATAAGAAATGGATTCCTTCAAGAAAAATGAAACATGGGATCTAGTCACGTTACCAAATAGAAGGAAACCCATCGGCATCAAGTGGGTGTTCAAGAAAATTTTGAATACATTAGGTCCATTTTAGAAGTATAAGGCTCGATTGGTAGTGAAAGGATATTCTCAAGTCGAGAGAGTTGAATTTGTCAAATTTTCTTGCCTATTGTTAAACTAAATTCCATAAGGGTACTAATGTCTTTAGCTGCAACATTTTATCTTGAGATAGAACATATGGATGTAAAGGTATCATTTATTCATGGTGATATTGAAGAAGAAATCTATATGAAGCATTTGGAAGGTTTTACAGAGGATGGAGAAAATAAGTTGGTCTATAAACTCAAGAAGTCTTTGTACGGTCTAAATCAATCACCTAGGTTATGGTATCAAAATTTCAATATGTATATTCAATAACTGGGTTTTCAAATACGTAAAGCAGATCACTATTTGTATTTGAAGAAAGTCGGCAATCACTTTGTCTATGCGGTTTTGTATGGCCACAACATGTTTTTGGTTAGGAATAACATGGATATGATAAAAGAGGTAAACTATAGTTATTCTCCAAGTTCAACTTGAAGGATCTCGAAGTAGTGAATTTCGTTCTCAGAATGGAAATTTAGAGAGATCATCCAGGTAGAAGGCTCTAGTTAAGTATGAAAAAATATATTGAGATAGTCTTGAAACATTTCAATATGCAAGAGAGTCAATTGGCCAAGGTCCCTATTCCTGTAGGAGTTAATTTATCTGTAGAACAATGTCTGAAGACACAAGAAGAAATAGAGTACAAGTTACATGTTCCCTATGCAATTGTTGTGGGTAGTCTAATGTATGTTATGATCTGTACATGACCTCGTCTTTCTCATGCAATGCGGGTATTAAGTAGATACATAAAGGATGGAGGCTACAATATCTTGGATTTTATGATGGACTTGGCATCCCTACTCAAGTGAAATAAAGTTTTGTATCTCTTGTTTATGCAAAAAATACAACAAGTGGGAGAATGTTGGGAAATTTATATTCTTTGCATATGGATTGATTGGAAAATTTGATAATCAACCAATTTAAGTCAACTAGATTCGGAGGTGATGGATGGCGGAAGTCTAGTCGAATGACCAAATGGAAAATTTGTTTGGTTGAAAGCAAATGACTGGTCGACATGAAGTTGACAGAACTACCAAAAGGCTCAATGGTAAATTGACAAAGTTTGACCTTGTCAAGTTGACTATAACATAGTAGCTGAAAGTCATTAGAAAGTTATCAATTTCATTAATGAGAATTTGGTTGTATTTCATCTATAAATAAGATGTAATGGCTATGCATGATGTACAATGCAAGCATATACTGCGAGGGGTATAGTTTGTAGCATGATCACGAAATAGGGTTTTTGCATGCCCCAACCCTCAATTAAGATTAGATTTTTGGTCCTTCTAGAATGTTTTTAAGGTCCATATGTGACTAGATCCACATTTATGATAAATGAGAGATAACATGGAATTTGTAACACCCCGGTTTTGACCTTGTTTGCATTAAAATGTATATGATGTAAATAGCATTATTTAATCATGGTTTGGAGCTCAAGGAAAAATCCCCACCATCGATTTAGCGTTTTATGTTTCGGAAATTAAAATCGATGCCAATGGTCTTTCATGCTAGCCAGGCACATTATAATTTTTGGCATCATGTAAACATGCAATTAATAAAAATACCCACAACTAGCTATGTCAATGCAACATTAAAGAGATGGGGGCATGATTTCACAAGGAATAGGGAGGGGAAAATATTCAAACCCTTGAGCCAATAGGGTAAAGCCAAATTTCAAATGGAAAACCCATAAAGATGTCAACTACCCATTTTGTCTTTTGTGCCCAATCATTTATTTCTTCCAAAAGTTGTTGAGTTAGTTCATGCATGGGGATGGGAAGAGTACGGAAGTCAAATTCGAATTTGGGAAGCCACCCATTTTTGGAAAAAAATGTTTTCAACTTATGGGGCAAGTAAATGCCCAAAAATGTTGCCCCACCCATTATGCTTTCATGTCCTTCATTTCCTCATGCAATTGAATCTTGTTGAGCTCTCTCCTGCATGTTTTCTGCAATTACCTTCATTTCCATGGCTAGGAAAACCCGTTTTTGTTTTGTTGAGTGAATGTGTACCAGGGATTCATGATCTGAGGGTTTGTAGAGGTCATTTTTGTCTCCCTCACACAGCCGGAGCTTGTTGTGTGTTTCCCTCATGATTTTATGTCATTTCCTCATTTTATCCATGCCCAGAAACTCGTTTTTGGTTATGCACAGTGGCTGGGAAGGTAGATCCACGATTTTGGGGTTTATGGAAGTTGTTTTTGCTCCTTTAATTCCCATGGACATTTTTTGAAAGTATTTTCTCACCCAGGATTGTTTTCCCTTTCACTGAATTGTTTTTGTTTCCAAACCCATTTTTCTACAAGGCCAACATGTGTATTTTGTTGTTGTGTGCACCCTTTTGTTTTTTTGTTTTGTAAATCATTATTTGGGTCTGAACCATTAGGAGTGGAAGAGGGAAGAATTGGCTTGATAAACCTAGTGGAGGAAGGAACCTCAAAGAGAGATTAAGAGGGGCTGGTTATTCTTCTTTGCACACCCTGAAGAGCACTAGAAGGGAAGGCATAGCCTGAGGGACTGTGTAGCAGAGAAGGGAATGCTTCCTTGTGTTGGGTTTGTGGGTATCGGGAGGGCCAAGCCAGATCTTGTTTAGGTGTCCATAGCTCTGTGGTTCACCTCACTAGCTTAGCAATTCAACATTTTCACCTCCTTAGCAGCCTGATAAACCCAACTATGTTTGGCTTGGTTGAGTTTTGATGTGTCTTTGGCTATGTGTGTGCATGTCGTTGTTCCCTTATTCCTTGTGGGAATCATGCCCAGCTCGGGGGTGGAAGTGATGCTGAGAGATTGATGAGCACACTGGCCTATGGTTGGGTGGAACATTGCAGTGACATAGCTGGTTGCGGGACAATTCTTTCTCAAGATAAGTATTTCCTTGTGTTTAATCTCCACAATTGTATTTGCTTGATAAATTATTATGAACATGTTGAATGTACTGAATGAATGTATTTTCTTTTGTTGTATATTACATTATGCATCTCTGTATGTATGTTTTTATTTCAATGCATTTGTTTATTTGTGTTCATGGGGCTAGATTGCCCAGTCTGATAGGGAAGATCAATGTGTTGGTCACGTCCTCTCTGTCAAGTAGAGGGGAGGGGACGTGACAGAATCCACTCGATACCATGTAAGTAAACTATATAGGTAAACTTGCAAGGAGGTGACCGAATCCACTCGATATCATGGAAGTAAAGTAGATAGGTCAACTTGCAGGAGGCATAACTTTTGCTACAGAATCCATTTGAGGTGATATTTGGACTATTGGAAAGGTCTTAAATGTAGAATCATGTCAAAGGGAATCACATGAGTGATGAAATATTGACTGCAAAAAATAATCGTTCATACCCTCATAGTATACCTCAGAAGGTTCTAGACCCAAATATACAAAAATGAGACCTGCCCATTAAATGGGCCCTATAAGCCAATTCACCAAATCAGTTGACCCATAAAGCTCCAAGAAGGTGACAATTTATATATTAATCCATTTTGGATAAACCACCTTTAATTTAAGAATATGGAAAAAATAAAAAGGAAAGTGCAAACTAAGTTTTCTATTTATCGATCATCAAGTACTCCACTAAAAATGTTCCTCTTAGTAAAAACATAAAGCACTCTCTGAATGACTAACTCAAGTTCTTTAGGACTTGAAACTATTTTAGTGAATAATTGATCAAAATATATTTTGGAATCCAAATCAAGATGATCAAGGATCATTTCCAACCAATGAAGGAGTGATATATAAACGGAAGGACCCTTAAGGTAGGTTAACACCATCAATTAATCCTTATGGAAGGAAACACTCCACAAGACATGCTTGCTAACAAATAACCAATCCAACATGTCTCATTACAATGATACTCACACTGTATTAATACTTTCTCATCAGTATTCCTTAAGGTATATGCCAACTGCCCCTCATTATTATATTCTATCTTATAACTACCTAATAGGAATATTTCATGATTATGGCCACAATACATACATTATCCCCTTGGGTACATCCCTAAGTACCCCATATTATCCTAATTAGGTACATAACATGTCATGTTAGTAGAGCTTATCACTTTATAGGGTTTCCTTACAATACTTTTGAGATCAATTTCCTTGCATTCTAAGGAGAATATCATGAAAATTTCTTGAAAATTAAGTCACTATTCCCCATGATTTCAATCATTGGACCCTTAATATAATATTAACACAACTTATTTGGATTGCAATTATTGGACTATCCAATAAGTACTTCCCCGTTGTAAGATCAATACTATGGGCTGCTTCCCTAAACAATTTATGGTACCTCCATTTGCAATCATTACTTGAAACTCTAGTGTTGGATATATAAAACAATTGAGAAGTTAGGATAATTTACAATTAATGAATTTATGGGTACTACTAAAATCAATTAACATTATTAGCTTCTTATTTTTTATGCATCCTTCTATCTTGAGATTTTAAGGAGAGTTAATGTTACCGATTGCAAGACAAGATATGGTTGGAGTAGTATCTTCTAGGTCTACATCTTGAGACTATTTTGATTCTTGATGTTCTTCCTCTTAACAATCTATGTATAATATTTTTGTCTCATTGTACTTACTATCACAATTGAAACAATGTCCCTATTCTCCTCTTTCCTCCAATTGTTGAGATGTCAACCTTGTGGGATGAGTGAGGTTTGGGGGGGAACATTTCCCTCTTTATTGGTGGTAGTGGTAGCACTTCTAGAAGCCATATTTTTACTTTCAAATTTTCTTTCCAAACTAAAATCATTCTCCAATAATTAATTAGGTTTGAAGAAAAATACCTTATGTTGAATAATCTACTTTAAAGTGCCCATAAAGAGATTTAACAAATTATTCTCTAAAATATTTTTCACTTTAAGGCTCAAATTTTGAAAGTTCTTAATGAGCTTTGTAACTAGTATTGTTTGCCTAAGTTTTATCAATTGGTTAAAGAAGGTGTTTCTCTTTATATCCCCAAAGTGTGCTATCAATTCATACATATATAAATACCAAGAGACAATAGATTCCTTTCTATGATCACAAAGCCAATGGTACCACGCAAATTGGTTAGGTTCTAAATACAATGATGCAATAGTTACCTTGTAGGGTAGCATAACAAGATGTAGTGGTTCTAAGAATTTAGGAAGTATAGTTAGGCAACATATCATTACATGGTGAAATGATAGTGAACTAAGCATATTGTTACAATGATCATTGGCGTAATCACCAAGGGGTTCTTGTGAATTTATATTGTCCTCCTTATCATGTCACCTTAAGGGGACAGGGAGCGGTCCAGGGAAGTTTAACATGAATTTAAATTTGATGTAAATCAAAAGGAACCATTTTGTGAGATTTGACATGATACAAACTATGATGTTATAGGAAATAAATATAGCATGACAAGGCATGGAACCATTTGTGATGTTGACATGGTAGGAAGGCATTGTAATGTGATAAAATGAACAAGGAATTGTAACTACGGCATTGACAGCCTACTTGTTGCAATATAAACACCATGTAGAGTTTCTACCTAAATACTTCATTGGAACCTTGATGTGACAAACAAGGTAATGCAAAACCTATGCAAAATTTCAAGTAGGGCTTGCCTTAACAAAGAGGGTAGTGTACTTACCATGAGAGTTTTTGTCTAAAACATTACTTGACAAATAAGATAGGTGGAACTATGCACATTTGTAAAGTTCTCAAGAGAATAGGACACAGCTCTACATGGAACCTTGGCATCAAAAACATGGGAGTCTATTGTAATCAAGAAGCGAAGTTTTCTATCCAAAACCTTGGTGTGATACACAAAGAAAAAAGCTCTACATGGAACCTTGGCATCACAAGCATGGGAGTGTAGTGTAAGCATGATGTAAAGTTTCTCTTCAAAACCTTGGTGTGATACACAAAGCAAAGAGTAACAGGTGGAACTATACACATTTATAAGGTTTGGAGTAGAATATCTACCACGTATTCAGCTGAAAAGCCTCCATGGTGGATTTCATTGGATTATGCATATTTGATAATCCAATACTATACATATACACATACAACTGGAAAACTTGTACTATATATATTGCAATCATGTTTAAGTGGTGTGATATGGTTTGAGCTTGATTATGTTTATTCAATCAAGCTTAGCATAAACTTCAAGTGACCAAGAGAATTTGTGAATCCCAAGTAGACTTATCGGATCTCAAGGTGTTTGGTGGTGCACCGTTGGATCCAACGACTCCTTCACAAGCACCTAGAAATCCACTAGAAGTCATATCCTACACATATGAGGATGTAAAGACTGCTTGGATCCAGTGATCAAATTTGAAGGGCTACTCTTAATTTCATGTTGAAGGATAAATATTTATCCAACCCTTCCATGATGAAAATTGGAGAAAATATTTACATTTCAATTGACAAGAGTAAACTATGTATACAATTCAAGAAGAAATATTATAAATAAAATTTATCTCTTCAAATTGTTTACAATGTTTATAATGGATTAACCACTAGATACATACATGTTGATTTCAATAAAAAGTGATAACATGTAAACTTTATTATCTAGGCATGCAAAAATGTGTGCAAGAGTCGGAACAACCATAATCCATAATGCATAAGTTTGGTTATAACAAGAATTACACTACCTTTTGGATAACTTTTCTAGGAATTCCACAGATTCATAAAAAAATGTTGTTGTAATCATTAATGCTAAAAAACATGTCTTTTTTACATTGGGCTATAACAAAACATGAAGAAAGTGAAAGGGTGTGATACATAAAGATGCATAGACTCAAGAAATGGGGAAGACTATTTTGGAGAACAAAGAAGAAAGAGTTTGATGATGTATAAAATTCAATGAACACAATCATATTTTGAATGCTATAATCCATGTTTTAGGTTTGTGTAGTTAACAAGGCTCATTGTGTAAAGTTCATATCTAAACTTAATCAAGAATATATGTAAGTAAGAAAATTTCACTCAGTTTAATAGATATTTTGTCCCAAACAAAATCATTGAATACTTTTTTGAAAAATAAAGAAAAATCTATGCATTATCTTTATGACAAAGCTAACCAAACTTGCACAAGATTCATGGATTGCTGAGAGATATAAATTTAATAATGAGTTATATGTTCCCCTTTAAGAGAATTTCATTGATTGAAAACCGAGTGATTCAAAGGATCAATAATGTGGTCAAATAATAAGCAGATATTAGATATCAACATTCTAACCATGCCATAAATTTTAACACAAAAACTGATTTTTGCAGATGCAATAAAATGACTATAAATCAACATGTTAGATACTTCTAAAGAGATGAAATATGTGAACATGAAAAAAAATGCCCACATTTTCTTAGGTTCATTCAATGTTTTTTGTTTTTTTTCCAAAATTGTCATTACACCACATATTTGCAATTAATCTTACTAATAAGTCCCCAAAGCCATTACAATTTACACCCATAATGTGTGACTAATTGTGTTAATATTACAAATCCAAATGGGGAGGAAAATATAACAAAGATAATGAAATTATGGTGATTGCAGAATCTCAAAAGATAATTATAGAAACAAAATGTAATGTCAATTCTAGTATTGATAAGTATCAACATTGCTCATAACTCATGAATTCAAATGAAGATTTATAAAGACAAGGTGACCAAGCTTCTTTTTGAAGCTTTCATTAAGTAACACTAACAATGTTCAATGCATCAATATGATGGTGGGATTATCTAGGAGTGAGCTATGTGATGGATTTAATGTTGTGGAAAGGTACACTACATTAAAAATTATATGGAGCTAAAAGAAATACAACTGATTTTAGTCTTTCTATGCAAAAGACAAGTATTGAAAAATGAACTCTAAACCATGCTCACTTTTCACAACAATCTTCATATAATAGAGATAAAATACTGAAGGTACAGTGTTCATTGAACAACCAAGAATTTCCACGATATTAATATGTTGTGGACAATGTAATCCTTCTTTCGAAATTGTTGTCCTTTATATTTGACAAATGCTTTCATTTTTTTTAAGAGTGATTTAAATCCTTAAAATGATTAGGAAAGATTCAATTTTAATTACTACTTACAACACATTCGAAGCTAAATAAATTGTAATCATAAAAGTTTTCCTTCACAGCTATGTGCAACCAACAGTCCAACAAAAGGTGGTATCCCATAAAATTGTTATATATATATATAACAATTTTATGGGATATCAAGAAATTAAATATATATATATATATAACAAATTGTTGGTAGCATTATCCTATTCTTAGTATGTTCTTTAAAATATTCCCATATTACCAGGGGAACGAAGTGAGCGAGCGCGCGAGGAGAGTGTCAGGGTGAGCGCCTAGGGTTCGGGCTTCAGCAAGTGGCAATGGTCACCCCTGGGGGTGGGGAATCCACCCCCCCCCCCTCCGTCATCAGAGGTGGATGCGTTCAGGAGCCTGGTTTCCAGCGGAGGTAAGCGCAAAGTCCCCCCTTCGGTTCCAAAATTCATAAAAAAGCTAGACGAAATCCCAGAAATCGCCCTGCCAGAGACGCAATAGGTGAAGATAGCCCTTGCTTTCTCTGAGAGAGGGCTGGTTGGCCAGTTCATGGGGCTTTGGCCCTCAGCAAAAACCATCGACGATTGGATCCAAAGAAACTGGAAGCCCCGTCTCAAGCAAGGAGTTACCTGCTACCCCTTGAGCAGTGGCTTCTTTCTCTTTGAGTTTCTCAATAAGGAAGATAAGGATCTCATATTCAAAAATGGACCGTATTTTATGGGAACCCAGGGGCTGTATATGAACCGCTGGACCCCGGATTTTGATCCCACGATGGACCTGCCCAAGGAGGTACCTGTATGGGTTAGGCTCCCCAACCTGCCGGTTCACTGTTGGAATTATGAAGCATTGCAGATGATAGGGAATGGAATAGGGAAATTCGTTGATAAGGAAGACAATAAGTCCATATACAACTGTGCCAGGATATGTGTAGAAGTTGACCTGGAGGCAGGTCTCCCGGAGGCTGTGAAGCTCTCTGTCAGCACCTGGTCTCACTACCAGAAAGTGGACTATGAACACCTCCCATTCAAATGCAGAACCTGTCAAGAGCATGGACACTTTCAGAGGAACTATCCAAAGAACCAAATCCCAGAAAAGGAAGATGTTGAAGGATGGAAAAGGGTTAAGAAAAGCAAAGCAGGCCCAAAACCTAAAGAACCAAGGCCTAGGCAGGCGAAACAACCGTCATCTTCAACTCCAAGTCCTTCGAAGGAGCCAACGAAAGAAGCTGCTGAAAAACCAAAGGAAACTGTGAAAGAGCCCATCGATATAGTCTCTCAGTCCCCGCCTCCCTCAGAAAATCAGATGCTGGCCAATGGAACCCCTCCCGCAGAAGATCCTATGAAGTTGGATGAGGAGCATATCTCTTTAGGCTCCAAAACCGAAGCTGATTCAGACGAGGGGGCCATAGAAACCAGCAGCTCTGTTGAAACCCCTGAGAAGTCCCCTAGAGGAAGGAAGCCAGAGAGGAAAAAAAGGGAGGAAAAATCATACAGGGACGTCACAGCAGGAGTCCAGCAAACCATTCCGGATATGATGGAAACTAGATCCTCAAAAAAAGGCAAGGCTTCGAAAGGAGCCACCCCCCCGCTCCGGTTCTTAATGCAGTACGTCTCCTAGAATTGCAAAGGGCTGGGAAGTAAGTCTAAAGAAGAAGTAGTCAAAGATCTAGTCAGAATGACTTCCCCGGATGTTCTTCTGATCCAGGAGACAAAAATGGAAGAGCCTGAGACCATCCAGGCTAGCAAAAATTTATGGAAAAAAGGAGAAGGTAGAGCCATAAGCACCAGGGGAGCCTCAGGAGGTCTATCCACCTTCTGGAACTCCTCATCGCTAGATCTGCTCAAGGATTACAATACCACCCACTGGTTATTTACGAAGTTGCTGCATCGAGATTCGGGGCACCAGATCAACCTTTTTAACATTTATGCCCCGGTTCTCCTATCGAAAAAAAAAGAATGTTGGGAATCTTTGAATTCCTTTCTTTCTACTAACCTACATGAGAATCTTGTCCTCGCCGGAGATTTGAATGTCACTCTTGCCCTCTCGGAAAAAAAAAAAAAAAGGAGGCTCTCCAGTAAGAGACCCAGCAAGGGAATGGGTTGAAGACATCATGCTGGATTGGGATCTGGAGGATATCAAACCCAGCAAAGGCAATTTTACCTGGACCAATAAAAGAGTGGGATCGGGGCACATTGCTGCTCGCTTGGATCGGTTCCTAGTTCACTCCTCATTCTTGACCCTTGGCCTCTTTGCCACCTCTAAAATCCTTCAAGCTTACACCTCGGACCATAAGCCCATCTCCCTCTCCTTGTCCCTTGGAGAAAATTTGGGCCCGATCGCCTTTCGTTTCAGCCCGCTATGGATCTCCATAGATGGCTTCTACGAGCTTGTATCGAAGTCCTGGAAGAAGAGTTTTTCGGGTTCTCCTTTCTTCATTTGGGAAGAAAAGCTGAGAAGGCTCAAAGCTGAACTCAAAAATTGGGCAAAGAACCTACCCTCCCCAATCCTTGAAAGGAAGAAAGCCCAAAGAGCTTTGGGAAATCACCAGTTACAAATGAAGTCTGTTCTGGTCACCCCGGATTTGTTGAACACTGAGCTAGATCTGCAAAAGGCTCTTCACAAAGCTCTTAGAAGAGAAGAAGAATACTAGCGAGTTAAGGCGTGAAGCCTATGGCTCCAAGCAGGTGATAAAAATACCTCTTTCTTCCATAAGCAAGCTGAATCTCGTAAGAACCACAACACCATCAGAGAGATTCATGTTCAGGGGCAAACCTTCAAAAAATTTGATGAGATCAAGCATGCAGCCCACTCGTTCTACAAAAATCTATTTACAGAAGAGATGGTGGCTCCTCCTAGACCGGATCACTATCCGCTTTCTGTGGTTCCCACTCTAATTAATGAGAATGACAATCGAAGGATGATAGCCCCCATAACTTCTGAGGAGATCATCAAAGCTCTCCAAGGAATGAATCTTGACAAAACCCGCGGGCCTGACGGATTCACGGCCAGATTCTACATAGCTTGCTGGGATATCATCCAAAAAGATCTGGTTAAAATGGTGAGGAAATCCCAGAACTGTAGCAAAATAGGAGGGAGCACCAACTCCTCCTTTCTAGCTTTAATTCCCAAAGAGAAAGGTGCCCAAAGCTTCTCCAGATTCCTCCCTATCTCGCTTTACAATACGAGATACAAAATCATCACCAAAGTTATAGCAAACAGAATAAAAAAAGCCCTCCCCAGGATCATCTCGGAGAACCAGAGGGGCTTCATCCAGGGAAGACAAATTCAGGACAATATTATTCTTGTTCAAGAGGCAATTCATTCAAGCTGCCAAAGGAAGGAGAAAGGTATGATAGTCAAATTGGATCTTGCTAATGCCGTTGATAGAGTTCGGTTGAATTTCCTCTTTGTTGTGATGCTCAAATTGGGGTTTCACCCCCAGTTGGTTAGCTGGGTTGGATCCTGTATTTCGGGGCCGTGGATCGCCCCCCTGGTTAACGGGAGACCGACTGACTTCTTCCAAGCCACTAGGGTCCTTAGGCAGGGCTGTCCTCTATCTTCCCTGCTCTATGTCATCCAAGCGTCGGTGCTAAGTTTCCAACTGGATAAGAGCCTTCAGCAGCACTCTCTAATCGGTCTCTCAATCTCTCCTAGAGTTAAGAGAATTAACCATGCTCAATTTTCCGACGATACTCTCCTCCTGGGCCAGGCCAATCTTTCCACGACAAGATCCTTCAAGAAAGAGCTGGATGCCTACACTGAAATTTCAAGCAGTGAAATCAGCCTGATGAAAAGCAAAATTTATGGTTGGAACTGCCCTCCCATAGAAATTATTGACATATCCAGGGCGTTGGAAATGGAAGGAACCTCCATGTGGGAGTCCATTAAATATCTAGGAATTTCGCTAATCAAAGCTGCTCCCAGAAGAAGCCTTTGGATGCCGCTGTTGGACAAGCTAAAGGTTATGGCCTGGGGAGCAACCTGGCTAAACAAAGCAGGGAAATCAATCCTTATAAATTCAGTTCTTACCTCCCTTCCTGTCTACGAGGCTTCGATTCTTCTATCCCCGAAAGGAATTGTGAAAGACATTGATAGCCTCTTGAGAAAATTCCATTGGGAAGGGGGCATAAATGAAGGGAGAAAAATGCACTTAATCAGTTGGGATAAGGTCAAAGCCCCAAAGTGGGAAGGAGGGCTACAAATCAGATATGTGGCCACTCAGAACCTGGCAATGGGAGGCAAGATCCTTTGGAAAATGATAAGCGGCAAATCCAATTGGAGCTCCAAAGCCCTCAGGACTAAATACTTCTGCGGTCACAAAGAAAGGTGTCTTGATCGTCCCCCCTGGACTAGAAAAGGCTCCCCCATTCTTTCTCTCTGCCTGAAATCCCTTAATCTGATTACTTCCAAACTCACTTGGATCCCGGGGAATGGCAACAAAATCAAGTTCTGGGAGGACTCCATTTTAGGGAAAGCCCCCTTAAAGCTGTTGGAGCGGATGGATAACATCAAAATTTGGCTCCACTCTAAAAGCAAAGTTACCCTTTGGGATTTATCTATCTGGAATCATGATGACTCTTGGCATAAGTGGAACCTGGGGGATTTCCCGCAGAATGTAGAAAATGAAGCTCGCTCCCTTTTGGATGCTCTTCAAGTGCTTACCCCCTCCTCGGCCAAAAAGAAGGACAAAAGAGGATGGGGCTCATCGTCTGGCATTTACTCAACCTCTGCTGGCTATGCAGCCCTGCAGCCTATCCCTTGGGCTGCCCCTGACCCCACTGTATGAAAAAATCTCTGGCTTCATCCCTCCCTGCCCAAAATTGATCTTTTCTGTTGGTCCCTCCTGCATGATAGTATCCTTTCCTGGGACAACCTAATAAAAAGAGGCTGGGAAGGGCCCTCACGATGCCCTCTCTGTGCCTGCCATGAGGAAACCTCTATTCACATCTTTCATCTGTGCCCCTTTGCTTTGGAACTATGGAATATCATTCTTGGTCAGTTGAATTTGACCCTCCCTCCTTCTATTACCTTTTTGTTTGCCTACTGGCCCGAGTTAGCCCCCTTCTCCTTCTCCAAGTTGAAGTTGCTAAAGCAGTGTTGGATGTGGGTGCCAAAAATCCTCCGTTGGAAATTGTGGCTGGAACGTAATAACAGGATCTTCAGGGATATGGCGGGGACGCCGCCCCAAGTTTCTCTCAAAGTGAAAGCACTTCTGGGAGAGCTGGTAGCTTCAAACTCTAAAATCAACCAATGAAGTAACCCCAGACAAAGATGAGTACATCTGGTTTCATGACATAGACCCCTCCCTTCTTGACATAACCAAGAATACCTCCGAGCACTTCTCCCCTTGGAAAATAAGGTTAGAGGAGCAAGAGTTCTTAAAGTGGAGATCTTCTCTGGAGGAGCATATTCTTCATGTGGATGGGGCCTCAAAAGGGAATCCCGGGCCTGCGGGAAGTGGAGAGGTCTTGCTAGACAATTCAGGGAAAACGGTCCTTAACTTTTCCTAGGGGCTGGGCCAGAACACCAACAACATTGTCGAAATTCTAGCCATCTGGCAAGGATTGGCTCAGGCCAGAAGTCTATCCATCAAGAAATTGGTTGTCATAGGGGATTTTAGAATCATTAGCCAAGCTCTCAATCTAAATAAGGCCCCTAAAAACATAGGCTTGGCTCACTACCACAGGAAGGTTATAGCCCAGCTGAAAGAATTTGAAGAAATTAAGTGCTATCACGTCCTTAGAAATCTCAACCAGATGGCGGATCACAAAGCCAACAAAGGTGCCTCCCTGAGCAAGGGAGTTATCCTCGTCAATGGGATCGAGAAGCATGAGCCTATCCCTTAATGTTCGTGGAGAGCGGGACGAAAGGAAGTCTCACGTCAGAAAAGAGAGCAACCCGAATATAGACAGAGAGAATACCAAAGCAAAGGAGTGCAGGAATGAGGCTACCGAGGAAAGACAAGTACAGGGTCAAGTCAAAAGTAGGACAGAGCCTTCAGGTCAGTCACATGGCTCTTGCTCACCCA
Source organism: Pseudotsuga menziesii (assembly GCA_001517045.1). Taxonomy (NCBI): domain Eukaryota; kingdom Viridiplantae; phylum Streptophyta; class Pinopsida; order Pinales; family Pinaceae; genus Pseudotsuga; species Pseudotsuga menziesii. The sequence continues at coordinate 1,274,578 of LPNX010515623.1, forward strand.
GTACATGCACTGCTATCATGGGGAAGAGCCTCCAATCTGCGCCCTCCAGGAAGGCAAGTACCCAGTGCAGGCAATCTGAGGAAATCGGCGAGAATCAGATCAACGGATTGAGGGGAAGGCAGGCCCGAGCCTATTTCAGGAAGCCATATCCCACTTTGTGCCCATTGAAAGATGCTCTGTCGATTGAAGAAGGAATCACCCAGATTCTCACAGAGGACGCGCAGAGTTCTAGTTTGATCAAAGGCCGCGCCGGTCAAGATGGATGCAAGCTCGTCCTCCATGCATTTCGATGCAAGACTCACTCAGATGCAAATTGAATTGGACGAGGTGAAGAACGCATTAAACAGGATGGAGGTCAAGCAGAAAAGGATGAAAAAAACTGGAACAAGCCGCTAGGAATCGATGAACCAGGAGCTCAAAGAACTCCATGAGGAAATCTTCGAGGACAACATGACAAATATGAAGGACCTTGCCAACATCTCAGGAGGAATAGGGAACCAGATGGCAGAACTAGAGAAGAAGGTAGAGGAGCTGCTCAAGGAACATGGCAAGACACCGAAGATAGAACGCTGAGGCAGGCCAATAGCCAAACGCAGTCAAACTCTCTCCTCTCGGCTCAGTTTTCCCCGACCAGACTGGTCCTCTATATTATGTATGCGTTATTATGGAATTTCCTGTCTCTGTTTAGCAAAGTCCAGAAATTTTGTAAAGAGATCTGTCCATATGATGATGCCATTGTATCTTTGGACAAAATGTATCTGCTGGATCAGAACTATCGTATGTAATGCCGTTGGCAGCTGTTTAGCCAGAAGTTAATATAAAAGCCCATAACCGTTTTAGTAAAAAAAAAACAATTTGTTGGTATCTCAGCAAATTGTTATATATATATATATTAAATTTCCTAATATCCCATAAAATTGTTATATATATATATATATATATATATATATATATATATTTTTCACAACTTAATTTAATTGTCATCCTTCATTAAACATTTGAAATCGGGGTTCCAGCACCAGCAAAGCAGAGATACAGGTCCATATGCGAAGCCTATAAATCCGGCACATAACTATAGCTAGGTATTGCCATAAAACCTGGCTTCGGTTTTCATGGAATTTATATGTGTGACCAAAAAGGTGAAAGGCCTCTTAATGTTGTGCTGCCATTAAAGAATGATATGTTAGAGTAATTCTCAAAGTGATATTTTTTTTAATGAATAAAATGTTTTTATTAATATAAAGGTGTGATATTTTGTTTTGGAAAAAAAAAATTTAAGATATTTACGAATTTTTAATGAATAACATGTTTTTTTGTTTTGGAAAGAAAAAATTAAAATATTTACGAATTGGCCACTAATACAAGGTCTCGCTTTCGATTAAATCTATGATAGTTGTAGTCAGGTACTCTCATATTTATTTTCATTGACAGCTTACCCCTAGCTTTCAATCTTTTTTTTTCAACTGAAAATTGCCTCTGCGTCGCAGATTTGACCCCTTGACAGGAATGGACACCTTGACCTGTGGGGGCATTATACCCTTTTCTTTTCCACATTATACCCCTAGCTTTCAATCAAAACCACTTCCATTCTAATTTTAATTTTAATTTTAATTTTATATATATATATAAAAGTTACTCTCATCCACCGTCATTATGCCAGCCATGGATGTTCTGTGAGAGATCTTTCATATCGCGTTGTGACAAGATAAGTAACGTAGACGTAATAGTCCCCTGGAAAATGATAGTGACAAGAGAGATATTTGACTAAGCCAGTACCCACGTCTTGTTCAATCATATGGTACCGATCAGAACGATCAGAATTGACAAATCAAAGTAGACTTACACAACTCCTTTTAACAATCATGGGATCACGGGCAGCCTGCAGGGCATTAAAATGGTTCCTCATTGCCATGTATTTTTTACAGTTTTTACTTTTAAATTTGACAGCTTCAATATTAAGGAATTTTGGCATCTTCAAACTGCCATTTAAAATGTTTAAAGCCAATCTAAATTCAAGCTACAATTTAAAAAATTTCATTTGTCAAATTCCACAAAAGTAACAAAAACAAAACCATATGAAAAGGCATTCCCAAATCTTCCTAGCAATGTTACCGAGTTACCAAGACTGTTCAGCCTGCAATGGTTTTAAAATCTATTGAGATGAGAGAGGATATGAGGTGAGGTATGATATTCGCAAAGTTATTTAATTTAGGTTGGTGAACAGTGATAAGCTACAAGTTAAGTGTTACTAACAAATTATTTGTTACTAATTCTTCATACTTAATTGATGTTCTATACAGTGTTTAAGGTTTATAGAACCACGCGGATTGCAGCAATAGATATTTCATAACTAGCATTCCCATTTCATTGCTGGCCAGAGGTAGAGTAAACTACCCACCTTCCCATGTTAGAAGGAAGTATAGCTAGTGATTCAAGTGTATGACTTGCTGACTGACTAAGGTTAGTAATCAATGGTTGTGTAAAACAAGTTGTGTTATCTATACATGGCTACCGGTTATTTTTTATATTCTTTCATTTTTATAATTGTTTATTTGGAACCACTACCATCAAATCTAGATAACCTAGGAAAAACATACTTATAATTCACCCCAAATTCTAAACTAGCACACCCACATAGTTTGTGGCTGGATCAAGTGGATAGGGATCAAATGGTTGAGAGATAGTTATGGAATGGAAAATATTTTTTATTCCTCATATTCTTCTAATTAAATTGTTCAAGTGTGAGTTATCCATGCCTAGCTACATGTTATCACCAATATTTTTATTGTTATCCATTTATCAAGTATCAGTTATTTTTTATATTTTTTTTCTTTTTATTTCACATTCTTTTAGTTATCTACCATGTTGGTCCAGTCATCCATTCATTAGTTAGCTACTAGTTATTTTTTAGTCATCCATTCATTAGTTAGCTACTAGTTATTTTTTATATTCCTTTTATTATAACTATTTATTTCAGATTTTGAACGACTGCCATAAAATCAATCTCGAGAGTACACTTGTCTCATCCTCGTCCGTAGATGAAAAAGCATAGGCCGTAGTTCACCTCAAATCTCAAATAAAAACTTCTCTTGCACAACCACAAGTAAAGTGGCCAGCGAACCGGAATAGAGGTAGCCAACCAGTTAGTTTTGTGGAGATAGTGGTTGTTAAACAAAAGATAAATATTAAACTAATTACCATATGGTTATAGTTATCCATTTATGGTATAACATAAACATTAATCTAATTATATAAATATAAAACAAATATATAATAAAAATATATACAAAACACTGATATGAATAAAACAAAAACAAAAAATTCATATCATTTTAACTAAAGTTTATTGAAATCTTACTCAACATGCATTTAAACATAACAAAATTTATAATTATGAAATGAATATCAGTTATACACTTGTTATACCTGATTAATCTTATTAATATCTTTAAACATGTCCAAAGTCTCAAATAATATCAAAACCTCAATCTATCTAAATATAAACACTTGTCAATATAAAAATCTAAACTAATTTATCAAAATAATAAATCTAACTTGATCATGGTTTTGCATATAATTCCACTTTTCTAAACTAATTTATCAAAATATTAAATCTACTTACATCATAGTTTTGCAAAAAGTTTGACTATACCTTGATCATGGTTTTGCATATAATTCCACTTTAGTTTTGATGTCTTTGGAAGTCTTCCAATAAAAAATAAAAGCAAAAGTATAAAACTAAAAATTACCTTTTGTATATATCACTTACAGTTAGATGGTTCACCTAAATAAAATCCCAGAACAACAGGTCCTACATGTTTCCAATATCCAGCTGGTTTCTGTTAGGGAAAAACAATCTTCACCAAGGAGCACAGCGACTGTACAATACCTTCATCCAATTTGTCAACAGAAAGTTCCATTATTTAACTTTTTGATATTTAATTAACTTTTTAGACAAATATTTTACATGCAGTAGAGTAATAAATACTGCTGAAACACTGTGGATAGTTGAATCTCAACTTATTTGATCCAATGGTCCACCATACTGTAAATGAATATTGTTCTAAAACCACTAACCTATCTAAATACGTACTATTCTATTGCCCTGCCCTTAACTTACAGTATACATAATTTCAAAATGGTGAGTACAGTGCTTCCAGAATGACCATATTTCAAAATGGTTATCGTCCATCAATATGCAGCACCCATATTTTTAAAGATAGATTTTAGCATAGGTTAAACTGTGGAAACTCGAATGCATAAAACACATGAGTTGCAGCATCGAGGTGGTTTATCAGTTCTTCCTGGTTCACAATGACTAGTTTAAGATTCTTAAAAAAAATTGTTTTCTAAATTTGGTGAGAATTGTTGGAATTATAAATAGGAACTATATAATTCAGATGCTTAAAGAATATTTTTAAAAACAATATTAAGTAGTTAAAAAATAAAACAACTCAAACATTTAAACAATAATAATATTATTCATATTTATCATCAGTTAAAAGTATTTTTTAAAAACAATATTAAGTAGTTAAAAAATAAAACAACCCAAACATTTAAACAATAATAATATTATTCATATTTATTATGAGCTAAAAGTATTTGATTTAAGTTCTTTTTGTTAATACTCATTTTTATTTTAAATAACAACTAAACAAAAATTATAAGTCTAAAGTGTGCAATGAACATAAATATAATTTTGAAGCGAATTAAGTCACTGTATAATGCAATAAAACAAAAATTTAGAGCATTTAAGCCTAATGACAAGCATGCTTTTAAAGATTTTATAACGTCAAAACCCATGATGGTCATTCAAAATAGAAATGGATTGCAAGCTTACTTTTAGAGATCTCACAGCCTCAAAGCCTATGATCCTCCTAGAGGTCACAAGTTCAAATCCAAAGTGGGTAGGGTATGTACACCACTGTAGTTAGCATTTAAATCACTAAAAATATATTATTATTATTATTTACAATATAACAAAATAGTAATTAAAAATTAGATTTCAAAATGAAGATAATTTTATTTTAATAATATTGTTATTAGTTTCATATTTTTTAGATTATAGAAAGATAATATAAATGTATTGTCAAAATTTATTTTATAGATGTTGTTCCAAATTAGAAATAAACAATTATAAAATTATAAAAAAAATCTCAATTTACATATAAAAATTAGCAGTTTAACTTTTTCAAAATTCATTAATTACAAAATTAATATTTTTGAAAAACAAACACATGAATTTCTAAATTAAAAAAAATGGAAAAATATTAATTTTGATAAATATTCTGTTTAGTATTCGAAATACGAAGTTTCATATATATATATATAATATGATGCCATTATCATATTCAGCTACAGTTTTGAGAACATTAACTGCACAGAAATAAAGAAAAAGAGGTTGAGGTGACATACTGTAATTTTATGTCATCGTTTTGTCTCCACAATAACGAATCTTCCACATCCTTTACTTCTCATAGTTGGGTGCCCACAAACTGGGAATCTCTCCACGTTAACCGAGTGCCCACTGCTTCTTGTTGAATTGACCAACGTTATCTCTACCCTTTTGCTATCAATAAATAAATGAGGAAAGATTCCAACTCTATCTCTACCCTTTTGCTATCAATAAATAATGGGAAAGAATGGCTTTAGATAAGGATTGATATTGACGATCTAACTAATTATTTATTTCTACAAGATTACAAGTTGATGGAACGTTAATGACGCCTAGGCGCAATTTTTGGAGGAGGAGACAATTGGTGGTGACTGTCGTGCAGAATGATCAATCATAGGGTGAACAACCAAACATTTTTTTTAATCTTTCAACGCAGTAAATTTCAAGCCTAGGGAGGAGACTCAACTCTTTATCTGTTTATATCCTTAAAACTCGTGAAAAGATATAAAAATTACTATAAAGCAACCTAAATTTTAAAGATTACTATAAAGAAACCTAAAATTCATGTGATACTCGAAATATTATTGTAAATCGGCTCGAAACTCATTTAATGCTTTAAAGACAACTGTAAAAAACCAAAAGTTCACCAAATGCTTTAAATATTTCTTTCAAGTAACCAAAAATTCATGTGGTTCTTTAAAGGTTCCCTTAAAGTTCGTTGAGTTTCATGATTTCTGGCTATTATAGGTCGTTCAATTTGAAGCCAGGGCTGAGGCAACAGTCACGAGATTGAAAATTGTGTACAACCCTCACTTCCATTTGCATTTCCTTCAATGTGACAATATCCAGGCGCTTTCTATTAAAGTTGTGGCCCCCAAAGCCAGTCAGAATACAGACGGTATTCACATCGAGGCTTCTACAAATGTTATGTTAAGTGACTCTGCTATTGGCTTAGTTATTATATTGACTTTCCTCATCCCTCCTCTAACCTCGAATCTTCAAGAAAAGAGGCTCGTCTAACACATGTTGCTAATTACATTAAAAGATTTAAGAATTATGTGCTAATGAGTAAGTGAAGGTCATATGTTTAAATCTTGTTTAATTATTTTTTTTAGCTTACAATTAGAAAAGTAAATTAAATTAAAAAGCTATCAATTTTAAAATGAGATAAAGACCAACTAACATGGATAATTGATTTGGATTCCCTGGCAAATCTTCTTACACCAATTTCAAATTCCAGGGTGAGTGCACAAACTTGAGGGACTTTTAGATGCAATGGTAGAGTGAAGTCAATCACTCTTGATCCATAAAATAGAAATCATCTCAAGCAATCCCGGCCCTGCCAAGCCTAGTCCCAAAGATGCCAACATGCATGCCAATTAGGATAGTACATCAAAACGTGCCCTCGTTTTATTGATGCAAATCGCGCTCCCGTTTTGCTTTGAATAAATGCGCACGTACTTACTAAAACCTGTTTTATGGTTAAAACAGGTTGAGCCTGTCATTTTCGCCACAACGATGCGCTATTGGATCTTCGACGGAGCAGAACGAGAGTGCCTGAACACGTTTTGGGTGAGCCAAAGCCATCAACCTCTTCTTTGTGAGGTATTTTCCTCAAATCTTCTCATGATTTTCCCTTATATTCATTAATTTATTTGCCCTAATTTGAAATTAAACCAAAATATTTTAATTTATATGGCCAATGGATACCAATGGAAACAAAAACCCCAATGGAATTGACTAATGGAAACCAAAACCCCAATGGAATTTACATGGCCAATGGAAACCAAAACCCTAATTTAATCATAAAAACAAAATAATTTTTATTATTTACCAAAATTCATACCCAAAATTCGCATGCCTAATGGAAACCAAAACCCCAATTAACTCATAAAAAACAAAGCAATTTCATTATTTCCATATGCATATTCACAATCATCCTTGTGAATCCATACCAAAATTCACATATGCAGAGTTTGTCAAGCACATTGCAAGTTTGCAAAAGTAATTTGCATGCCCAATGTAAACCAAATCCCTAATGAACTCATAAAAAACAAATGAACTTCACTATTTGCATATGTATATTTGCAAGCATCATTGTGAATCTAAACCAAAATTAACAAATATGAAAATTTTGTCAATTATATTGCAAGCTTGCATACAACTAAAAAAAAATCAAGTAGAATTCATATCTTCCTTAAAATACATAAACACATGTGGTAAATCCCTTGCCTCTATCCGAAATATCGAAGTGGGTCGTCCAAGAACATCAATAAACACCTTATAGTTTTGATGAAACTTCCTAATCCAAGTGTTAAAATAAGGTATAGAAGCTTCCCATGCTTAACAAATATTTCCTCTTGACTGAAGGGTACTTTTTGGTTAAGGTCAAGACAACGAAGTTCAACAATAGGCTCTACGAACATCAACATACATAGGGAGTTTGATGTGTTTGATTACATGCCAATTACATACTATCATACATGATAGAATCCATTGGAAACCTTGCAACCATAAAAGCCACTATACACAATTTTGCATTTAGTCTCTCATGGGTATATAGAAAGAGGGAATAGAACTAAAATAACATCAAGTGGAATCCATACATGGCCCAAATTACATATAAACAAAGATATGGTAAATAGACTTTGGAGTCCAAAAAACATCACGTTACAACAAATAATTACATATCTAACAAAATCGTTGCCCATACTGGGATTGTATTCATCAATAGCACATTATGCCGCTTATTCTAGGCTCTAGTCGTTGCCTCTACCCACAATCTGTGAGCTGGTCTTGCAAGGGCGTTAGTCAACACCTCACAATTTCGATGAAACTTCATAATCCAAGCCTTAAAATAAGCTAGAGGAGCTTCCCAATCAACATATGCACATAGGACATTTTGTGTACACATGCATATGGAAATTGGAATTAATACTTGAATTTAGGACATAAATTTAAAATGAAAAAATGTTAAATGTTTATTCTTTACTGTAAAATTCAAGATCAATTTTAAAATTTAAATAATAGATTTAGTTTATGTTGTTATTTGTCGTACATTAGTTTTACACTTTTCAGTTCTTAGAGATGTCATTATATCATGTGTTTATTTTTCTAATGATATTTTATTTGTATAGTATGATTGCAGTGGCTACTATGAACAACAATGCTGAGATATTGAGGGTTATTGGGCATCTCAAAGAGATTGGTTCTTCCTAGAGGGGTGGAGATGAGCTCCGCCACTCCTTGTCAGACTCATTGCCGACTATTGCTGATATGATCGCAAAATCGAATGATGTTTTGTATAACATCGCATCCTACAAGGAGAGAAAAAGACAAGAATGTGATGATGGCTTGAGCTACAATGAGATAAAGAAGCTAAAAATAACCAAAGAACACATTTATACATTGTTTAGAGTGCATGGGATGGATGACATTCCAGAGAGCACCGGGACACATATTTTGATTGAGTGGTGCACCTTTCCACCCATTAGAGACCATTGGATGGATAGATGGTACATGGTTTTTGACATTCCCCCACACAACAATAGGGAAGTACCGTTGTACTTCCTGCGAAATTTGTAGGCAGAGTTTGTGATGGGGAAACATGTCAACTATTTTAACATGTTGGGATTCCAGGGCGTTGGTAGGAGGATGCCCCAAAACCTACCCAATGCTAGGCATAGAGTTTCTAATCGATAGATACCAACACTGTTGGAGCAGGGTCCCGCAGCTACAAAAGAAGCTGCTAGTTTAGCAGAGAGATAAGTTTTGGCGGAAAGAAGATAAGACGGGGCTACGACGCCGTAGCACGTTTCCAGCTGTAGAGCAGAGCCGGAAACCATGACTTTTTAGATAGAGAAGTCAAGAAAGGCAACGGTACCTGAGCGGCCGAGAAGAGAGAGCTCACCCACTACATTGAAGGCAACAGCGGAAGACAGGAGGGCTCAGCGACCCTCATAAAGGAGAAGGAGCAACGAGGCTGAAGCATTGAAGACGAAGGACAGAAAAGAGAAGCGGTGCATAGTACCCATGATCAGTGCCGGGAAGCATGGAAGACTGCAGAGAGTTGTGGTGTGACGGAAAGTGGCTACCTCAAGTACAGATATGGCCGACTGTCACTAGTTAGGGTTTTAGGTTACTGTTGGGACAGGCCCACAGTGTTGTAATGGCAAGACCTTCGGGCTGCCTATAAAGGGATATATTTTGTATTGTAAAAGGGTTGGTCAGTTAGTTGGTTCATTCAGTTGTTAGTAGTGTTTTGCAGACTATCAGACTATTGTAAAAGCCTAGCTCTGGTTCTGTTATCAGCGGTAGCAATCTTACGGTAACCAGTAGCTGGCTTATAGAGTATGCATGTAACGATCCGCAGGGATCGACAGAGAGGGAAGAGTATATTGAAGGAGAACAATATAGAGAGAAAAGAGATCTAAGAGAGAAGATCTTGAGCTGCATATGCGGTGCAGCAGAACTGTGTTTTACCTTCCCCTGAGCTATAAGAAAAACACAGTTCTGTGGACGTAACTTCCATCCTGGAGGTGAACCACGTTAAAATCCAGTGTGATGCGATTGGTTTATGTGTTATGTTTACTTATGCATTTCTCAGTCATTTCATGGACTTTGTTTACAGTTTAATGAATGAATGTGTTGATCAGTTCACAACAATATAGAAGGATAAACATAAGTCGAAAGTCTTTGGCATGTTGTATATGGTTCATTTATGCTTTGCGTGAAACAGTCACTAGTTGCAGTATCGAATAGCCTTGTATGTTAAGTCTTGCACGTCGACACGAGCAACGCTAAGTGCGCTAAACCGCGGAGGTAGGATATCACAGAGAGGTGATACTGCACCGGCAGAGGAGCTACGGTGTGCGATACAGCTGGTTGAGGAATTAGCGTTGGGCAGGAGATGCGTGTCGCATGGTGAGCAGCGATGCGATAAGGCCGGAGATATCGCGAGTCAGGGAAAGTGCGCGACATAGAGAAGGACCGCACGGCGGTATAAAGGAATATCTCGATGCTAGGAGAGCTGTGAGACGAGGAGATCGCGCGACGCGAGTAGAAGGTCGTGCGACGCGCAGAGAAAGAGACCCCGTAGCTAGAAGAGCTGCGAGTCGCAAGTAGGATCACCACAGAACCTGGTCCAAGACACTTGAGTCCTTGGCCAACCCATTAGAGTCACTTCGGGTGAGACTTCAGGCCGCTTTGCGGTCTGTCGCCGAAAGGGCCAGTGAGCTAGGGGTGTTGTTGGTTGATTATAGTAAACCCGGGTTTTCCCAAAGCAGCCAACAACTTGTGCCCAGCTACCGAGGGAAAACATCCCTCCTGCACATGATATGGTTGCCTAGACACAAGAGGCATTTTTTACTCTAGCTAATATGGTTTCTCGATACACAACTACTATTGACCAGACAACGCCCTCTTCCTATGTTGGGGTACAACCACCAGCTTATGGTGGTAGAGGACCATCTATAGGGGGGATAGACTGACATTCCATGTGCCTCAGAGCGATCCACACGTGTGCGCAATGTGTGGTCAATCCTATTATGGTCCTAAACCAAGACATGGTACCTCTACGATGACTGGTGGTCAGGTAAGGACATTGTTAAAACTCTATTGTTGTTCAATTTTTAATTTTTCCATATTGTACACATATTAAAATATTCGTAACATATGCAAATTTTACTCTTGCAGGAGATTGATCCCTCTCAAGGGGGTGATAGTGCACCCGGTGTGGTTGTATCTGAGGCCCAAACAACCAACATTGAGGTAATATTTAAACATGTGTCATTTTGTTAATACATATCATTTTGTTAACGCATGTGTTAGTCTTGATTAATTTCTTGAATTGTATAATATTTACAAATTTTGAAGTTGCGGGAACCCTATTTAGAACTGGATGCTGGAGACATTGATCTCAGCGAAATACTCCCAGGTGGAATTTATGATTACCTGAAGAATGTAAGTACATGGTTAATGACTGAATCTTATTCGAATTATTTAAATTTCTTACTGTACAATCCTTTATAGAATGCTAATATTTATAGTTTTTAAACTTGCAAATGATATCTGGATCTAAAGAGGGGCAAGAAATTGCTGGAAGCGGTCCCTCTCATGGGGGAGATATGTCCCAGGAAGGGGTAAGTATATTACAACATGTTAGTTTTTCAGTACATATTAGTCCATCCATTCAAGTCCATGTCTAACTATGGTAACACTTTATCACTGCAGACATCATTGCAAATCCCTGCACCGCCTCTTTGGTTTGGATCTCCCCGTAGTCCAAACGTAGATAAGCGGGTTGTTTACAGATGACCCTCTTCGTTGAAAAGAGTGGGTGTCCATGACAATCAACCTACTCATCCCATGGTAATGTACACACTTCCAATGGCAGTTGTTGGTTAGCTTTGAATTCACTTCACAACTAGTTTTTCTTAATGTTATTTTCGCATGTTTACAACATCAGGATGTAGAGTCATCCGTGGCAGACCTTAGTGGGTTTGTTGATGCTGCAGTTAATGTTGCATCTACAATTATAGGGATAAGTCACACTGAGGTACATCTATTTGAATATTTGTAATTGTACAGTTGATTTCTATTTTCTATGGACATGCATGATGTCTAACTATTTTATCATTTGGTGAATGTAGCCACACCCTGGTCCATTAGTGTACGTGATCGAGGTTGATGTTCAACCTATAGCTCCTCTTGCTACTGGGGAAACCCAGGAACAAATTTTTTCGGTCAAATGTTCATTTTTTACATAATTGATTAGTACTTTCTCATTTGATTAGTACTTTCTCATTCATTGTTGAGATAATTGACATATTTTTTTTATTCACAGAGAAGAACTGTAGAGAGACTCTCTGCAAGGAGGAGGACACCAGAGGCATATATACCCCGAATGGATGCAGTGAGTATTAGTTTTATGTACAATTGAGTCGTATTTTAAATTTTCAAACTTTGTTATTGCTGGACAGTACTAGTTCAGTTACCTGATCAATAAATATTGTCATTGATTTGCAGTCACCAGATATGTATTGTGGTCATGGACAGAGGCAATAAGCATCAGGGTCGGGAAAAAACAAGAGAAAGATTTTTGATGTGTTAGTCCAGGACAAATATGTATTTTTTAGTATAAGAGGAAGTTAGAGTATATGGGCGCAGTCTAGGACAGATGTACTTTTGTTTGCATGTACATCAAAGATGTTTTTGATACATGTACATTGACAAACCATATAAGGGCCTTCTCGTTTTGTATTATAACTTTCATGATATAAAAAATATTTCATATCAAGGCTCTTGAGATCTTTATGGTTCAGTCTTTTAAGTGTGATTATACACATGTGGCCAAGAATGTTTCTATGTGTAATGTTCCCATTTTTTGATAGATTTTACAATTGCATGGAGGTCTGAGTGATAAATTTGAGAACAATGCACAATTACAATATTACGTCATGACAAAAATGTACATTTCAGTTGTTTTTTACCACGATCCAATTGCATATACAATGTTAAATTGTATTCAAAAAGCACCCAGCACAGCTAAGCAACTAATCCAACTAAGTGGAATACAAAAGCACCTTACCCACATAACAACCTAACAAACTTCTAAAGGATGCATGAAGTTGGCATACCTAAGTGATGCACCTATGTGGTCTACATAAATGAAATTGGTGTTTGACATGATGTATTTCATCTAACGAATATATGGGATAGACATGAAAACTAAAAGTGTCTGAGTATAAGGTTGATTATAATAATGGTTATGATTATATCCTGCACATTATGTATATCCTGCACATTATTTTATCATTTTGTTAATGTACATGGCATTTGATGAATGGCCTCAACAAACAACTTTGGAAGAGATGAAAATTATGTGTGATTTTATTATAGTTTAAATTGATTGGAGAAGTACTATTCTGAATCTTGTTTTATAAATTTATGTTTATGGAGTATTATTCGAAATATTCGTGGTGTGAAGATATATATTTTGTAATAATGGCGTAATAGGTTGGCCACTTGTTTCTAAACATAAACATGTTCCATTACATGGTTACTGGTGTAATGGCATTGTCTCATCCTACATTTCATCATACAAATGCTCACATCTCTTGGATGACCAGGCTAAATTAATATGGAAACAACCTTCTTTTGAATTTCTGGTCTCCCTGAGCTGAGGTCATGGAATCCTGTGTGAGATGGTATTTTCTAAAAGACATTAAGTTTGATTTGGTCCCTTTCCTGGAATTCTACCCTCTCTCCCAAAAAGGTGAGCTAGGTAGTTGTGAGATTGTACCCTCTCTTTCATAACACCCCTTTGACCTCCAAGGTCACTTTCTCAATTCAAACCCCCACTAGAGCATTCAAATATTGAGAGCACTGTTCCCTAGACACTTGTATGGGATTGTACCCCGTCTCCCTAGGGAAATAATCAACTAGGAAGAAAACTCCACACAGGATTGCCCCCCTCTCATATTGGGTGAATTCTTAAATCAACTCTTCTGACCCGCAAGCCAAATTACCAATTCGAACCCCCACCAGAGCATTCAAAAATACCACTCTACATAGCACACAAGTCGAACCCCTACTAGGGAATTCACTTCACATACCACAAATAACCATGGACTCCTCATGATCCCTCCCAGGATATCCAGAAACACACAAAATACTAATCCTTGAGATCAAATTGGTGAAATCACCACCAAAACTGTGCAAATTTCACCAAAAATTCACCTTGGAATTTGTTATTTTCCTCCAATCCCATCTTTGATGCACATAACCTGCACAACAATGAATGAATGCCTCTATGGATCCATTTGAATCCTTTTTCCTCAGCTCGAATTGTCTCCTAGAGTTTTGCTCTATTCAACGAAGGAAGGATTCCCAAACGTTGGGGCTTCCTAACCACCACTCACTAACACACTCAAGCTACATCCAAATCACTTGAGACTAACTCTCGAAACTGAAAAAGAGTGCTCCCTGACGTGGCTAATTCGAATTTCTTAAAATTAGCTTCTAACCCCACTTATCTGACTCAGTAACTGCTAACTAGGTCTCCTACTAAAGATTGACTTGAATTCCTTCTAGGGATTCGAATTCTCCTAAATTTAGCACCAAACAATTAGTTAGAATCTAACTTAAACTCAAAGCTAAATTGGACTGAGAATTGGCTCCAATTTCTAAGTGGATTTGCTTGATTAATTTAAGTGACATTTAACTAGTTAACTGACAACTAGTTTCGGTAGTTTAACTAGTGTAACTGAAACAAAGACTCAATTTAACTCATAGATGTTTAAATTAAATAAATTAAATTAAATTTAACTTCTAGTGACCAAAACTGGGCACTATCATGACTTCAGTGAGCCAAGAAGATGCATGACTAATGTGTGTGAAGTGAAAGTGGACCCACTATTGATTAGATGAGGAATATTTTCACCTAAGGCACACATTTTGCATGTAACTATATGCATGGCACTAATTATGGGTTTTTGGACCTCCATAGTCCATAATTAAATAAATTAGGTAGGAAAAAGCAATGTTAGGGGGAGTTGCAACTCCTAACCCAACCCCTTCTCACAAGACATTCCAAAACCCAACAACGTTTATTAAAAATTGTGCCATTATTAATTTTAGATATAATAATAATTAATTATAAATAATTATTTTAATAACTACAATCAAAATAAAAATCCATCTAACTAGGTGTCCATGTTCTTGGCACTCAATGCTAGTCATCAAAGTAAATAAAAAAATAAACCAATTTTTGGGGCGTACCTTTTGGATATTACGCTTGACTTGCTTGACTTACATGATTTTTGTTTTTCTTAAGTTTGATGACACGTCAATTAATTGATTTTATTCTAGAGGATGTTTTCTTTTCTTAGTTTGATGACACATATGTTAATTAATTTGCATATATATTACAACTTTGTAGTGAGAGGGCCTACATTTTTACCTTAAGCCTTTGTCATTGGTAGCCTTAGTTCAAGGATGTCATTCAAATAGTTCTAAATGTAATATGCCTCTTTCCACTTATGCAACAACTCCTCTTCCGTATGAGATCAATTGAGATT
The DNA here is from genome assembly GCA_001517045.1 of Pseudotsuga menziesii. Lineage (NCBI taxonomy): Eukaryota > Viridiplantae > Streptophyta > Pinopsida > Pinales > Pinaceae > Pseudotsuga > Pseudotsuga menziesii. The sequence continues at coordinate 1,290,052 of LPNX010515623.1, forward strand.
TGAATGACATAAATGGGTAACAATATGCCCAAAAAACGGCATTCGCCGCAGTTTACTTCCATTAATTGTTAAAGCTGAAGAGAAAATCATTCTAAGTATGATAATACTTAATTAGGTTATGGTTGTTATTGCGCCGAGAGGCGTTCTACAGCCCAATATGGGGAGATCTTGTAACGTGATGTAACGTTACTAACGTTTGTAACATGTCGGCAAAAAATAATAGTGATAATGAATATTATGGGAGAGATCTTGTAATGTGATGTAACGTTTATAACTTGTAGGCAAAAAATAATAGTGATAGTGAATATTATGGGGGAGATTTTGTAACACAAAATAAAAAATAATATCACTTTCGTAAAGTTATTTTTATTAATGAAAAATAAATTTTTTAACAGGCCAAATAAATGTCGGCGACAAAAACAATGTAATATGGGGGAGATGTTGTAATCTTCCTACCTAACAAAACAATAAAAAAGTAAAAATTTAATTATCCGTAAAAAAATATGTGGGTCAAGAAAAAAACACAAAACAATGTTGGCCTTGCACATGGTTTTAAAACTATGTGCACATGGTTTTAAAACCATGTGCAAGGCATTCTAAACAACTCATGGTTTTATTGTACATGGTTTAGGAGGCTTTGCACATGGTTTTTAAACCATGTGCAAGGCCTCCTAAACAACCCATGGTTTTATTGTACATGGTTTAGGAGGGCCTTGCAAATGGTTTTAAGACCATGTGCAAGGCCTCCTAAACAACCCATGATTGTAGGAGGGCCTTGCATATGGTTTTAAAACCATGTGTGGGGAAATGATGCAATGTTCGTTCTTAACAAAATAAAAAATATTATATGGCTGCCATAAATAATATTAAATATTAATAATAATAAAATTATATGTGGACCTTAAATAAAAATATGTGTCTTTTGGTTTGAATCAAATCAATAGATACCTAAGAGGTTTGTACCTGGAGAGATTTGATTCATCTCGGTGCTTGATAGAGCTTAGGATTTGGATCTACGCTAGTGATACATAATGACATTATGGGGACATGATCTATTTATGTTATGTAAACCGTAACAAGCTTCAGATCATTCATTTGAATTGTATAAACCTTGGTGTAGCACAAGAAAAAGCTCTCCATAGAAGTTACAATTGCCACTTACATAAGGTAGTGGTCCCCTTTTTTTCCCTTTTCATATGATATATTTCAATTACCGTCCATCATAGAAACACTGTGGTAGCTTCTTAACATAGTTTTTTTTGTTTTTTAAAGAACAAAGGAATAAAAAGAAAAACACCTTTCATAGAAGAAAGATTATGCCTTTCAACATAATCATGGATTGGTCTTTAAGATTTCATTTTCATTTTAGAGGGAAATAAAACCTCAACGTTATATCCTTCTCCTCAAACTTAAAGATTTGTTAATGCCCTCATATACACCATGAAGGTGAACTTTGAATGATGATGATGAATGGAAGAAAGGCATGAAGACTCTAGATAGAGGGAAAACAAGTATGTGTTGTGTAGTGGTTGTGTACCTACGTTTGTAAGAACAAGTTTAAAAGGTTTGAAACTTTGCAATATTTGAATTATTTTATTTCCCTATAAGTATTTAACCATTTATGTTTCCATGCACATGTTAGATATATCAAGACACATATAAGTTGATAGGAACAGACTATTAAACATAATACAACTCTAAACTATAAGAATTCCCAACAATTACAAAATAGACACTTTAAACCAAGAAGATAATGAGAAAAGGAGATGGAAATGCCATGATCCCTTAATCGATAATCCCAATCTCTTGCCTAGATTGAATTTCCAAAATTGATGCATTCAACTCCAAGAAAGATATTACAATTACCTCCAATATTTAATCCTAGGGACACTTCAAACTACAATGGTGAAGTCACATCTAGGTGACTCCTAAGAATGTCTACATGAGATCTAATGAAATGGTAATAATGCCAAGTGTGTATGCAATATAAAGGAGTCATGCATACTCTTTATCAATCAAATTGAACTAGAAAATTCTACATTTCATATGTGCTACATTACTATCGATTATTCATTTCCTCATCCATAAGACAAATACTATCATTTTTTCTAGAAAAATAGTCGTTTTTAAAAGAACCAATAGAAAACAAAGACTAAGAATCTAAATGCATAGGAAATATGTTAATTTTGTGGGTTATTCATAAGTGTTTACACCATGTTTGGGGTATATGGTATATGTTCATCCCTTAGATGTTCCAAGATGGATTAGAGCATGGGAGATGGTACATGATGGATTTGCAGAGTTGAGATAACATGCTCGTTGAATACTTGACCTTAGTTTGTTGCTGGATTCATTTTCTTCCCTAAGGCATTGGAGTTCTCTTGGTAGTTTAGTGAGTGCTCTTCATGATGGAAATACAAACATGTCATTGGTTAGAGAATGCCCACAGAAAACCCTACTTGGGAGGGTGATCATTGTGAATCATGAAGGAGGGCATAAGACCCTAGATGGGATTGGGTTTCTTGGATTCCAATTTGGAGGTTTGGAGTTAGAAAGGCGATGCTTGGGTTGTGACAATATTCTTTAAGGGAAAAGATAAACTAGTGGAGTACAATGCTTAGGAAGATTGATGGAATCTATGGAGACTTTTGAAAGAGACATGTGGACTTACCTTATGTAGCAACATCATCTTAGAACCCTTATTGTGTACGCCATCACCTTGGATAATGACACATGTACTTGGAGTATAGCATCCCATTTGTGTTGGAATACATACGTTTGTTGTAGGTTACTTGCAAGGTCTTAGGAGCACATAGTATTATTGGTATCCCTTGTCTCTTATATAACTAGAAGAGGGAGTCCTTCTCATCCATACATTAGAGGAAATTTCAACTCAAAATGGGCCTCCTAAAATGAACTAATAAAATAATAGTTAAAATAATAAAATAATATTTATTAATTTTGGAGGNGTACTCGTTGGGTGCGAAATTTAATTCCGCATCCAAGGAGCTCTCCCGATCGAAATTTGAGTAAAAACACGGGGAGATATGTCAAAAATACAAACAAAAAAAGTAGTTTTTTTTATGATACCTATCCCCAAATTTATATTAAAAAAGTGTTTTAAGACCTATACGGTATTTCAAATTTAAAGCAATTTCATTGGCTAACACATGATGACATGGAATTTGAATAAAAGTTAAAAGGCCCATTTTGAGTTAAAATTTCCTCTAATGATAATCATTCACTCAATTGTATTCACTTTTGTGACATGAGCTAGTGAAGAGTGCTCTCTCTCTCTCTCTCTCTCTCTCTCTCTCTCTCTCTCTCTCTCTTGTACTTAATATTTTCTCTCTTAGAGTCACTATGGTTTCCTAGTCTTCTTTGAGTATATTGGAGCATATTGGAGGTATAGGGTTAGGGTTTATCCCTTTTCGAGGTTCCTGTGAAGATGGGTAAATTTTTTTTGCAAGAGGCATGCACGAAATGTATAACTAGAGCTCAATTGAGATTTGGTTAAACCCTTGATTGATCTTTCAAAAACTCAATTAAGGGCTTAACCAAGCACTAGATCGAGAATTTTTAAAAATATTGATTCAGGGTTATTTAAACCCTCAATTGAGATAATAGCTTGATCGATATGTTTACCTTAATCGAGCTAATATATTGATTGAGATGTTTTAATTATTGAAAAAAACAATATGTGGGAAGACTATTTGATATAGATGAATTTATCACACTTGGTAGATCACACCTTTATGGCCTCCCATGTCCCTCTGCAGACTCCTTGGACCCCCCTTGCTCAAATTATACTTTGGTTTCCTAAGAAAGTCCCCAAAAAAACACCTGTTTATGTGTATATGTGGATTTCAAACCAATACCGGCGTGTACACGTAGCTTATGAGCCAATACCCATGTACATTGGGAAATGTGCATGAAGACAAAAAAATTTGGAGTTTTCCTCATAGTGTACCAAAAAACTTGACTCTTGGCTTTCCATATACCTGGGAAACACTCGAACTCGACCCTCCATTGTCTATTTGGAGGGATATATATTGAGCTTCTTGGATACATTGAAGGAGGAGAATTTTGGAGGGTAAGGAAACTATAGTTCATTGTTGCCTCACTTGTTTATGCTTGAGTCTGCATCCCTTTGTCCCTTTGGAGCACACATTGTTGCTCTTCCCAAGCTTGCCTTTGCTTTGTAAGCTTTCCATTGTGATGGAGGATTGAAGTGGTGGAGGCCTAGGTGGAGGACTCGGTTTCTTTGGTTAGATGAGGTGCTGACAGAGTCTGTCACTGCTCTATCTCTGTTTTTATCAATAGAAATATCCATTTCTTGTCCAATACATGTGCATAACTATGAATATTTTGTCCATGGATGTGGTTATTTGCTTATACATGATGGTTTATATATGCTAGAGTAGGCCTAACACTTTGATATATATCATGCTTCTCTTGTTTGTTGTGGTTGAGAGCGAATTGTCAATACAAGCGTGTTGGAAAAATCTCAATGGGGATCTACATCAACCGTCTGGAATAAGGGACGCTTCATATCCCTTGGTGTTAGATGCATTTATTTCTCTTGCATATTGCGATGGATTGATTTCTGGTGTCATTTAGTTTGTTGTGGTCTACCCCAATCCATAGGAAGTTTCTCTCTGTAACATAACTGGCGACTCAGTTAGGGATGTTCCTTGTTTTTATTTGGGGTTCGGGGGCACAATCTGCTTGAATTTCTCTCTGTTTCTCCCCGTTTCTGTGTCGCATTTACTAGTATGTTCATCCATTGACACTACCCTAGAGAGGTTTGACCCTTGGCCTTCTTTTTACCACTTTCCTCTCTGTATACACAGGATTTTGGCCAAAAGTCGTGTACATACACAGGTATTTGGCCAAAAGTCACGTACATCCTCCATTTTGGTTGAGTTTGATGTGGGAAGTTGTAGGGTGGGTTGTGAGTGTGGCTGGGTCTTCCTGGGTACTGATGTTGTCTGTTGATTGCTTCTTTTGTGAGCAGAGACCGCTTTTTCATTGATTTTTCTTTGAAAGTAGTTCTAGTCATTTATCTCATTTTTTGTTTTGCCATTAGTGCATTAGTATTTTTGTCTGAGTGTCTTGCTTGGATTGCGTTTGATGCTTACTGCATAGACTAATAATTTTAATGACTTTTATTGCATTTTCATTCTTTTATATTGAAAATACAAAATAATTATATAGTTGCATTCTTACTTGCATTTCACGTATGGATTTAAGGAGGTACTTGCATTGGATTGCTTGGATGAGAGTTGTGTGCGGGATTTCATATAGGAAGGATTTCATTGGCATTTGGAAAGGAATGAATTTGTGTGCATCTCATGTAGTGGCATACCCTGTTTTCTCATTTAAAGACAAAATTGCACTTGGCATTGTTTTTTAGGTGTGCATATTTACTTTCACTACTGATTCATAACATCATTAGTTGCATGGTCATTTCCTTTTATTAATCACAACCCCTAAAATTAACGCTTAATTTAACATGAATTACACATTTTTCTTTGATAGGGTACATCAACAAGCTTAGGTTTTAGAGGCTTGGAATAAATCATTGTAAATAAATTCTCCAAGACTAGTAAACAAAACAAGTAGGTGTTTGTCCAGGTGAGAGAGTGAAATCCTTGGTATAATTAGTGTTCTCGGGAGGCTCCTCTTACATAGGAGTTAAGCATGAGGCAGCGTACACATTTGTGGTTGGGATAGCCTTTGGCCACTCTCTGTGCAGTTCCAGAGACATTTCTAGGATCTTATTCGTATCTAGGGTATTTTGAGGTATCGGTTGGTGTGTTCATGCTTCGGGCTTTGCTACCCTGCCCATACGGTAGATCCCACCTGTGATTGTCCGCTTAAGCATTGGTTATATTGGGGTGACCTTAGTTTCCTTACCTAGGTATCGCAAGGGGTACTTGGAGAGGTTATTCGGCGAGTGTCCTGGCCAGGTAGGGGTCGAACAGCACAGTCGCTTTATGCGCTGAAGCTGAGGGAAATTATAATCAATTACACACCTCCACTTGTAGTGTATGGGAGTTTCAGGCCTCTCCTAGGCGAGACATACCTGCTACATTCGAGTGCTCATTTATCCTCCCCTTGGATTTTCTGCATCTGGTTGTAGATTCTCTTAGGAGTGCACTCTTTGTGCGCTAGTTGCCTTTAGGGATCGTGGTTACTTGAGTATATTTATGTTCTCTTGAGTTAGGGTCCTTTTATGTTCGGTGTGCATGATATCACTACTAGTATCCTGTCACCCGCTCCAGGTCCTAGTGAGGACTTTGGTGTTGGACTGGGGGGCACCACAGTCCCTTACCTTGCTCATAGATTTGGGAGTGGTCATATTCCATCCTCTACTCCATTTGAGGAGTATCTTCACTCCCTTCACTCAGTCTTAACGCTAGTGTTCACCCTCATGGGGGTGGTTGTGGATACGTGAACGTTGGGTCTACACCTTACATTCCTTCTTATATGCCATCATCCATCGCACTATTTCCTTTGAGTGCAGTTGTCATGATCAATCCTCCCTATATCCTATAGTTTGGACTCTTTATTGACTATTTCCAACTCTTTTGGACTAATATTGTTGTCATGTAGGGTCCATTTTTTGTAAACTCTCTTTGAGGTCTTGACCTATTCATATATATTACAGGTGTAGTCTTGAACTGGCATATAGGTTAGGACTCCATATCCACTTGCATTGTGCATCACCTTATGACCATTTCACCTTAACTTTAGGTACGAACCCACTTCGTAATGTCACAGAACCTTCATAATGCTATCATAAGTAGAATTATGTAAGTGGTAGATATTTCCTATTCATGGGTGCTCTAGTTATATCTCGTTTTGCAGATTGGTACCCATGTTGAGATTCCTCCTCTAGGTTTGGGAGCCCCTTGTAGTCATGCCATGTCCTTGAGCAAGAGCTTCATATCCCTCTTGAAATTTATGTTGGCCATCCCCCACAGGGACTCCCTTGTATATCAAGTTGTAATTGCATTTCATGTGTTTTGCTTGCCTTATTGAGCTTTATAACGTCTCCCTGCTTTAGAGTTATAAGGCATATAGACTGAGCTTGTCTCAATCCTAGCCAAACAAAGCCTCTTATATATCCTTTGTAGCTTGATCATCCCTTATCCGGAGGAGACCTTCCCCCGAGTGTCCTCATCCTACACATGCTTCCTTGCATTGAGCATAGGTATATTGTTCCACTGCTTGGAACTAGTTTTCTTTCTTGCGACACTCGTCTCCTATTAGATGTATACTATAAGCACTTTTATTTTTTTTCAATCTTTTCAATCTGAAAAATTACAAAAAAAAATAAAAAAACATAAAAAGACGGATGAGAAATGATATTATATTTGGAAGTTGTCGAGTCGTGTCGCCTTTGAACAGAGCACTATATATCACATCCATTGGTTGGGTTGTTAGTATGACTTTAGGAGCTGTACTCGTTACTATGAGTTTTCTCCATCGACTGGTTATGCTTCCACTCCCTATGGAGCCTCTGTCGATGCCTCCCGTGTCACAGAGTTGTCCCAGTTTGCATGTCGAGTCTATGCTTCCTATGTTCAGTCACTATTTTCCTTAAGCTCTTGTTCAAAGGAAGCCTAGCCTGAGTCGTCCATTCCTCAGTTATCTTGACTTTGCATGTCGACCATTCCCGGTACAGTTATTAGTTCATGCACATCTTGTTCGTTCGAGTTCTTCCACATTATCCAACGTTGTTGAGTACCTCGTGTTGGTTGATGAGGGATGCTTTGATTCCCTCCTTCCAGCAGATTCCATTCCATCAAATTCAGATCATTTATTTTGGAATAGGAGTCTAGAGTCCATTTGAGTGCCTTGAGACTTATAGTCATCAGTGGTAGGTTCTCTCGCCATCGACCATTTTGGGAATACATCAATGCCCCCTGATCGATGGATTCTTTCAAGTGTTCGACCTCAACACATCTATTCACACTTGTTATATTTCACTTTGTACCTTGGTTCCCATTATCATTATCATTGGGATATCTCACATCTAACAGTATACATCAATGACCGGTAATCACACGATGGACCATCATGTTCGACCTCGACAACTTTATTCACGTGATGGGACATGTACTCGTAGTGGTTTACATAGAATACCTTTGATCTTGGTGGCATTCCACATATGTTACCTCCTTAATCGTGCCAGTATTCATGAGATGTCAGTTCTCATGACCAGATTCCAGTATATTACCATATATCTTCATCCACCATGGAGATCTTGTTCATTGTATATTATACGTGGTGATGACCACACATGACATTTGTATATCATGCATATCCATGGCCATTGTACTCTTATGTATTTGGGACTGCTACATGTATATTAGCAGTCACATGTTGAGATTTATCATTATATTGTACTGATGAGTAGATGGTTCTTCCACTTGGGTCTTCATTACTCCACTTCTGGGATGGATATAATGTATTTCGGCCATCATGTTACCCCTCTGACCTCTCACATTAGGGGGCATATGTTATAGTTGATTTTACCACACTTTGTAGATCACACCTTTATAGCCCCCCATGTCCCTCTGTAGACTCCTTGGACCCCCCTTGCTCAAATTATACTTTGATGTCCCAAGAAAGTCCCCCAAAAACACCTGTTTATGTGTATACACGACTTTTAAACCAATACTCGCGTGTACATGTAGCTTTTGAGCCAATACCAACATGCATCAGGAAATGTGCATGAAGACAAAAAAATTTGGAGTTTTCCTCATAGAGTCTCGAATAACTTGACTGTTGTCCTTCCATATTCCTGGGAAACGCTCAGACTCGACCCTCCATTTCCTATTTGGAGGGCTATATATTGAACCTCTTGGATGCATTGAAGGAGGATAATTTTGGAGGGAAAGGAAACTATAGTTCATTGTTTCCTCACTTGTTTATGCTTGAGTATGCACCCCTTTGTCCCTTTGGAGCACACATTGCTGCACTTCCCAAGCTTCCCTTTGATTTGTAAGCTTGCCATTGTGATGGAGGATTGAAGTGGTGGAGGCCCAGGTGGAGGACTCGGTTTCTCCGATTCAACGAGGTGCCGACAGAGTTTGTCACTGTTCTATCTCTGTTTTAATTAATAGAAACATCCATTTCTCGTCCAATACATGTGCATAACAATAAATATTTTGTCCATGGATGTGGTTATTTTCTTATACATGATGGTTTATATATGCTAGAGTAGGCCTAACACTTTGATATATAGCATGCTTGTCGTGTTTTTTGTGGTTGAGAGCAAATAGTGAATGACAGCGTGTTGGAAAAAGTTCACGGGGATCTACATCAACCTTCCAGAATAAAGTACGCTTCATATCCCTCATTGTTGGATTCATGTATTTCTCTTGTATATTGGAATGGATTGATTTCTGGTGTCATTCAGTGTGTTGTGGTCTACCCCAAGACATAGGAAGTTTCTCTCTGTAACACTATTAAACATTCTGACTTGCGTGACTATAAACAGGACTCAACGAAGCGTTTTTGTGCATGATCGACCATCAAACCACTAAGAGAAACCACCCATCCAACCAACCAATGGCATTTGAACAAAGACGTTAGCCATTGAAAAACCATAAATTTTTAATTTTATAATTATAAATTTTTTATTTTTTTTATTTTTTAGTAATTTCAATTTAATTTTTATCAATCAACAACATATATGCTGCTAGTTTTATTTTCAAATGTGTATCAACAAGTAGAAATCATGTTAGTTTTCCCAATCCTCCGACAATGCAAGTAGAAATGACTGGTTCATGAGAAGTCAACAGAATGACCAAATGCCTCAATGGGAAATTGACCAAAGTTGACCAATCAAGTCGACTGTAACAAAATAACTGAAAGTGGTTGGGGAGTTATGGATTGTCATTAATGATTTAATGATTTAAATAATTATAAATTTTTATTTTTTTATTTTTTAGTAATATCAATTTAATTTTTATCAATCAACAACATATATATATTGCTAGTTTTATTTTCAAATGTGTATTAATAAGCAAAAATGATGTTAGTTTTTTCCAATCCTATGACAATGCAAGTAGAAATGACTAGTTGATGAGAAGTCAACAAAATGACCAAAGGGATCGATGGGAAATCAACCAAAGTTGACTGTAACAAAATAACTAAAAGTGGTTAGGGAGTTATCGATTGTCATTAATGATCACTTGGTTGTATTGCATCTATATATACTATGTATTGGATATGCATGATGTGCAGTGTAAGTAGATAATGTGAGGTGTAGATTGTGTACCACGGTCATGTAATAGAGTGTGATTTGTGATCTAGCAAGTCACGGTTGTCAATGCCTCTCTTAGACTGTTTGACTAATAGATGATCCATACACTCGTTATTTTGTTGGTTTTCCACAAGTGGGGGTTTCCAAGGTAGTGTATCGATGTTGTTATGTGACATTGTCTTCTGTGAATGTGTTTAACTATATAAATCAAATTGCAAAACTATTGCAATCAGTATTAAGAACCCAACATTTGGTATTAGATCTATATTTGGATGTAGGGGGATGTCGTTGTTGCTAAGGATTTTTGGCTTGATCCTGGATTTGGGGGGTAACTATTATACTAAGAGTCTTCTAGAAGCATTGATTAATTATCATAATGGATAACACATCAAGGATAGAAATTGAAAATTTTAATGGATAAAGTTTTGAGCTTTTGAAGCTTAAGATGGAGTATCTCCTTATATATCATAATACTGGATTGCAGTCGACCCAGTAACAATTCTGGTCGGTGTTTTGAAGGAATGCTAGCAAAATCTTGACAAAAAGGGAAGGAATACAATTCGACTTTGTTTAGCAATTTTTTTATTGTTGAATGTCTCAAGAGAAAACATTGTAAAGAAGCTATGCAAAAATTTAGGGAATCCATTTCAATCGAAATCTCTAATTAACAAGTTGTTTCCTTTGAAGAAGTTTTATCTTATGAGGATTGGAGAAGGTGAAACGGTTACAGAGCACTTGAATGCATTCAACATTGTAATTAGTCAATTGTTGTTCGTAGATATTAAAATAATCATGGAGGAAAAGTGCATTAGTATATTGTGTTATTTGTTATATTCATGGGATATCCTGGTCTTGGCTATTAGAAGAAACAATACCACATTGAAAATCGATGATGTGTTTCCATCTCTACCACCTAAATATATGATACAAAAGAACATGGAAGGTTTGAACCATGAGGGATTGACGGTAAGAGGTTGATTGGTAGACATAGGAAAAGAAAAAACCTCCAATAGAATATCAAAGTTGCGGGTAAGATCTAAGATTATATCCCTTGGTCCAGCAATGAAAACCTGTTGGTGATGCTATAAATTCAAGGATTATCGAAAGAACTAAAAGTTGATGGAATTTGAGGAAGGAAAAGGAACTAAGGAAGGTCTGATTCGACTAATAGTAAGAATTCACAATAAGAGAAAGGCAATGTGTACTTGGCCTCCTCAAGTACACAGTCAGATTCTGACTCTTGCCATATCAACTCTGGTGCATCATATCATATGACACCATGCAAAAAGTGGTTCTCTGAGAATGAGAAGATCAATGGTGGTGATTTCCTACTAAGTGATGACTCACCCACCAGGATAGTTGGACGAGGTAAAGTTTGACTGAACCTAAAATACGAAAGAATAGAAACACTTCTAGGAGTACTGCATATCCCAGGTTTGGCTTGAAACTTGATATTAGTAAGTAAGATGAGGAATGTAGGTGTGCAGTCTGTATTTGAGAAATATATGTGCAAGATGGTGCAAGGAGAAATGGTGTTAATGAGAGGTCTCTTAGTAGAACCTTGTACAAACTATTAGCAAGAATATACATCGACGAAAGTGCTAATGTGGCTTGTCCTGAGTCTAATGGAACATATGCTTTTCTATCCGAATCAACCATGTCATGTCATCAATTAATGGGGAGTATAGGTGAGAAAGGTCTTCGTGATATGCATAGTAAAGGTATGGCCAAAGGTCTCCCTGATTGTCCTAAAGAAGTCAATTTATGCATGAACATTGTAGCTGTGGTAAACAGAGTCATGCAAGGTTCTCATCTGTTGCTACTAGAGCTAAGGAAATACTAGATTTAAAACATAGTGATGTGTTTGGACCTATGTTATTCCCTTCACTAGGAGTATCTCAATATTATGTTTATTTCATAAATGATTTCTCCATAATGACATGGTTGTCTTTTATGAGGAAGAAATCAAAATATTTTGGGAAATTTCAAGAGTTCAAAGCTCTTGTGGAGAATTAGATTGGTAAAATATGAAGGTGTTGAGAACTGATATCGGAGGAGAATTTTGTGGAAAAGTGTTCGACCAATTCTACAGAAAGCACAGTATAGATTGACAAAACAAAACTCCATACATGCCTCAACATAATGGAGTTGTTAAAAGGACAAACAAGACATTGATGGAGAAGGTGAGGAGCATGCTCAATGGTGTAGGAGTCACACAAGAATTATGGGAAGAGAAAATTTATAAGGCTTGTTACTTATGAATAGGTCACCATCGACGACTCTAGTCAACAAAACTCCATATGAGGCATGGGTTGGTAAAAATCCCTCTCTTACACATCTCAAAGTGTTTGGATGTAATGCATTTGTGAATGTCTCAAAGGAGAAAATAACTAAACTCAACAAAAAGTTGGAGAAATGCATTTTATTTGGGTCCAAGGATGGAATGAAAGGGTATAAGTTATGGAACCCATTGACCAGGAACGTAGTTTATAGTCAAGATGTGATATTCAAAGAAGTCATAGGCACTTTCGGGAATGAAGATTGAAAGAGAAAAAACAAAAAATCAGGAGTATGAAATGAATGACAAAAGTTTAGATTTGGGAGAGTCAATTGAATCCGATGAAAAGGTGGAACATCAGACTCTAGATGTAAGGAGGTCTAGTTAAGCAAGGAGACACTTGAAAGGTATAGTCCAGCCAAAATTTTCTCTACTTTTGTGTTATCTACCATAGATGACATTTCCATATCATTAAAGGAAGTGATAAACTCAACAAAGAGTAAACTTTGGAAAAGGACCATGGAATAAGAAATGGATTCCTTGAAGGAAAATGAAACATGGGATCTAGTCGCGTTACCAAATAGAAGGAAACCCATCGGCATCAAGTGGGTGTCCAAGAAAATTTTGAATGCATTAGGTCCATTTTAGAAGTATAAGGCTCGATTGGTTGTGAAAGGATATTCTCAAGTCGAGAGAGTTGGCTTTGTCAAATTTTCTTGCCTATTGTTAAACTAAATTCAACTTTTCTTGCCTATTATAAATAAAATATTTCTCTTCAAATTGTTTACAATATTTATAATGGATTAACCACTAGATACATACATGTTGATTTCAATAAAAAGTTATAACATGTAAACTTTATTATCTAGGCATGCAAAAATGTGTGCAAGAGTCGGAACAACCATAATCCATAATGCATAAGTTTGGTTATAACAAGAATTACACTACCTTTTGGATAACTTTTCTAGGAATTCCACAGATTCATAAAAAAATGTTGTTATAATCATTAATGCTAAAAAACATGTATTTTTTACATTGGGCTATAACAAAACATGAAGAAAGTGAAAGAGTGTGATACATAAAGATGCATAGACTCAAGAAATGGGGAAGACTATTTTGGAGAACAAAGAAGCAAGAGTTTGATGATGTAGAAAATTCAATGAACACAATCATATTTTGAATGCTATAATCCATGTTTTAAATTTGTGTAGTTAACAAGGCTCATTGTGTAAAGTTCATATCTAAACTTAATTAAGAATATATGTAAGTAAGAAAATTTCACTCAGCTTAATAGATATTTTGTCCCAAACAAAATCATTGAATACTTTTTTGAAAAATAAAGAAAAATCTATGCATTATCTTTATGACCGAGCTAACCAAACTTGCACAAGATTCATGGATTGTTGAGAGATATAAATTTAATAATTAGTTATATGTTTCCCTTTAAGAGAATTTCATTAATTAAAAACCGAGTGATTCAAAGGATCAATAATGTGGTCAAATAATAAGCAGATATTAGATATAAACATTCTAACCATGCCATAAATTTTAACACAAAAACTGATTTTTGCAAATGCAATAAAATGACTATAAATCAACATGTTAGATGCTTCTAAAGAGATGAAATATGTGAACATGAAAAAAAATGCCCACATTTTCTTAGGTTCATTCAATGTTTTTTGTTTTCTTTTTCAAAATTGACATTACACCACACATTTGCAATTAATCTTACTAATAAGTCCCCAAAGCCATTACAATTTACACCCATAATGTGTGACTAATTGTGTTAATATTACAAATCCAAATGGGGAGGAAAATATAACAAAGATAATGAAATTATGGTGATTGTAGAATCTCAAAAGATAATTATAGAAACAAAATGTAATGTCAATTCTAGTATTGATAAGTATCAACATTGCTCATAACTCATGAATTCAAATGAAGATTTATAAAGACAAGGTGACCAAGCTTCTTTTTGAAGCTTTCATTAAGTAACACTAACAATGTTGCATGCATCAATATGATGGTGGGATTATCTAGGAGTGAGCTATGTGATGGATTTAATGTTGTGGAATGGTACACTACATTAAAAATTATATGAGAGCTAAAAGAAATACAACTGATTTTAGTCTTTCTATGCAAAAGACAAGTATTGAAAGATGAACTCTAAACCATGCTCACTTTTCACAACAATCTTCATATAATAGAGATAAAATACTGAAGGTACAATGTTCATTGAACAACCAAGAATTTCCACGATATTGATAGGTTGTGGACAATGTAATCCTTCTTTTGAAATTGTTGTCCTTTATATTTGACAAATGCTTTCAATTTTTTTTAAGAGTGATTTAAATCCTTAAAATGATTAGGAAAGATTCAATTTTAATCACTACTTACAACACATTTGAAGCTAAATAAATTGTAATCATAAAAGTTTTCCTTCACAGCTATGTGCAACCAACAGTCCAACAAAAGGTGGCATCCCATAA